>CM077202.1:4607854-5207854 GCA_039654625.1 Rhinogobio ventralis
AAAGACGTTGGTGAGTTCTTCTCCTTCTTCCTCTGCGAAATGCCGCATTAGAATACGCGCGTTATAGCGCGGCACAAGAGACGTGATGATGGGATGCATGTGCAGCTGTGTGTTCACATGAAGAGCTTTTGTGTCCGCGTCACCGTCTTCACCAGCATCCCTTTAAACATCAAGTGTGTCCTTCTTACTCTGAGACGCAAACGCTAAGAATTGCTCTGGTTTTGGGGCATGATGAACGGATAATGTTGGAGTCATTGCTTAAACAGGTCATAAAGCTGTCATTTTAACATCTTATATTAAGTGTCTGTGTGTGCTGTGGTAATGAAATGCGGATGTAGGTAAAGACAAATGAGACAGAAGTGTCTTTGGAGGAGATCTAGGTGCCTGGACCTCCACTGAAAGTCGAGAGAGAGGGATGGAGAGAGAGAGAGAGAGAGAGAGAGGGAGATTTCTAACTGGAGATGGTTTTAGGGCCAAAGCAAATGAACGGATACTGAACATGCGAAGGCATGTGGTTTATCATGTCCATGTGACATGTATAATAAATCTGACATTACATAACTGACATTACATTATACGTAATAGCATTTTTTAATGTGAAGTTATTGCAGCCTAGCCTGTATAATATTGAATGGTTATAAAGAAATTGTGTTTTGGTCATTCCTACAGTCCATCCTTCCCATCCGTCATTTCTACAAAGCCCAATACCTCTGAAACATATTATTTTCAAAGGATTTATTTATTGATTTATTTTCATCACTCAAGAGATATTAAAACTTGATAGAAAAGTCATATTTGTCATGTGTCATTTATTGTTAACAAAATAACACTGAATCGTGGTCTTTAAGATATTTCAGGAAAGTGAACCAAGTTAAATCTATGTAGCACCCAAGCCTGTTGGTACTTGCAACTAGAGTTACACCGATATGAACATTTTGGCCAATAACCGATAATTCTTTATATTTGAAAGCCAGTAACCAATATATTGGCCGATACATCTAAATCCAAATTTTTATATAATTTTTGAGAGCCTGATTACAAAACTAAAAGTCTCACCATGTCCCAATGATATAATGATGTTCTCATTAAAATTGTATGTAGCCTATATGACAGACTTGCACTGCACTTGTTGCACTTAACCTTATTATTTTTCTGTCTTGAAGTGATTTCAATCATATTTCAAGCAATTCAAAACCATTATAGATTAACAGTGCGCAACTGAAGCGTCTCAGCTGAAGGAAATAATACATAATTTATCGGCTTTAATATATCAGCCAAATTTTTTTATCACGCCGATAACGGTAACATTAAAAATTAACATACATCAACCGATACCGCTATGGTGGCCAATATATATTGTGCATCCCTACTTGCAACATTATAAATAGGCTTTTGAATTTTATTCATAGTTGAAATTTAACATTATTAATAATTTAACATTGTTAATGACTTAAAAAGCACCAGATTGTACAAATTACTCTAATCTGACCTTGATATAATCAATAAGTGAACAAAACCTGGTCGGTTAATTTAGATGTCACTACATTTTCTAGGCTATTTGACCAAAAATGTATAGAACAGTGACATTGTAAGATTTCATTTGCCAGTTTTCCGTCAAGCCATTTCATTTTCAGCATCCATAGCCTTGCAAGGACTATTTAATAGCATTCTGTACACCTTATGTTTATTTTCCCAGATCCCAATGACTCAATGTCCCAGCTGAGAAGCATGTGTCCAAATGCCTGGTTTTCTCACAGCCAGTCCCTGAAATCCAGTCAATGAAGTCCCAACAAACGCTCTCTCCCTGCTCTGAATGGAGCCACTGTAATAAGAGGTTAGGTTGCTTCACAAAACCAAGATTATTTCATAATCACATGGTTTTATCTCATTTAATACATTGCACAAGTAGAGATTTACTAGAGATTTGGCACCATTAATAGAAAATCTAACATAGCGTATATACATTTTTAAAGTGAATTTGTTATTTGAGTTCATTTTGATAGTTAAGTTGTATATGAACACAATACTGACATATTATATTTAATATCAAATGATGCATGCATATTTTATCCATACATAATTTAATTTGTTCAAAATGTTCTTATAGTTTTGTAATTCCAGCCCACTTTTCCTCTTAATTAGTTGAAATGGAGGATGAAGATGGTACTTGTTTACTTGATGTTTTGTGGTAAGTGCTGTTACATCCAATAAATAGAATTTTCTCAGTTTGTATGTATTTTATTTAAAAAAAAAAAAAAAAAACATCCACATCGGAAGATCTACAAGATAGTTTGCTCATGTTAACTATTAAATGTTTTGCTTTGAAACAGTGACCCTGAAGCCCTGAATGATTTTCTTCATGGGACAAATGAGGTATGAAGAGATTACTATATTACTGTGTGGCTGAAATCTTTAAAGTTAAAAGCATTAGTGACTACCTGTTACAGTACTTTCTCCAAAACTTGTTTCAGTTGTGTTAATTTTGGACACTTATAAGGTTGTTTGTAGAGAGATCTTACATGAAGAACTTAGAAGGACCTCAAGAGGAGAAACTCTTGTTTGTTTACATTTTTTGCAAATACAAGGTCTAAAAAAAATACCCCATGCAATTAACTGTCCCTCCTCCCATCTGTTCAAACAGCTGCCAAATGGAGACTTGGAACTTGGAATGGAACTCATTAATTCATCCTCTGGAGAGCCATCACTCTTCACAGACACTCCAGTGAGTTTAGACCTTTCTCCCTATGGAAGAGGGAGCATGGAACCTCCCAGAATTCAGTATTGCATGTCTGTCTGTCTGTCTACCAAACCCCACCTTTTATCATCAAAAGAATGGATATGTGAATTTAAACTTTAAAAGTGTTCCTAGCAAACTTTTTACATAATTGTTGTGACCTTTTGTTCTGCAGAGTCCTGCATCTCTGTTAGCCGATGATGCAAGTTCTCAGGACACTCCTGTCTCTGGCTGTGTAGATCTGTCCTTTCTGGAGGAGGCGCTGCTGTCATCACCAGTATCATCACTGGGAAGTGGAGGTCCAGAAGAGGCACAAGAAGATCCCATTGTCCACTTGGTGGATCAGCAGAAAGAGTCAGAAGAGATCTGTGACATTCTCCAGCAGAGTCTCCAAGAGGCAGACATCACTGAGGACACTCTTGCATTAGAGGCAGGACTTGCCCAGACAGCAGAAACTCTCCAGCTTGGTTTGTCCCTTCCTTTGCCAGCAACACCATATTTCTCCAAACCATTGTCCATGCCTGGCTTGATCTCTGTACCAAAGGACACACAAACAGCAGTGGAGCCTCCTCAGCCATCTTTGTTAGCTGTTGGTCCAGGCTGCCCCTCACTCAAACCTCCAGGAACCCAGTTAATGAGTCTACTTCCTGGGAATGTCTTCCCCACACCTCCACTCGAGGCATCCTTTTCTATTAATTCAGCACAAAGCACCAGCATGGTTACCCAAAAGACCCTGCCAAGCCTCACAAGCTGCCAGATGTTGGCCTCCACCGTTAGAACAATCACTCCATCAGTGGTCATGTTACAAAAAACACCTCTACCCATTCAGCCTAAGTTACCTGTCAACATCCAGCCCAGGCTTGTACAGATCAGTCCCAGGCCATCAGGACAGAAACCATTGTCAGGATTTGCCTTCATCTCAGCAAATACGACACAGAGTGTCTTGCTATCCCCTCCTGTTGGCTCAAAGCAGTCCTTGCAAGCACAGTCCACACCAAGTATTAGCAAACCTGTTAGCTTTAATTTGGTTGGTCAGGGAGGCCCCATTGTCATTCAACCCCAAGATCCTTTTCAGGGTCAGAGACAATTCTTTCTGCCCAGCCAAACACCTGCAACTACGACCCAGTCTACCAGCATTTCAAGGTGTCTTCTTAGTACTCCAAGCAAACCCAATGTTGACAGTTCTCAAATTGTGACTATACAGCCAAGGCAAATTAACTTCAGCCCTATTTTTACCTCCCCAACTGGACAACTCACCCTCAAACATGGGGCTCTTCTATCAGGGTCTTTACCAATTCGGCCAGCACCTCCCACAGTCTTCCAGATGCCAACACAGCTAGCAGGGACCTATGCACCTCAAGTGCAGGGGCAGCATGATGCTGTTGCTCAAAACACGGTCGGAAACCAGATCAGATTGATTAATAATGCTAGTATGCTCCTTCCTGATATGACCACCACACCAATAGTAAATAGTCAGTCAGTGATACAAAGTCTGCTTCCAGCACAAAAAGCTCTGGTAGGGGGAACTGAGGCGAAGGTGAGTCTTACGCAGAATTCAGTGCTTCTCTTGCCTGAGAAAACAACAGAAGATGAGGAGAAAGTCAACAAGCCCCTTCAAGTGAGTTCATTTGTCACTTTCTGATGTAACAATGTTAAGAATGGTCTTTATGTTGTCGAACAGTAAATGTTAAAATAATTTAATAATCATTTAAATGCTATAATTGCATTTTAAAATCATGGTTGTATATTGGGGCTCAATATGTTTGTTCACTGGTTTTATTCAACTTGATTTGGCAGGAGAGCAGATTGCTTCTTCAAGCTTCAGAGGAAGCACCCATTGTGGAGATTCACTTTCAGCCCTCTCCAGGATCAACTCTACTACAGTCATCAGCAGAAATTAGTTGTACCCCTGAGCCAGTTTTGCCATTATCCCCACAACTGATTACCCAAACAGAAAAGCAACAATTTACTGAAGGAGAGCATAATCCACTGCATCACAATCAGGCATCAATACATCTTCCCCAACAGGTAAATTAAATTGTGCTCTGTCAATTTGTGCAATTGCATTCAAAGACAGAAATGAAAATGCAATAGTATATTAGGAAAGTATTTTGAATATAAGTCTTTCCCTGCAGTATCCACTTAAACCGTCAGCCACCCAGGAGATCTTAGCTGCAACTCTGTTTGTGCAAATGGACAACAACATCTCTACTGCCACAGGAGAAACTGAGGATTCACTTACACCTTTGACAGCATCTGAGACTTTCTCTGCATTGTGTGAGAGTAAAGATATTCCTTTGTCAGCGTACCATGGCTCAGAGCACAGTGACATTCTACTGCAATCTCCTATTGGCCAGTGCACTGTAAAGACCACAAGCACAGACTCCATGATGGGCTCAACAACCCCAGCCTCAGATGAGCTGGATTCCTCCATGTCGATTTCTCTTGGTACTGAACCCAAGTGCCAGGAGGGGCCTATAAAGAGTAAGAGCCCTTCCATTTCCTCAGAAAAGTTGCTTATTTATCAGCAGCAGTTCATCCAATTAATGTGTTACCTGAGCTTAGAGGAACCCGAGAGCAAGCAGTGACCACAGAATCAACACTCACGTGAATGTGCACAGAAGTTTTAATTAAATCCCGAACACATAACTACTCTAAACAAACATACACAGACTCACACATACACTGGTAAAATGGAAAGTGAATGAATGAAACAAACAAAAACAGGGGAATGAAGCTATGTAAACGTAAGTCAGTTAACCACCTGAACAAAACCATCAGTTTCTTAATTTAAAGCATCTTGGTAACAAGGGGTCTTCAGCTTATACTAAACATCTGTTTAGTTAGTTAAATGTTTGATACTTGATTTGCCTTAGCCGTTGAATGAGTGTCTGGATGCAGTTCGGATTCAAGTCTTGATGGTGCTGAAGTTGCTAGGTTCTTCCGGGTTGAGTGAAGATTGGCGAATTTCAGCGATGTTAGTCAGAATCTGTTGTTATTGGGAGCATCCTCTCTCCCAGGAAAGTTACAGCATGGCTTTCCGCTAATTTTGCTCCGTGGCAAAGTAAGGTCCCGCTACAGTACATGAATATTGAATATATTACAATCAATATTATTACTGTAGCTGTGAAAGAACTAAACAGCCATTGTTAGAAACATTCTTTATAACAAACCCATTTTTGTTCTAATCATCCTGTCATTATTTTTGATACCTCTTCCCGATCAGAGCTCACAGTCCCTTATGCAAGGAACAACAGTGGGATAATCTCTTTGGACCAGCATGACTTACAGGAGATGGTACATCTGCATTCCCAGGACAAAGAGACCTACTCAGCACTTCAGAAGAAGGTCAAGGTGCAAATTTAATAAATAAATGTGAAGTCCTCAAGAGATCATTCTAGATTTCAGGGAGATATGTTATTTCTAAGTAATTCGGAAAGTATTCTGTTATTAATATCCCTTTTATGTCACAGACACCAACTGCAAGCAGTCTGAAAGAGGAGAAACTGACACTAGCAAAGAGGCAACACATGTAAGTAAAAATACACTTGCAGTCCATCAGTATGGATTTGAAAATATGTAAGGTTACTTGCATAGCCCCAGTTCTCTGAAAACAGAGTGCGGTATCTCACTATGGTAAATGTGAAAGACCGTTGGATCACCACTGGCTTACCTGTCAGAGGACAGAGCAATCTCAGCAATCACTAGTGCCCTATGTGAACTGCTGTATTGCTTAAATAGTGCATTCCAGAAATATGCCAAATGCAAGACAGATACCTTACTCTGTTATCAGAAAACTAGGGTTATGCCAGTAACCTAAAGTTGGCTTTTAAACATTCATTTGGCATCTTACAATGTAAAGACTATTCCGGCATTGCATAAAGAGAACCGTGTGCCAGTGGAAGGTAGACTTTGGTATATATGTGAGGAGTTGTCATGCTGGTAACAGTGCAAGAATATCCTGCACAGAAACACCCTTGTACAAATTGGCTGTTCCTGAGGTGGAAAGTGATCCAAGGCCCACTGGGGACTAGATATGGAATCTCTGGAACTAAAAGACAATAAGTTTAAAGACAGCAAACTTAGATCAGGGATGCCAAATTCTGTTCCCAGAGAGTTCAATCCCAACCCTGCTCCAACACACCTTTGTGTAATTACTAATTGTTCCTAAAGATCTTAAATTGATATATTTAGGAACAGGAGTGAACCCTCCTGCCTTAGGTACTAAAGCAGGTTTTGGTTGCAATGTAAACCTGTGGACCACAGTTGGGTTTGCCCACTTGTTTCGCAGAGGTCAAAACAAGGCTTTCAAAGAAAGGTCAACAAAGCAAGTGCATCTCAACACAAAGGCACTTTGATTTCTGCCAGGTAGGTGAGCAGTGGACAATACATGGTTGCATATGAGATTTCTGGTCCTGGAGGGCCAATACCCTGCAGAGTTTAGCTTCAACTTGTCCCAAAACACCTGCCTGGAAGTTTCTAGTAATACTGAAGGACTTTACTTTTTGGTTCAGGGGTTTAATTGGGGTTGACAAACTCTGCAGGACAGTGGCCCTCCAGGAGTAGGATTAGTAGGATTACCTCCCTCAAATCTGACTTGCACTGTGAGTCTCCAGTCCCTATACAAATTGTTTCCCCTAGAGCAGGGGTGCCAAATTCAGTTCCTGGAGGGCCACTGTCCTGCAGATTTTAGCTTCAACCCAAACTAAACACACCTGAGCTGAATGATCAAGTCCCTTAGGATTACTTGAAAACTACAGGTAGGTCTGTTGAAGCAGGGTGGGAACTAAACTCTACAGGACCGTTGCTCGTCAGGAGCTGAGTTCGATACCCTTGCCCCAGAGAGAACATATGTGTCAGTGTTTCAGGGCTAAAAACACTGCCTCTGTTTCAGGAACAGTTTGAATAACTACTTTTTGCTCTTTTTACTCAAAAGTAGTTTGTCTAAAGTCATTTGCATATGCAGATATTCTGAGACTGTAATGTGTCAGTATGGTTAGAGCTGCTTTTATACTTTTATGCTAATTGATAATATATGGTGCAATGCTGAGTCCAAATGGCACCCTGAGAAGCTTGTACACTTTTCTTTGATATGCAAACTGGAGATATTGACTATGCGCAGCATAAATAGGCTACTAAGAAAGAGGTAAAGTGGTTAAAGCTCGGGAGGTTGAAGTTGCAATCCTTCCAATGGACCATCAGTATTTTGGTTATTCAAACATGATTCTTGCTGTAAGTGACTTTAAGTCACTAAATAAATGTATCTGCTAAATGATTGCCTTTCTACTTACATACAGCATGGATTAACACTTGAAGGCCAAAAGAACCTGATTTTGACTACACATGCAGACAGTGAGGGTATAAGCTACTTGCTAGGAGGCAGATTAGAGAAGTGTTTCCCAAATGTGCTCCTGGATGCACTCCAACAGTACACATTTTGTCTAACTTTTCTGACCCATTCATTTTAAGCATTGAGTTGAATCAGATGCATTGGATTAGGAAGAGTTCGGAAATGTGTATGGTTGGCGTGCCTATGGGAACAGGGTTGAGAAACACCGGATTAGAGGGAAGTCTCTGACCATCGTAAAAAAAGCCCTCTCGTCATCACAGTCCCACAAAGAGGCTGACCATTGAATAATGAGCTCATCTACATACTCCAGTAAGAAGGTCTCACCAGTTTGAACACTAGCTGGCCTGAATCCTTATTGGGAATGCTGCAGAGGAGGTCAGCTTCCACTTCACTGAAGCAGATTTTGTTTAAATAGCAGTCAGAGGATTCTACCTCAGTAATATTATGACAACCAGTGAGTTCCAATGGCTTAGAGTTTAACTAAATTTGTATAAAGGTGAGAATTCACTAACAATGCAGTAAGAGTAAGATATGGCATTATTTTGCCTTGTCCAAGACACCATAGTGAGATACTCAAATGTTTGAAAGACAAAACGAATAATGATGGAAGTCATCAATAAATAATTGTTACAACAGTAACAAAATTGTGTGTGCATTTTGTTATTTGCAGGCTCAAACAGCAGCTATTTTTGGACAGAAGTGCTGTTCTCAGTCCAAACACTTCGGCTCCATTTGTTTCAGTGGAGGATGCGGTCAGACATTTACTGCCCTACCATACTTGTGCTAGAGCTCTACCCAGCCAGGCGGACTTTATCTCAGGTTTGAATCCTATAAAGAACTTTGAATTTGACAAGATTTTACAAAACTGCTGTCCTGTAATGGACCCCATTGTAAACAAAACGTATCTGTCATTCTTTGTGCAGTGGACAAGCAGTTTGAGTGTTTTTCAGTTGTTCTGTTGAAACGAGTCAAAGACATGCTAAACAAGTACAGGCAACTACTTCTGGCTGAATCTCAGGTAGCAGATGGCATTTTAAAACTCTGAATATCATTTTATTTTTTTGGAATGTAAGCGGTGGCAGGTCTGAGTTGTTATTGCTTTCTTTAGCAGGAGAGCCCATCAGCAGAGATGGTGATGCTAGAGCGTTTGTTTCTCCAGTCAGAGAGACACTCACTGGGGGAGGATAGACGGCGAGCCAGAAGAGATCCAGGTATAAAGGCACAAGATTATTTTGTGTTATTTTTGTGTTTCTCACTAGTTTCCTTTTCATTGAGATGCTCATGCAATTCTATAAAGCAGGATTCCTCAAATCTGCCCTGCAGAGTTTCGCTCAAACACTGATCAAACTCATCTACCAGTAATTTTCTAGTGAATCTGAAAACCTTGATTAGCTTGCTCCAGGTGTCTTTGATTAGAGTTGAAGCTGAACTGTGCAGGGCAGTGACCCTCTAGGATCGGATTTGAGAAACTCTGACTAGAAATGGTGAAATGTAAACAGGTTTCATTATTTTGGTGGTTCAGCAGAGTCCTTCCTGATGTCACGGCCTAAGATCTCATCTCAGCATGATCAAGTGTTATCGGTCCAGACTGGCCTTTCCGGTTGTCCTTCATCTCCACCATCGTGGACCTTGCAATCTGACAGACCTCCTGGCCTCAAGACATATCGCTCCAGCAGCAGAGGAGCACTACGTCTCACTATCAAACATGAGTCAGGATCCCGCAGTGTCATCGACAACTCCGCATGCGATGCTTCGATTGCCATCTCTGGGTATAAACGAAACTACAGCGGGCAGTTAACTAAGGGAGGAGCCTTGCAGAGGAAAGATGAATCCCTCAAGCCTCCTTTGCCAAATGCCGAAGAGAACAAAAATGAACTAAGCAAGCTGAAATTGAACCCTGACATGGAAACAATTAGGACAGGTAGCGATTCGCAGAACCACTCTGATTCTGTGGCCATGCCAGACTATGTAGCTTCAAGGGTGCAAGGCTTACTTCCAGAGCCGTGCACTCCAGTGCTTAAAAGGAACAGGCTGGATGCTTCGGCAGCAGAGTCTCCAAGTTTGCCTGCACTAGTAGAGGATGGGGAGCTGTGTGAACACCTGCAAAGTGCTATAGACAGTATCCTGGAGCTGCAAAGGTTGCAGGGTTCTGCAGTAGGAGTTAAACCCAAGATTCAACAGCTTCATGCACTTGATCAGGCAGTCAGCAGCATGCTAGAAGGACAACTATGAGACGGAGAGAAAGGAAGTGCAAGCAAGGAATATAGCGGTAGCACTTTATTTTACAGTCCTGTTCCCCATGTACATACTATGTACTTATTACAGTAATTACAATAACTGGGTAATAACTAGGTATTAACGCTGAACCTACCCCTAAACCTAACCTTAACCCTTATATTACCCACAGGGCTTGACATTAACACCTGTGTTGAATTGCATTTCAGCAGTGGCGTGTAATGCAGTCACTCCTACTAGCCACTTTGGCAGGTTGAATTTATATATAAGTGCAATGTAGTGTTCTCAAAAATATGGATTTTTTCGACACATATCGATACTGAAATATCTGAAATGCTTACAAAACTAAATTTAATTCTTTTTCGCTGCTTACTGCGCTTAAACAGTCAAACACACACAAAATAATGTCAAAATGCCGGTCTTGGCAAATATTCAATTAAACAGTCGTTTTAAGTGAACGTAAACAGTTGAGAAAGGTGTCAGGTCCTAAAGTGACAGCTGCCTAATATACCTGCTGCCAAATTATGAGATAATATTAAAAATATCAATATGGCAGTTTTCCTAATGGTATTGATGCCTAAATTCTGGCCAGTGAAATGCTGAGTGGCTAGTAACTTTGGAAAACCACTAGCCACAGTGGCTGGTGAGCAAAAAAGTTAATGTCAAGCCCTGATTACCCAGTACTTTCTTATGTAAGTACAATGCAAGTACATGTACTGTAAAATAAAGTGCAACCAATATAGCTTATACATCTTGCAATCCACATCCAGCAGAGACTAATTTCATAAATTTTTCCTGAGGAAGAAAGTCCTATATATTATTATTTATTGTGTGAATAGTATCTTTTGGAAGTTTTTTGGAACCTTTTTGTGGAGATGCATTACAATAATTTATAGTCTTCTATCAGTTTAAGACCAGATGAAAACAAAAGTGCAGTTTGAATGTTTGTATATCCCATTTTGATGTGAATATAATAAGACTATTTCTCTTCTAATGGGGTCTGTTTAATGTTGTTCGGTTATTTTGATAGCTCCGTACCAAACTCTGGAGCTCCTAAGGAACCAAACCAGAGTGCACTTGAAAAGGCAGCTTGGTGTACAGTTCATGTAGAATTAAACTGGCACAACAGCCTTAACCTGTAAAAACTGCCTTGTACAGCAGATGTGAGAATGTATCAAGGAAAAATGCTTGGTCTGAACTGAAGTTCAGAAAACACCAGCCAATGTACTGATGTCAAGTAGACTTTCACACTAGAGTTCAGTGCACCATCAACTCTAGCATGAAACCAGCCCATGTGTTGCATGCTCAGACAGTACACAGAATGATGTCTGTTCCAGCTTGTTTACCCCCAAAGAAAATATACTGTATTTCACCAGCAAAACTAATGAAAACACCAGTGAGATTTAAGAACACAGACTGAAAATGTAAAGCATAATGGGAGCTCCACTGAGCAAATGGCAGATATAATGTATGCCTTATTCCAGTGGTGTCCAAACCTGTTCCTGGAGGACCACTGTCCTGTAGAGGCTAACATCTGCAGGACGTTGGCCCTCCAGGTGCAGGATTGGACACCCTGCCTTATTCTGTCACTGCAATGAACTGTACTATTCCTATTGTGTTTTAAGTCAAGAAGATATATAGATGCAAAAGCAATAAGTAGCAGACGGTTGGTAAAATGTGGTTGTCTCTCAATCAAAATACTAAATTCTTTTGGATTTCATTGTAAATCATTCAGCTGAAAATCTCTACTGATGTTCAACAACACGCACTTATTTATACAAGGTCTGTATTCCAACTAAATTGTTTTAACTGCAGTTCAACAAAGCCAAAAGCAGTAACTACAGACATCCAGAGGGTGACAAATATTGTTATATTATTGGATTACATTAATGTTTGACAATCTACTACAATGTCATGCTCACATTATACCAGCGATGATTACTTCATAATTGGATAATGGAGTAGTAGAGTAAGGGATTTTAAAATAGGAGTGTTTATCATGTTAGTTGTGCCACTTGATGTACATGTCATTAATAATTTTGTGCTTGTCTTATGTTGTCTTATGAGACAGGAAAGTCTTTAAATGTTTATGTATTGCTTACCTGACAAATGCTATGCACTACACTTGGCCGCCAAACTAAATACTGTGACTGGTCCTAAATGTGACAAGATGTTTGTGTAACACCCCATTTTGTTGGATTTAAACTTTTGTGTACTATTACTGTGAAACGTAGCATATTTGACACCGGTCCAAAATGGTCATTTGACAAACAGATTGTTCTGATGCCACAATCGAAGAGGCCTTAAAGCTGCTGTACCAGAATCACTAGATCAGATGTTAACTCCCATTTTAGACCCAATATCACTGAAGTGACCAAAACATTTCTACAGAATATTTATTAAATCTTGGTTTTCTAAGTAATAAACAGTAAAACTGTATGAGTGTTGGATTGTTTTATGTACTGCGATCATTCAGGATGTGAAACAGAAGTATATTATACGCATCTACATCGTAAAGAAAAACTGACAACAACTACCAACTCATCCAGCCTTAAGATATGAAATTTTATTTTTTTTATTGACATTAAGGAAACACAGCAGCTTTTAATAGGTTACATCTGGACAAATGTAAATAAAAAGGATAGCTGTAGTGTTTCTTAAGCTAAATTATAAATGTTAGGCTCAGACGTCAGTTTCCTTGATTTGGCCATTTATATGCGTTAACATCCATGGAGCTGAATCTCTCTGGCTGTAACTGCAAATACAACACAAACTGGCACTATGAAATCTTGATCGGGATGAGAATGTTGAGAATTCATTCACATTCCAGCATCATTTTAGCCCGTCTTCAATGGGTCAGGGGTATATATATACACACACACCGAAAGATGTTCTGGTGTGTTTTGGAGGTGTCCTGACCTTCAGAAGGATTATTGTACAGAGATGATATGCCAAGCTGTGCTCAATTTGGTCCAGTCTTTCAAAGATAAATGGAGTTTTCCTCAAAACCCACTGAACAAAAAACAGCCTGAAATCTTAAACCCGAAACGATAAAGCTCCATTATGGGCATTTAAGTAAAAATGGCCATTTTGTATAGCCTCAAAAGACAAACTGATTTAACACATAACAAAATATTTAATATGGCCTAAAACCTGCCTATGAATCTCGTATTCAATTGATTAGGATTTAAGAAGAGCAGGTTTGGGCTGGTTAAAATACAGTATACGCTACTTTTCACAGGGAAATGAGAATGCTTTTCAACATTTTCAACATTAAAAAGTGTGCACATTACGCTGTTATTTTACCTATCACCATTTTTGTTCTCACACCATCCTTGAGTTTAACGGTCTGCCGTTCACCACAGTGGCTTCCGATCACCAAAGAGTCTCTTACCCAATCTCCATCTGGTCCCTTAGATCCCGGTCAAACTGGGGCCACAGTCTAGTCTTAGGTTGTTGTGTTTTTTTTCTCATTTGGAAGTCAACACCAGGGCTTGTCTGTGGCCAGGGCGAGTCTCTCTCTGGTACACACTCAAACGACATAGGACAGGACACCAAGGTGTTAAACACGCAGTGGCAACCTTCCTATTCTAGCAGTTGTAGCACAAAGTCTTTGATCGAGTGGCAAGGCGCTCAGTTGAGCTGAATTTGAAGGTCCTCGCCATACTTGCGCAGATATTTGTCGTGGTTGTGGTTAACGGACCAGAGAGGGGGCAAATGGCGGGGCTGCATGCTGGTCAGGAAGTGTTGTCGCCAGCAGCGCTCCAGTTCCATCAGGCCACGCAGACCGTGCTCGGCATTCGCCTGCACTACCTTCAGTCCATGTGGCACATAACTCTCGTTGAAGATCCTGCAAAGGTAGAAAAAGACATCAACTTTCAGAACCTTACAGAGCTCAAAACCCCCTCAGTCCAAATCTTCACATTTGTAAGTACATTAACATATGAATGACAACACAAAGATCTGGTGTTCAGCAACTTGGCCCAACTAGTTGTATCTGTATTGTAAGAAACCCCCTAACCCCAAGTATACCATTTTAACAACTGCTTAATGGTTTATGCAATTACTTTAAGCAATCTGACTCATGGTGCAAAATAACTGGTAAATATTCCATAGATTTACATTAAGGGAGGGACACACTCCAGATCTAAAGACCAGGGTCTTGGATTTTTTCCAATCGTACCAAAAGTAATTACTCATGGTTTTACTGTTAATGCTCTACTGTTTATACATTAATATAATATAATATAATATAATATAATATAATATAATATATTTATTTATATAAATGGGTGCACATCAGCCTGTTCTATACTTAACTAATTTGGATGTTATTGCATATTAAGAGAACTTTGTATACATGTAATGATGACTAGAATAATAATTATGTAAATGAACATCTTAACCTGCAGACAGGGCCAACAGCTGCAAATGACCAAAATGAATTTACTGAAACAGAAATAAAGTGTCTAATTAAATTTGGGTAATTTACCTTTTTAATGTGGTTCAGGGTTCTGTATTCATAGGTGATAAATCAGTTGTGTATTATTTATACAGGTCAGGCATTACATTATGACAGGAAGACTGATCATCTCTTCATCACGGCAGCTGTTAATGAGTGGGATATATTAGGCAGCAAAGGAACATTTTGTCCTCAAAGTTGATGTGTTAGAAGCAGGAAAAATGGTCAAGCGTAAGGATTTGAGCGAGTTTGACAAGGGCCAAATTGTGATGGCTAGACGACTGGGTCAGAGCATCTCCAAAACTGCAGCTCTTGTGGGGTGTTCCCGGTCTGCAGTGGTCAGGATCTATCAAAAGTGCTCCAAGAAGGAACAGTGGTGAACCGGCGACAGGGTCATGGGCGGCCAAGGCTCATTGATGCACGTGGGGAGCAAAGGCTGGCCCGTGTGGTCCGATCAAACAGACGAGCTACTGTAGCTCAAATTGCTCAAGAAGTTAATGCTGGTTCTGATAGAAAGGTGTCAGAATACACAGTGCATCGCAGTCTGTTGCGTATGGGGCTGCATAGCCGCAGACCAGTCAGGGTGCCCATGCTGACCCCTGTCCACCGCCGAAAGCACCAACAGTGGCACGTGAGCATCAGAACTGGACTACGAAGCAATGGAAGAAGGTGGCCTGGTCTGATGAATCAGGTTTTCTTTTATATCACGGCCAGGTGCGTGTGCGTTGCTTACCTGGGGAACACATGGCACCAGGATGCACTATGGGAAGAAGTCAAGCCGGGGGAGGCAGTGTGATGCTTTGGGCAATGTTCTGCTGGGAAACATTGGGTCCTGCCATCCATGTGGATGTTACTTTGACACGTACCACCTACCTAAGCATTGTTGCAGACCATGTACACCCTTTCATGGAAACGGTATTCCCTGGTCGCTGTGGCTCTTTCAGCAGGATAATGCGCCCTGCCACAAAGCAAAAATGGTTCAGGAACAGTTTGAGGAGCACAACGAGTTTGAGGTGATGACTTGGCCTCCAAATTCCCCAGATCTCAATACAATCGAGCATCTGTGGGATGTGCTGTAAAACAAGTCCGATCCATGGAGGCCCCACCACGCAACTTACAGGACTTAAAGGATCTGCTGCTAACATCTTGTGTTTGGTTTCCGGGACGTGCTGTAAACAGTAGACCAAATCACAACAGAAAAGGCTCTTGAAAAGGCATGGTTTAGAGCAGTGGTTCTCAAACCTCTCTTGGAGTACCACCAGCCCTGCATATTTTGTATGTCTCCCTATATCTGACACACCCATTTCAGGTCTTGCAGGTTTGAGAACAACTGGTTTAGAGAGATTGAATCCTTGATCGAACCGTTTCAGACACTGTGAGAAGAGAGCTGATGCTACAATGGATATGAGAATAGGTGCTTTTTGACCTTGGATGCAAGTAAACCTATTGTAGGAGACTCCAAAACAACATTAGGAACCTTTAGAATACACTGCTCAACCAAAAAAAAAAAAAAAAAAAAAAAAAAAGTCGCTGTTTGGATTTAAATGGGCGAATGCTTAAGAGTCTATGATTGGATCATTATCTCAGTGATTATTATGTTTCTATTATGTTATGTTTGGCAAAAGTTCTTCTAACCCTAATTGATGGAGTGTGTAGCTTTTCATTTCTTAAAAATAATAAATGTTGCTGTCAAAATGGTGATGCCTGGTTTCTCCCAAGGTTTTTTCTCCATCCTGTCACCTGATGGAGTTTTGGTTCCTTCCCACTATCACCTTTGGCTTTTGGCTTGCTTAGTTGGGGACACTAAATATTCAACTATATTACTGATCTGCCCGCATTGACACTACATGATAATTGCTGGAAGACATCACTTTTCTCCAGAGCGGCTGTAGAGACAAATCAAATTCTGTTGCATCATTTTCCTGTTAACACTGTGAAGCTGCTTTGAAACAATCAGCATTGTAAAAATAAAGGCGACTAATTTCCATCAAGAGGTACAAGATCATGTATTGCCAATGCAAGAGTCCAGCACTCTGTAAAGTCTCCTCCAGCACATCTCAAAGACTTTTAATGAATTTTAGGTCTGGACTCAGAGGTGAAAAGGATTCTTCATGCTCCCTCCCAACCATTCTTTCACAATCTGAGCCTGATTAATCTTGACATTATCATCCTGGAAGATGGCCATGATGTGTCTTCCTAAATGGTTGTTTAAGAAATGAAAAGCTACACACTCCAATTAGGGTTAGAAGAACTGTTGCCAAACATATAACATGCTAGAAACATAATAAATCACTGCAATAATCATCCAATCATAGACTCTTAAGCATTTGCACATTTAAATCCAAACAGCGACTTTTTTGGCCGGGCAGTATAGCATAATAGGGGCACTTTAATTTTAGTTTTACATGTCTGTCAGATGGCTACTTCCCGTCTATTATGTGGGTGGTTTTTGGTCAAAATAAGCTACAATAAGTATAGACTCGCATATGAATCTAACCTGGTTTCCAACGCTGCAGCTTTCTGAAGCATCTCTTGCGTGACCTCCTGCTGTCCGCTGCAGAAGAAGCTCTGGATGACTGACAGGAGCTCCTCCTTTCTGGATTCGGGCATCCCGTTGCTGGCGCTGAGGAGAGCCCGTGCGGCCGAGCGCACCCGTCGACGGTCTGCGTCCTCCAGCAGCCGAATGCCCTCCTCGCAGCCCTGCGGAGCCGAGTGTTCCTCGGCCAGCTGCTGCTTCAGGATCCCGTCATGCACGTTTGAGGCGGCGTGACAGGAAGTGCACAGCAACAGGATGTCGTGCGAGTTGTGGTCCTTCATCTCAGCCGGGAAGTGGCGCCTATACTCGTGTGGGACAATGTTTTTCCTAGGTTAAAACGGACAAACAGAAGTTGAGATGACAAGTCCCACTTTCAAAACAAACTCAAGAAATCACGAGACGAACCTGATGTAAGACTCTGCTTTTCCGCACACCACACAGAGATTCTCTTTGGCTGTGAGGTAGTAGTCTTTCTGCGAGTCGGGACGGCCTGATGGCTCAAACAGCAGCCGGACAATGAAGGGATCTTCACTGACCAATTCTGAGATTAAAATATGTGAATATATTAGACATTATACGAAGGATAATTTTGAACCAGAAGCTAATAGGTCAATACACTGCTTTAATACAGCCGAGTCCAATTTGACCTTCGGTTGCTTTAAAATATATGGACTTTTGTGTCTAGATCGCATGCTACCGCCCGACCTGACTAAGAGCACAAGGTGGGAATTACTAATACAATTAGCCTATTATATCTGAAAATAAATATTTAGTTAATATAATACCTTTGTTGTTAATTGCAACCAATATTATTGTGTACCAAATGAGAGGGTTTTCTGTATAGTTTGCATCTTTTCCATAAGAAAACAAAAATATTGAACTATCGGTAGATATTCTGATTAATCGGTATCGGCTGAGAAATTTAGTATCGTGCATCTCTAATAATTAACATACTATACGGTTAAGGTTTGATTTAGGGTTAGTTGAATAAAATTATACATATTTACTGTTATTACAACAGGAAGTACATATGTAACAGTAAAAAAAAAAAATACACTTCATTGTTATCATAAGCCAACTGCTTTGTACCACTCACATACTGCATTATAGCGCCACAAGGTAAGAAGAAGAAGAAGAAAAAAAAACAAAAAAAAAAAAACAAATACACTATGCATTTATAATTTCCACATTTATAACATGGTGTACCTCCTATACCCTTTTCCAGGTACCATTTTGCTTTCTTCTTGTCACATGTGCAGAGTGGCTGACCATCAGGAGCATGAAGGAAACAGTTATCATAAAGGGGTGATTTCCTGAATGAAGACAAAAAACACAGTCACATCATGTCCTAAAAGTTGATCTAAATATCCAAAACATTACAAATTGTGCAAGAGGTTTGTTCTAATTTGTATTCTCAACTTCAACATCATATTGAAAGATAAATATTTAATTATCTTTAGTCAGATGCATTACCAATTCCAGGAAAATCTAACAAATATTCATTACCTGGCCGAGTAACCAACTCCTAGTGGTTTGCGTTTGTTCCGCCGCGGGTCTGGAACTTGCTGGTCTCCAGACTCAGGACTGTCCACTGTGGACTTTCGGCTCCGCCGCCTTCTCTCCCCTTCTTCCCCCTCTCCACCATAGCGCCCCCTAAAGGGCACATCCACCAGCCCCTGGCAACAGGAAGCCAGCTGGACAAACGCTGCTTCACCCTCAGCGGGCAGACGGGGCTCTTTGTTCATCCCCAACAGGTGGAGAAATAGAGCAATAGAGATCTGGGCATCATGTGCTGCATAAGTCATCTGGTGATATAGTATGAGAAGATACAGATATAGATATTTTTCATTGTTCTAAAGTGTAAAAGAATAGCAAAGTCCATACGACAACTATAACGGCACAGAGGAACAGCCTAATTGGAATCACTTTCAGAAAGACTTTTTGATTGACAGCCTATCAGAATCCACCTAGTCTTAGCCTCAGATGTCACGTCCACGGATCGTTGGCTGAACGACTGATACATACGGCACACTTAATTGGAAACACTTCATGATTTTTAAAGTCGTCATCTGATTGGTTGAATTCTACAGCATGTCCAGGAGATGTGCGGTCCACCTGGAAACAAAGGTGCTATGACACCAAACTCCCTCGTGGAAGAACACTGTCGAGTTTACAACTGTGACAATGAGTGCTTATCAGGGACAACTAAACACTGGATTTTCATTTTATGTGCAGTTCTCGGCATAGACGTCTAAGAGTTTTACACATCGGTCTGTTATTGTAGGGACGTCAATGTTATATTTTCACGCCTCTAAAACATGATGCTGAACAAAACAAACTGTGATTGGTTGCTTTGCATGTCAGTCAGACGGCCTCTGGGTGGTCCTTAGCCAATGAAAGCTGCTATGGAGTTCAGACCTTCTGCTGTCAGTCTGAACGTCTGGCTACGCGAGACTAGAATCAACCCCATTTTAAGAGCTTGAGCATTTAAAGGCCAATTCAGACCGCTGCGAGAGACAGAGAGACAGAGAGACAGAGAGACAGAGAGACAGAGAGACAGAGAGACAGAGAGACAGAGAGACAGAGAGACAGAGAGACAGAGAGACAGAGAGACAGAGAGACAGAGAGACAGAGAGACAGAGAGACAGAGAGACAGAGACAGAGACATGTGCGGAAAAGCAGAGTCTTACATTAGGTTCGTCTCGTGATTTCTTGAGTTTGTTTTGAAAGTGGGACTTGTCATCTCAACTTCTGTTTGTCCATTTTAACTAGTTGGATAATGTCTAAATAATAAATATATAACTTCAACCCCCAGTTTCACAGACAAAGCTTAAGCCTAGTCCCAGACTAAATGCATGTTTGAGCTGTTTTAACTAAAAGCAACTTGCCCTGATATATCTTAAAATATGTCAGTGCCATTGTTTTGTCTCAAGATGCACACCAGTAATGTTTAATTTTTTTCTACGGCACATTTATAAAAGCTACTTAAATATCCTAATTGAACTAAGGCCTAATTCTACATGTTGATTCGGCCCAAAAAAAACCTTATGGCGTCCAACTAGAGCCAATGGTGCCTGGCTTTAGTAGAAAATATTAATAGTATTTTCTTGTCATTCTAAATGTCTACAGATTCAACTTAGAGAAGTGTAGAAAAGCTTAGGATGGTTAAACACTGTCAAATGGAAAGATACTGATAATTATGAAGACTGACTACTCCCTAGGTCTTCAACCATGCTCCTGGAGACCCACTGCCCTGCAGAGAGCGGCACGACCACGGGACCTGGCGCATCAGTGCGTGGCGCCGGGCCAAGTTCTGAATTGCTGAGTGCTGCGCGGGAGAGAAGACACTGATATGTGCGTGAGAAGCGAGAGAAAGAAATGACTCATTGGCTCCAGCAAAATATAGTTATCTAATAATAGAACGCAGAAGTCTGTCACTGGAGATCTGAAGCATTGTGGAAATTGGAAAAAACAGCCTATGGACACCGGAACGAGACAGAATCTAACCGTACCAGGACTGGAAAGTCAGCGTAGACCTCTCCCTACAGGCTTTAACAGGGCAAAACGTGAAAATTAAGGGCGCAAACACATTTTAGGCGGAAGCGGTACATAATCTTGCGGGATTGAAAAATCCATTCCGTGCAGACCTCTAGTTGCAACCCTAAATCAAACACACCTGAACCAGATGATCAAGCACTTCAGGATCGCTTGAAAAATCACAGGCCAGGTGAGCTGAAGCAGGTTGGAAACAAACTCAGGACTCTGGAGACCTCTATTCCTCACCTGCTCCTGGGTCAACACATCCGCCTCCCAGTCACTGCAGCGCAGCTCCAGAGATTTGTCCAATGTGACATTCAGCAGGTCTGCAGCCAGAGACTTCAGACTCAAGCCGTTATTCAGCACCGCTTGCCTTCAACACAGTCAACATCACCGTAAGAGGTTTCAAGTGTTACTGACTTACTGAGATTTGAAATCATGACTGCCAACAATTACTAAACACAGCTTAAATATTTGAAAAAAATGTGAACTGAATTGAGATGGATAATTAGCCTAACTCAACACTGACACTGTTATTGAATTGAGTCACTACACTAAATTGAGCTGAATAATGACACTATTGTCTTCTGTAGAGCTGCTTATAGCTGGATTGAATTTGTTTCATGATTGATGAATTTTATAACATTAACACTATTTTCCTGTTCTGTTATTAATCTGTATTGTATAAAGCGGCATTTAAAAAAATGTGAGAACTATTATTTGTAGATAGTAGGGCTGCACAATTTGGGTGAAAAAACAAAACAAAAACAATGAAAACTGATTACTTTGTGATTTTATAAGCTCTGTATAATAAACGAAATTAGAAATATTACTATTGTAATATTTCACTGTAAAATATTTTTTATTATTACGTATTAATAATAATAATAATTTTGGAAACACTGAATCATGAGCTGCTTGCATGTAAATGAAAAAAAAACAAAAAAACAACAGCGCTGTGCTTCACTCTGAAACGAGCAGTGCATGTTTAATTAAAATGATTAAATGAATCACACTAAGCCATATCATGATTTTGGTTTTATTTCAATCTTATTTTAATTGCGATCGACCTGGGTTCAAATCCGCCTTTTCTCCGCTTTTCTCAATTTTCCCATTACATATCACATCGGAAAGGCATTTACTTTCAATAAAAAAAAATAAAGAAAATGTTCTAAAAATGGAAATAAAGTGCCTCACGAAATGTTTAATAAAAATACAATTTATTGGGTGGGGTTAGGGGTAGGTGTAGGGAGGGCTTTTATTGTCCCATTAAGGCTGCATCCATTTAATAATTTTAATAAATAAGCATTTTATAAATCATTTTAATTAAACATGCACTGCTTGTTTCAGAGTGAAGCACAGCGCTGTTTTTTAATTTACATGCGAGCAGCTCATGATTCAGTGTTTCCAAAATTTCCAAAATAAAAAATAGCGTATTACATATTATTATTATTATTAATAATAATAATAATAATAATAATAATAATTAATGCGCTATTTTTTATTTTACAGTGAAATATTACAATAATAATTTCTCATTTCGTTTATTATACAGAGCTTATAAAATCACAAAGTAATCACAATTTTATCACAATTTTCATTGGGTTTTTTTTTTGCCCAAGTTGTGCAGCCTTATTATCTACAAATAACAGTCAAGTCACATTTAAATGGCACTTTAACACTACTATTTTCCTGTTCTGTTATTAATCTGTATTGTATAATGTTATAAAATCCATCAATCATGAAACAAATTCAATGTTATACAATATACTCTGTTATTATTGCATCCTGTTAAATGTACAACAATACTGAGGTGCAAATAGTGTATGCATCTGTCAAAATAAATATAGATTGCATATAGATTGTATGTAATTACTATTTACACATTGCAAACAACTGTTACTTTTACATGGTGTAAATAGAATATATCACTAATTCAATGATTATTGGATTAAGTTTTTGAATGAACCTCTTGAACGTATGATTCAATGACAAATACATTTTTACCTACTGGTGTAATGAATCTTTGAAGGCTCAAGTTACTTAAAGGGGTTTATATCTGAACTATAAACATTTATCCCAGTACTTGTGTGATAATTTGAATATTTCTAACGCATAAATGATACTGCACCAACGCAGATCTGAATGTTTGCTGTGATCGGACTTAAAGGTTTAACAGACAGAGCAGAATCGCTGTCATTTAGCAATAAGATCACGTGGGTGTTTGAATCGAGATCACAATCTTTTAAATATTAATTGTGCAACTCTAGTTTTAGGTTTTAATGTTTTTATTAATATATGTTTGGTGATTACATACATCACAGTATTTTAATTAGTGCTCTATAAATAAGCTGACAATTAAAATGATTGTAAAGTCTCTGATCAAATTGAGGCAATACCTCTGTCTGAGGGCCAGGTAACGCAGGTCCACGGTGCAACTCAGAGTCAGACCATGATCATGGGTCAGGCGCTTCCCATCCTCATAACATCCCACCCCGACCTTCAGCACACGGGGGTCAGACAGGACCCTCACGAGAGCCTTAGGCAGAGGCAGCTGTGCATTACGAAACGTCAGCAGTCTGACCAGCATACAGCGGCCGGAGAACGTCGCCAACTGAAGTAAGGAAACCACAGAGGCCTTGCCTTTGACAGACACCTGTGGAAGCAGACAACATCTGGTGAAGGAACGCACTGATGCTACCGAGACAACATTAACATTTGGACACATACAGAGCCATGCTTACACGCATGCTTTTTACCCATTCACAGTCCAATCCCAAAACCGGACACACCGTAAGGTCCTTTTGAAACGCAGGCCAAAGCGCTTCCCACTCCTCTAGAGAACTCACGATCACAGGCGGCACCTCTAACAGTGTTTGTGCACGCAGAAGTTTCTGGGTTTGTGGGGGTGCTGGCGGCTCTGGTGAGGGGATGATTTCTGCTTCTAGCTGGGCTTGTACAGGCTCAGCCGAAGCGGGGCCCTTGAGGGCCTTTCTCTTCTGAGTGCGGATGCTGCGCCAGAGGAAAAGACCTCCGAGAGTGGCTCCTAACATAGTGGCCAAAGCTGCGGTCAATGTGCTCTGCTTGGACATCGTTGCAGCTGCACCAACTCCCCACTAAAACTGAAAATGGTAACAATTTCAATAAGAGATACTACTAACTATAAGTAACTTTGCAACTACGTAATTCTGTCATTAATTACTCACCCTTGTGTCGTTCCAAAACCGTTCAGAAGATGAACAAAGACTTTCATTCATCTTCTGAACACAAATGAAGACATTTTATTAAAAATGAGAGCTTTCTGCCCCTCCACTGACAGCTACACAACTACCACTTTGATGCTTCAAAAAGTTAATAAAGAAATCATAAAACTAATCCATATGAATTGAGCTGTTTAGTCCAAATTTTCTAAAACACGATCATTTTATATGATGAACAGATTTAATTTAGTCTTATTCACATATAAACATTGATCAGCCAACAAACAGAAGCTCAAACGTGCTGCGTAACATGACAATGAACCTCATTGGTTCTTGAGAATGAACCTCATTTGTTCTTGCAAAAGCTCAAACATGCTGCGTAAAACGAGAATGAACCTCATTGGTTCTTGCGGAAGCTCAAATGTGCTGCGTAAAACGAGAATGAACCTCATTGGTTCTTGCAGAAGCTCAAACGTGCTGCGTAACACGAGAATGAACCTCATTGGTTCTTGCTGAAGCTTAAACGTGCTGCGTAACACGAGAATGAACCTCAGTGGTTCTTGAGAATAAACCTCATTGGTTCTTGCAGAAGCGCAAACGCGCTGCGTAAAACGAGAATGAACCTCAGTGGTTCTTGAGAATAAACCTCATTGGTTCTTGCTGAAGCTTAAACGCGCTGCATAAAACGAGAATAAACCTCATTGGTTTCTTGAGAATAAACCTCATTGGTTCTTGCAGAAGCTCAAACTTGCAGCGTAACACGAGAATAAACCTCATTGGTTCTTGCTGAAGCGCAAACGTGCTGCGTAACACGAGAATAAACCTCAGTGGTTCTTGAGAATAAACCTCATTGGTTCTTGCTGAAGCTTAAACGCGCTGCATAAAACGAGAATAAACCTCATTGGTTTCTTGAGAATAAACCTCATTGGTTCTTGCAGAAGCTCAAACTTGCAGCGTAACACGAGAATAAACCTCATTGGTTCTTGCTGAAGCGCAAACGTGCTGCGTAACACGAGAATAATCCTCATTGGTTCTTGCTGAAGCTTAAACGCGCTGCATAAAACGAGAATAAACCTCATTGGTTTCTTGAGAATAAACCTCATTGGTTCTTGCTGAAGCTCAAACTTGCAGCGTAACACGAGAATGAACCTCATTGGTTCTTGCAGAAGCGCAAACGCGCTGCGTAAAACGAGAATTAACCTCATTGGTTCTTGAGAATAAACCTCATTGGTTCTTGCAGAAGCTCAAACGTGCTGCGTAACACGAGAATGAACCTCAGTGGTTCTTGAGAATAAACCTCATTGGTTCTTGCTGAAGCGCAAACGCGCTGCATAAAACGAGAATAAACCTCATTGGTTTCTTGAGAATAAACCTCATTGGTTCTTGCAGAAGCTCAAACTTGCAGCGTAACACGAGAATAAACCTCATTGGTTCTTGCTGAAGCGCAAACGTGCTGCGTAACACGAGAATAATCCTCATTGGTTCTTGCTGAAGCTTAAACGCGCTGCATAAAACGAGAATAAACCTCATTGGTTTCTTGAGAATAAACCTCATTGGTTCTTGCTGAAGCTCAAACTTGCAGCGTAACACGAGAATGAACCTCATTGGTTCTTGCAGAAGCGCAAACGCGCTGCGTAAAACGAGAATTAACCTCATTGGTTCTTGAGAATAAACCTCATTGGTTCTTGCAGAAGCTCAAACGTGCTGCGTAACACGAGAATGAACCTCATTGGTTCTTGAGAATAAACCTCATTGGTTCTTGCAGAAGCTCAAACGTGCTGCGTAACACGAGAATGAACCTCAGTGGTTCTTGAGAATAAACCTCATTGGTTCTTGCTGAAGCGCAAACGTGCTGCGTAACACGAGAATGAACCTCATTGGTTCTTGAGAATAATCCTCATTGGTTCTTGAGAATAAACCTCATTGGTTCTTGCAGAAGCTCAAACGTGCTGCATAAAACGAGAATGAACCTCATTGGTTCTTGAGAATAATCCTCATTGGTTCTTGCTGAAGCTTAAACGTGCTGCGTAACACGAGAATGAACCTCATTGGTTCTTGAGAATAATCCTCATTGGTTCTTGCTGAAGTTTAAACGCGCTGCGTAAAACGAGAATAAACCTCATTGGTTCTTGAGAATAAACCTCTTTGGTTCTTGCAGAAGCTCAAACGTGCTGCGTAACACGAGAATGAACCTCATTGGTTCTTGAGAATAATCCTCATTGGTTCTTGAGAATAAACCTCATTGGTTCTTGCTGAAGCTCAAACGTGCTGCGTAACACAAGAATGAACCTCATTGGTTCTTGCAGAAGCTCAAACGTGCTGCGCAACACGAGAATGAACCTCATTGGTTCTTGCAAAAGCTCAAACGTGCTGCATAAAACGAGAATGAACCTCATTGGTTCTTGAGAATGAACCTCATTGGTTCTTGCTGAAGCTCAAACGTGCTGCGTAACACGAGAATGAACCTCATTGGTTCTTGAGAATGAACCTCATTGGTTCTTGCTGAAGCTCAAACGTGCTGCATAACAACACGAGAATGAACCTCATTGGTTCTTGCACATCAAGCGAACATGCTTGAGCTTCCGTTTACCACAACTGATGTGTGAGTTGATGACTGTTTATATGTGAATAAAAGCCTAAATTCAATCTGTTCATCATATAAAGTGATTGAGTCTCTTCAGAAAATTTGGACTAAAATTCATATGGATTAGTTTTACGATCTCTTTATGAACATTTTGAAGCGTCAAAGTTGCAGCCGTGTAGCTGTCAATGGAGGGGCAGAAATCTCTCAGTTTTACATTCCCTTGTCCCCTTAAATTTCCTGGGGCATTTTAATCTTTATAAAGGCTATTTTCTAATCTTATTTAATGCATCCATCATCTTTTATAACAAATTCTTACATAATCAGTAAAAAATATTCAGTCAAATGAAATCAGTATCAGATTCATTCATTAATTAATGAAACACCAGAGTTTGTTGCATGGGGACGCGAAACGGTTCAGCTGTGGATTTGCTTGGAACCATTTATGAAAAATAAACCAGAAATAAAAAAAAGGGACAAATGTGTCTAAAATTTTACCAATGAGGTTGATTTTATACACCAGTTGAGTAAAATTGGCAATTGTGCTGATATTCAGGAAAACAGCACTCTAAACCATGAGCATAAAAAAAGCAAGGACTCATAGGAGGCGTTTGTTTTTTGCCCCATATCTTGAATTTTGGTAGCATTTATATAATTTGATGCAAAGAATGGTAAAGTGGGTGAATATGGACCAATGAATGAACCTAAGCAACATATTAGTCCACCATATTTTAATACAATAATAATAATAATTTAAAAAAGCATAAATTCAAAAGTAATCTTTCACTAATGTTGTTGTTGTTGTTGTTAACAGCACTGGCTAACACAAAGTTACAGCAGTTTTGTTGTAATGACTGATATTTTGGCAGAAATCATGGCTACTGAGGTACATTTTTGTAAAGGTGCACAACACACATTGTCAACGCTAATGTTGTTTTGTGTAAAAACGATTGAAATCATAACTATGCCAAAGGACCTGCATTATTAAAGATACTTATAAATATTACGCTTTAAAAAGCTACTGTGCGTTTGTAAAAAACAGTTACGACTAGTATTTAAAAGCAGATGATTATGAAACACCGCTTTGATGAAGAGTTCACAGTGCGTTCAGAAGAACTAATGACTTTAATCTCAGTGTGCTTGTGTTTATGTCAGAGATGTTGTACTTTATCCTAACGGACTGATAGGACACGCACATCTAAATAAATCACTATGTAACAAGTCATTCTCGTGTGAATGTTGCTGAGGATTTACGTACCTGAAGACTGAATAGATGTCAGTGTAATGAGCAAATGCTACCATTCACATCACACACTCTTATGATGAACAGCTGCAGCGCTTCTTCTTCGCCGGTTTCATTTAATCAGAGCTCGCAGAGGTCACATGCGCCACAGCGCCACCAATGCTGGAGAAGCGCAACTGCACCATTCTCAAGAAAGAAAAAAACTGCTAGGCTGAATCCGAAATCGCCCACTATACCCTCAAACAGGGCATTATTTGAGGGGACAGCCATTTGTAGTGGTGTCTGAAACCATAGTGGACGTTATTGAGTGCACTCATTCAATCCCACAATGCACCGCAATAACGAGTGTACAGCTGATGTACACACAACGGCTGTCCGAATTCACTCACTTGTTTTCATTCACTCCTTCAAGTGAACTATAATAGTGGACTAACCCAGGGAATAGTGATTGAGGGTTTAGGGGGCGATTTAGGATTCAGCCCTAGTTCAACCGGACATATAATTTGAGGGGGGAAAAAATGCATTAATGAATTTAAAGGGATAGTTCACCCAAAAATGAAAATTACCTCATGATTTACTCCCCCTCAAGACATCCTAGGTGTATATGACATTCTTCTTTCAGACGAATAAAATCGGAGTTATATAAAAATAAATGTCCTGGCTAATCCAAGCATTATAATGGCAGCCCAAAAAACCCACATCCATCCATTATAAAAGTGCTCCACACGGCTCCGGGGGTTAATAAAGGCCTTCTGAAGGGAATCGATGGAGTTTTGTAAGAAAAATATCCATATTTAACACATTATAAAGTAAAATATCTAGCTTCCACCAGACCGCCTTCTGTATTCAACTCACGCCTCTCCGTTCAAAACGCTTACGCTACGTTCGACGTCATCGTCGCGCCAATTTTGGCCGTTCAATGCCATTATAAAGCTTGGATTAGCCAGGACAATTTTTAAATATAACTGACTGTATTCGTCTGAAAGAAGACTGTCATATACACCTAGGATGACTTGAGGGTGAGTAAACCATGGGCTAATTTACATTTTTGGGTGAACTATCCCTTTAATGCTGTTTTATAAACTTTTTTTTCCACATTTTTAAATCATTTTCAGAAAATTAAGCACAACATCTACACAATTCTAATGCGCCTAAATGTTTATTTGCATGCATTTTTTTTTTTTTTCATTTTAGCAACTTTTGTTGCAATGATTTCCTGAGGCATCTTCTGTGAAAACTCAAATGTCACTTTTTTTTTTTTCAATTTTTCAAACATCTGTTGAAGAATTAGACATTAAAGTATTTTGTCCACCAGAAATGCCAACACCAGTTACGCCAAATTCAAATAGAATGAGTTTTTTTTGGTCTTACTGGAGATGTTTGAATACTAAACAATATATTTGTTCAAAGTTATTAATGCCAAAGATGATTTACCCAGCAATCTCTTTAAAATGTTTTTTAAAAGCTGGCAAAAGTACCACATGAGCATGTTTGTTTCAGCAGTCCTGGACAATAATTTACACCTGAATAATATGGAAAGAATTTAATAGTCATTGAACTGAAAATACAGTGATACACAATAGAAAATAAAAGAATTATTCAGACTCATCATACTTGACCAGTTAGAGAAAATCATGCCATGAAGTCCCTTCCTCATATAAAGTGGAAATGGGAGGGACTTGACTAACAGTCCCTTTCCCAAATAATGCACTTGAAGTGCATTTGCTGTCCCTGTTTGTGTGCAGGTAAAATATATTACTTCATAGCATAGAATAATTCATAAATCAATATTTTCGACACCTTTGGATGAAGTTTGAGAAGGCGGCAGCATCTCGTTTGCCTCCTTGAGCAAGAGCATGCAGGTCATCTTATGATGATGTTTATTTATAATCCTCAGTTGCAAAATGTTCACAGATACAGGAATACACAGCAAATCATGAAACGTGTGGAACAGAAGCACACAGAACCGCTTTCCTCTACCACCAACATTTTATTCAATCTTTTAGATTAAATTTTTCGTAAAGAATTGGAATAATACAATGCAATACTTACAAAATGGAATCAAAACCTAAAAACAGGGCCAATCATCTTCATGTCTGATAACACAAAAGTGTTGATGGGATTGCGTGAAGAGCAGAGAACAAAAAAAACAAAAAAAAACATTCACTGCATTTTTAGAGTTGGAACCACAGGTAATTTCAACAGCGTGAACATCAAAGCTCACGAATGCCACATCGACCATAGGTGGCCAAATGATCCATTAGTACAGTGCTCGTGCTAAAATGAATATCTTATTATCGAAATAAAATAAAAGATGACACTTTCAATAGTGTTAAAATTCATTAAAAATGTGCTAAAAAACCATAATGATATGTAGGCAATAAAAATCAAAGTACTGATACTATAGTACAAAAAATAAGCTTAAAATGACAGCATGAAAGATTGTCTGGGACCTGTGCGATTCAAAGGTCCTCAAACCCAGCCGGGGTCCATTTCGATTATCTACAACATCCAAACTATGCATGGTGGCCAGAAAACTAAAACCGAATAAAGAAAGAGATGAAAACCATCCCTCACGCCTATATATATATGCTCTTTTCCTGTATGCACACAAAATAAGCCTGCACCTTTGGAAAGATTATTTACAGCTCTTCAGTTAAATTTCAAAGCTATTTAAAATATACTTAATGCATAAAAATAAAGATTTTGGCATTCTCTTGCTTCTTCCTCTTCCGATTACGAAGTTCTACAAGAACCTTGTGAACCCGGAAGTGCTGTGAAGTGCCTCGTCCTTCTGGTAGGGAGCAGTCATCCAGCCTGCTAGGGGGCGCTGTGAGACGGGTTAGTCGGGTAGAGGGAGTACTGAGTAATATGGGGAGCATCTAAAGAGTCCTTTTACCATCATCTTGTCACACTAATTCATCCTGGACACAAATGCGGCATAAACGCCTGACGCGCTGTGTTTTTGGGGGCACCTTCATCAACCCCCTAGTCTCCGTTTGTTCATGTCACGAGCAAAAACCAAACATGGACGAACAGACAAAGAAATCGAAAGACAGAGAAATGGAGCTGAAGTGGTTTTCGGGGTCGTTCACTCAATAGTTAATGTCCATTAACGTTGCTTTGTGACTCACACCGTGTGTCTTTAGAGTTGGATCTCAAACGTCTTGTGGAGCTCGCTGGAGAAGGGGTTTGTGGGCGAAGGAGCGGTGCGTTGCTGCGAGCGGCTCTCCAGTGCGGCCCACTGGGCCTCGAAGGCATCGGTTTGATGCTGCACTGCCATAGACGGCGCAGGTGACGACACCGCCGCCCAGCTGTTAGCCCCGTTAAAAGCGGCATTGCCTTTGGGGGGCTGCAATGCTGTGGCGCTTGACACCGGAGGTAGGAATGGTTTGCCGAAGGGGCTGCACACGGCCTGGGTATCAAACTGGCCTGTTGGTGGTGTGGAGAACGGTGAAGACTGAAGCTGCGTCTGGGGCACTGGAACAGGTACCGGGATGGGCTGAGTTTGCGTGGCGGAACCGAACACGTTGGCCACCATCTGCGAAGGTGTGATGCCGACCACTGGGAAGCTCGGTTGCATGAACGGGATCCCGTTGGATACTGGGAAGGATGCTGGCGCCTGGGCGTGGAATGCCGGCTGGCGTGGGGGTACGGCCGGGACCGCAGATGGAGGGATGAAGGGTGCGGAAGGGGCGGGTGCCATGGGGACGGGCACCGGGGCAGGGAAGGGCTGCTGAGCGGGAGGCGTGTCGGTTCTCACGATGGTGGCGGGTTGGTGGGCACGCACAGACTTGGTCACCTCCTCCAGCCAGCGGTCGGCTTCTGATGGCGTACGTTTGTGAGAAGAGGCAGGTGTGGAAAGAGTTGTGCTAACTGCAGGTAGGGCTCCCACGGCTGGTGCAGGATTTGGCCACTCGCTCCCTACAGGAAAAGAAAAACAAGAAGAATTTTTTAAGCATGCCATTTATTCTGCTAGGTTGTTACATTTTAAGGGTGTTTTCACACCTGTAGATTGTTTGTTTTGTTCCGAAACAGGGACTTCATTTGTTACAATGTTGCATTTTCATCTTGGATCGGTTCGCTTTCACAAGACAACATTTCAAAGTGTACCAAAATGTGTTTATGCAAGTCACAAGAGCACAGCTGTCCTCTTATTGGTCAGAGTTTCCTCTGCATCATCCATTAAGATGATTGACAAGTTCGCTTCATGAGCTTATTGTGGCTTTATTTATAACTGTCGAGACACACGCAAACACTATACAAATGTAGCTGTCATTCCCGCTGTTAAATTATAAACTACATTCGTATTAATACTGCAGCAAATTTAAAAACTCTCTCTCTGCAGGTTATATGAAGATAAATTTAAGACCTTTTTAAGACCAATTAAAGAAAATGTAAGGAATAAATTGAAGGGAAAATCACACGTCAGTATGTTCTCTAAATGTAACTATCTCTAAGCACACAATGAGCTGTAAAGTTTGAGAATACAATTTCCAACAGATCTCCATTACTTTTTAATTCATTTTAAATTGCTTCAAGTTTGAGATAAGAAATCTTGTGAAATCTTGTGAAAGTGATTTTATGATTAAAACAAAAATCTGCCAACGGGTTCATAAAAATCAACTCACTTCAAATGTAAGCAATTTTCATACCCAAAGAGAAATTCCTAGACATTCTGCATTACACAGCAAATTCCAATTTTATTAATGGATTTAGCAATTCTGTCCACATTTTCAGCATCGCAGAAATCATAGGGCCCTGATTTAATACTATGATACGGAATCAAATCAAGGCTTTTAAAGACTTTTTTTAAGACCTGCAGTTATTTCCCATTATGAATTATAATACCATTTGGTTCGTTGGTCTGTTGGGTCGGATTGCTTTCACACCTCAAGCGAACCGCCCCAGAGTTCGTTTGCAATCGGGCCGAGACGGAGCGATTGTTTTGGTGCGGATCCGAGCGCGATTGCCGTGTTCACATATACCTAAAAGAATCGACCCAAGGGGGAAAACACACCAGGTTCTGAAACAAATGCTCAGGTGTGAAAGCACCCTAAAGGTTATCTCACTAGGGCTCCACTCGATTCCAAAAATAATCAATTCATAAATGAGCAGGGAATCAAGTCCTCAAAAGAGCGTTACTCAGTCCCTCCCAGATTTTAACGTAGAATTTAATGCAAAACGGAGCGGAAACGGAACAGTTTTTTTTTTAGTTTGCATGTGTTTTATGTTTTGTCATATATTTGATACATCAGGCTTTTATGGCCCATACAGTATATGGTGATAATATAGAGGGAAAATCTATTTTATTCAGAGGCCCAAACTGAGCAATTTGGTGCAGTTGTTATTTATATGGCCAAAAATGTACATCAATGAGATCTTTAACAGTTTAGCAGACTACCTACATAAAATGCATATAAAAATATTTTGTCACTCTATAGCTCCCAGTAATATGTCTGGATGATAACTGATAAAAAGATGATATTTAAAGGCTTGAAGTTTTATGCAATAAAACGTTTTATTGATTTTTTTTGTTTGTTTTATTTGGTGTTACATTTGAACTAAAATGTTCTCATTTTACAGGGTTTCCGCAGGTCAAATTTAAGACTTTTTCAAACCATTTTGAATGAAATTACGCGATTAAAAAAAACGTACAAAGGAAATGCAGAATCACAAAATTAATAAAAGCAAATTAATTTATTCAAATTGAACAAAGTATCAGTAAACTTCCCTCAATCCCACCAGGATTTCGCAATATATATATTTTATATAAATTTGCAAAAATTTTGCATGTTTTTTTTCATAATTAGGATACCACATTTACCATATTATTATGTTAGATGCACAATAGTCACACATGACAATAAAACAAACAAAATGCATAAATCTTGTTTGGTATCTTACAAAAAAAAAGGCTAGTCCAGTGGTGTGCTATCTAGCTTTAATAACATGATTGCTTAGGAAAAATAAGACCTGTTTAAAATGATCTAAGTTTAAATGATAAATTATTTTAAACTCAATACTTCAGCGAATTTATGACTTTTTAAGGCCTAAAATTCAGATTTTGAAATTGTTGACTTTTTAAGACCCTGCGGAAACCCTGTTTTAGAAACTACAGAGCCCAGTAGTTCTTAAGGTCAGAAAAGTAATGTGTTAAAATGTTAGAAGAGTGTTGAGTCTGGAGTATTTTCACAGAAAAAAACTACACAAGAAATGCTGCAAATATTACCGCAAAATTTGAGTAAAGCCGCTGCAGAATCCGTCAGTTTAGGCCGCAAAAATCTGAAAAAATTCCCACGAAATCCTGAAGGGACTGGTTACTCAATGCAACAGCAGCTAACTTGCTACCCCAAAAAGCAAATCCATACACCATTTGTTTACACGGAATGTATATTTTTTCAAATGGAAAAGCAAAGTCCGTTTGCAATTGCATTTTCAATGTCTTATAAGTTATAACCCTGCCATTTTGGAATAGCAATTGAAAATTGTGTCCTGCCACAACCGGCACAAAATTAAAATGGAATCACAATCCCCTTTGCACTTGCATTTCCGATGTCTAACACAGTCAACTGTCAATCAGACTTGAGGGCGGGGTTTATTGATGTAGTCGGAAAGTAGGCCACGCCCTCTATTGGTGGAAAACAAAGCACTGTTTTCATCATTATTCATAAGGAAAATGGGGAGAAATGTCCAATAAATGTTTCTATTTTGCAACAACTGCTGTGTAGTTTGTTTGCACTTCAAACAAAGCCAAAAACCTGGAACTAAATAGGCTATTTATCAAAAAGAAAACAAAAGAAGACTGTTCTGGTTGCAAGAAAATTGTCAAGAAGAAATGAAGATTAGGGATGCTCATATTGACGTTTAACCGTTAACCGAGAGTAAGAATTTTGACCGATTAATCAGTTAAACCGTTTAAAGTTTTTTTTTTTTTAAGCCTAGGCCTAGTCTCCAGTATTTAATTAAATGAATAATGTGTGCTTAGTCGACTAATGGCTTAAATGAACAACTAGTTGAGTAGAAATTTTTTTTTACTCGGGGACAGCCTTACTTCTCATATCACTTCACATATTTTCGAGCCAGCATGTCACAAAAGGCATTCTGGGTTGAGCATTATTTTTATTTAAAGAAAAAAACTGCCGGTTCTTCAAAGATTCAAACGGATTCGGTGTGTTTTCGTTTTGTCATCTTAATTTATAATTATTTAAGTGAAAATATTTATTGTAGGTCTATTTATTTTATGCTTTATATTTATATTTAATAATATATATTTTTTTTAAATATATTTATATTTTTCTCAGTTGCAGCTGCTCATTCAAGTTCAGATGAGGGAGATAAAATATGCATGGTTACAACCGTCTAAAACATATTACTATATAAACATCGTAAAGTAAACTGTCATTATTCATCAGCATTAGTTCATAAACAATTACCTGGCATAAATGTGCGCTACTCATTGATTGCGTTGTGTGAGCCTGTAGGCTTTGAGGATCTTTCCTTTTATTACTGATGATGTTGAAAGCTTAAGTGATCACAACTTTCTTTATCTAAACGTTCAGGTTTAATCCTACCTTTTCCTATCAGTTCTTAGAAAGACTTTTCCCTTTAAAGAATAAGAGGTTAAAGAATAACAACAACTTTAACAGTGTCAGATTAATTGTACTGGAGTCGGATAAATAACTGAATTATGCACGTCATCCTTCAACTGCTTTTATTGGTTATTATTAACCATTCGATTAATTAAGTCACTCGCGCCAAAACTCGTAATAATCAATGAGGCGGTCTACACTGTACAATCATTCTGTTACTGATGTCGTGTTTTAACTGTAGTTATGATGAAAGCATTCGTGAGAGTGCAGAAATTGAGTTGCAATAAAGAGATCTCCATGATGTCATCTCTGAATTACAATTCCAACATGTGAATGCCACATAAAACTATATATTTTACCCTATATTTTGATACAATCATACATATTCAAATATTTTGACATAAATATCAGATTGTGGAAATGACTGTCTGCTCAGTTGCAACTACAGCGCACAGTATGAGTAATGAGTTTCTCAGCACCTATTCTGCATGGTCAGCACAGGAAGCCCAGAAGTCTTACCTATCTGTGCTGTGGTGGGGGCAGTGTTTGGGGTCTTGGCCCAGGGGTTAGTCTCTCGGACAGGCAGCGGGGGCGGCAGCACGGGCGAGTTAGCTGCAGCAGATACAGTGACACTAGGCGGCGAGAAGGCAGGAACTGCACCGTTGACTACAGCAGCAGACAGGACGTGTAGATTAGAGACAGAGCCGGACACAAGCAAGAGTGCTGACACATAGGCATGCACACACACACACACACACACACACACACACACACATTAGGGATTGAAAAGACTAGATGATTAGTTCTGTCACTAGTCAAGGTGCTGGGTCTGTATTGACTAGCCTTGTTGTATGGTGCAATAATTCCTCTGTCCTCAAACTGAACGACATAAACTTTGTATTAGTAATCGAGATGGTTGACTAATTTAATGACTAGTTGTTGACAAATTTATCTATACACACACACACCTGCACACCCACACCCACACCCACACGCTACCATTCAGGGCTTGACATTAACTTTTTTGCTCACCAAACACTGTGGCTAGTGGTTTTCCAAAGTTATCGATGCCATACAGATATTGTTAATATTATGTCATAATTTGGCTGCTGTAACTTTAGGACCTGACGCACGGATCCATTATACTGTTATACATTACACATGCGTTTTCTTTCTCAACTGTTCATGGTCACTTAAAACATAAGTGACTGTGTATACGTGAATACTCGCCAAGACCGGCATTTTGCCATTATTTTGTGTGTGTTTGACTGTTTTAGCGCAGTAAGCAGCGAAAAAGAACTCAATTTAGTGCTGAGAGGCGGCTTTATGTGCAAGTAATTTGGGTGTGATCACAAAATTTGCGGGAATTAGTAAAATTATGCGCAATACACGCAATCCCACGGCGAAATTCAAGGCCTGTAACAGCAACAATATTCATCCGGAGCAAATGAAACGAGTGAGTGAGGGGAGGCAGGTTTGTGTGTCACTCGCTATTGGAGAGATTAGTGCTGGGCGGTAAACCGGTTCATACCGAATACCGGTATTTATTTTTGTTATGGTATGAATTTTTATTATACCGCAATACCGGTGTATGTCGCTTAAACAACGTTCGGAACGCGGCACAGCGTGACACTGTTTGAGAGGGGTCCCGTTTCACTGTTGCACTGTAGTGAGGGCAGCTGAGATCGCATTACAGCAGACTGTGCGCGCATGAGAGCGGTTTCTGCGCGGAGCGCCGCGATGAGTTTAACAACACTCACCACATGGATCATATAGATCAGATAAAGACCGGAGTGAGCGCATTTAAGTTTTTTATGGACATATTTCATGTGCTCTAGTGCATGAACCAGCTGTGTGTATGCGCACAGATTTCATCACGACTTCTTCAAATTAAATATATGTGCAAACAAGGACACTGATACAGCGGTACGTCTGATCACGACCGCAATGACACAATGGATTATTCTGATCAGGCACGTGCAGAGGGCAGGGCTTTGGGGGCTTGAGCCCCTGCCCTTTTTGAAAATTAACAAAAAGTGCCCCTCATCAATTATCATCAATAATATTTTGGCCAATAAAACATAATTTGAATTATAATTAATATGACAACATGTACAAAACAGTAACAAAGCGCTCAAAAGTCTGAAAATTCCCGTTTATTTTTTACGTATCTGAGATGTCGCTGCCATGGCGCGTTGCTATGGGTGGTGTCTGATACACAGAAGACAATGTAGACTGACAATTCAAAGAAGATTAGGCAAAAGAAGTAATGACGCCTTTCTGTTAAACTGACGTGTGTCGTTTGTTCAGAGACTGTAGTGCTCTTAAATGTACTGAAAATATCCTTAGACCTTGTAAATGTTCTTCCGCATTTCTCCCTCGTTTTGGCAGTTTGTTGTTATATAGGGTTAGATTTTTAAAATGCTTAAGGTACCCTCAACTCAGTTTTTTTCTCTCCGTGGTCATATTTTAATATTCATGTGTCTGTAATGAGTGTGTTGCAGGTTTGTGTTTTATTAGTTGTTGTCTCCCCACAGCATCATTATTGGGGCTTTGCAAACCTGTATTAATTCTATTTTTCTACAATATTCACTCATCGTGACAGTAAATTAGGGCATTATAAGTCAATCTACTGCAGTATTTCCTCTCTCAATCAGCAGAAAATGTGGTTAACACCCGGTCATGCATGGGGAAAAAATACCGCCATATACAGCGATAATTTTGCAAAATACCGTGATATACATTTTTGGTCATACCGCCCAGCACTAGGAGAGGTCATGAGAGAAAGAGACAGAGCAGCTGGTATCGTGTGTCTATTCTGTGGAAAATGAGTATTGGAAGCATTTCAGATATTTCAGTATCGATAAGTATTGAAAAATCGATATTTTTAACAACACTACATTGCACTTAGTTTTTCATGCCTTTTTTTAAAAGACTACAACTTAAAAATGTATATATTATATATAAAATTTAACCTGCCAAAGTGGCTAGTAGGAGTGACTGCGTTACACACCACTGCTGAAATACACACGCTTTTTGGCGGGTGTTAATGTCAAGACCTGCTACTGTACAAATGTCTGGGGTCAGTAAGAGGTTTTTTTTAAAAAAAATTATTAATTAATACTTTATCCAGAAAGGACACTTAAATTGTGACTGTAAAGACATTTATAATGTTACAAAATATTTCTGTTTAAAATGAATGCTGTTATTTTAAATGTTCTATTCCACACAAATATTAAGCATCATATCATCATATTAGAATGATTTCTGAAGGATCATGTGACACTGAAGACTGGAGTAATGATGCTGAAAATTCAGCTTTGATCACAGGAATAAATTACATTTTAAAATATATTCACATAGAAACAGGTAATTATTTAGAGATAATAATATCTCTATGTTTTTGTGTATTAAGAAGTTCCATTTTTTTAGTTTTTTTTCTCAAGCATATTTAGATTCATTCCCTTTAAACAGGCAGATACAGACGCATAAGGTAAACACTTACCAGCTAACTAGTTCAATGTAAAAACTGGAAAGCTGTAACACACACATAGACTCCTTTCTAAAGTACTGAGAGTGTGAGAGTGAGAGTGAAGCTGACCTGGAGCAGAGGGCGACTGCGGTGAGGAGGTGGGTTTGGGCATCGGTGCTGAGGAGAACGGGTCCTCTGGAGGCCCACTGAAGGTGGATGTGATCTGAGTGCACAGAGAGCTGATGCTATCGCCCTCACCCTCCACCTCCGGCACTGACAAACACACAGGACAACATTCACTATCTACATATCCTGCAAGGATCTCTGCCTTGGAGGCAACAAAACAATACTGTTAAGGCTTTAGGAACAATGAGAGAAGGAGAAGGAGAGAAGGGCGTCCAATATTGTAGGGCTGGGTTGAAAATATTGATGTCAATTTTAATCGATTCTCATTTTGATGAACGGATAGCGATTCTTAAACCCCAAGAATCAATCTTTTAGTCTATTTCAGTTGATGAATGGACAAAACTTCACTAAACATAATTTGTAGTGTGCCTCCCATCCAATAAGCTTTATGCTTTGTTACTTTTGATATGAAACAAAGTCTCATCTTTTAAATGTGGCGTGACGTTTGCCTCAGTTCTTTTTGCGCAAAAACAAACAAAAATAACAACTTTATTCCACAATCTCTTCTCTTCCCTGTTACTCTCTTACACTGTTCACGTTGTTGGGCAATTCACACAGTGCAGCGCTTCCTGGTTTTACAGCAAAACATTTTTGTTTGTGTTTGCGCACAAAAAATATTCTTGTGGCTTCATAAAATTAAGGTTGAACCACAGGAGTCACATGGACTATTTTAACAATTTAAACCTTGAAAGTTACAATGATGTTGCTGCCTATGGATGGTTCAGCTCTCGGATTTCCTCAAAAATATCTTAATTTGTGTTTTCCAAAGATGAACGAAGGTCTTCCGGGTTTGGAACGACATGAGGGTGAGTAATTAATGGCAGAAATTTCATTTTTGTGTTAACTAATCCTATAACTTACTAAAATTAATCATGTCTCATGTAAATCACAAAGACGTCAATAAAACAGCTTGTAAACGATGTCACGTAACGTTACATTTACCTTACAAAAGCCATTCAATGACTGTAAACTTAGTAAGTCTGCTAGAAAAATCTAATCTAGAGTGGAGCATTTTGCTAAATATATGCATTATATTACATATTCATGATATGTTTACTTAACCTGGTCTCTAATATTTAATTTATGTTTAAATAAATCTGTGTTTTTATGACATACACCATTTAAATGTTTATATAAAAAAAAAAAACATAACTGTCATTAAAGTTATTATAATAAAGTTATTATTATAAAAACTGCATTATGTGTAATTCAAATGTTTTTTTATTATAGTAATGTACCAACTGACAGGGTTCCCTTTATAGTTTACAGCATTAGTTTAGTTAGATTTTTTTCTGATGTACTGCACCTGAAATACAGTATATTGCCAAAAGTTTTGGGTTGCCTGCCTTTACATGCACATGAACTTTAATGACATCCCATTCTTAACCTGTAGGGTTTAATATGCCCACCCTTTACAGCTACAACAGCTTCAACTCTTCTGGGAAGGCTTTCCACAAGGTTTAGGAGTGTGTTTATGGGAATTTTTGACTAGAAGCGCATTTGTGAGGTCAGGCACTGATGTTGGACTAGAAGGCTCACAGTCTCTGCTCTAATTCATCCCAAAGGTGTTTTATCGGGTTGAGGTCAGGACTCTCTGCAGGCCAGTCAAGTTCCTCCACACCAAACTCTCTCATCCATGTCTTTATGGACCTTGCTTTGTGCACTGGTGAGCAGTCATGTTGGAACAGGAAGGGGCCATCCTCAAACTGTTCCCACAAAGTTAGGAGCATGAAATTATCCAAAATGTCTTGGTATGCTTTAGCATTAAGAGTTCCTTTCACTGGAACTAAGGGGCCAAGCCCAACCCCTGAAAAACAACCCCACACCATAATCCCCCCTCCACCAAACTTCCTCCCTCCTACACGCTGATTCTGCTCTTTCGTCTCCTTCCAGACACCGGCAAGGAGGCGTTTGATATATGGCAGATATCAGATAAGAACAACAACCCTAAGGTCGGGCTCCTGAGAGCGACCCATCCTTTCACAAATGTTTGTAGAAGCGTCTGCATGCCTAGGTGCTTGATTTTATACACCTGTGGCCATAGAAGTGATTGGAACACCTGAATTCAATGATATGGAGGGGTGTCCCAATACTTTTGGCAATATAGTGTATATCCAAATAAAACATCAAATTGAATCAAATTGCAAGCTTGTGAATCGCATCAAATTGTGAAATTTGATTCAATGCCCAGCTCTACGAAATAGATCTACAGAAAAGCAAAAAAGAGAAAACCTATCGACTTCAGGAAAGGTGAAAATCAGTGAAGAGCCTCACCAGTGTTTTTGCTGGGGAAGTCAGACTTGCGCTGCATGGTGGACGGCAGCTCGTTCATGCGCAGTGACATCTGCCGTTTGAAGGGAGAGGTTTTCTGACTGAGCGCCGGGAAGCCCCGGAACGAGCCCTGGCGAGCAAGTGCCTCCACGGGAGCGTGGCGTCGGGGGATGGCGTGAGGATTGGCTTCCTGAGGGGCCAGTGTGGCCATGGGCAGAGGAGGGGAGGACGACGAGCCGTTGGGTCCGGCGAGGGTGACCACAGGGTGGGACACGCTGACAGAGGAGCTGCCCAACACACCCTCAGAGTCTGGTGAGAGAGCAAGGGTTGGTTGCCAGTGACACCACTACACTACCGTTCAAAAGTTTGGGGTCAGTATGATTTTTTTCAGTCTTTCTCAAAGACATCTTCTGCTCACCAAGACTGCCTTTTCCCCCCAATACAACAAAAACAGTAATATAGTGAAATATTATTATAATATCAAACAGCTGTTTTCTATGTGAATATATAGTAAATCTGAAATCCTTTAGAAATCATTCTAATATGCTGATTTGCTGCTCAAGAAACATTTATGATTATTATCAATGTTGAAATTAGTTGTGGTGCTTAATGATTTTGTGGAAACCATGATGCATTATATTTAGGATTCTTTGATGAATAGAACATTTATTTGAAACAGAAATCCTGTGTAACATTATTAATGTCTTTACTGTCACTTTTGATCAATTAAATGCATCCTTGCTCAATAAAAACATTAACCAAACAAAAAAAAAATTACTGACCCCAAATGTTTTAACAGTAGCGTATGCCTGATCATGAAAATAGATGTTATTTCTGATCCACTAAAAATCAGAATGTGACACCAGCTAGTTAAAACTCATTCCAAAAATAGTCCAGAAAATAAAAGCACTTGCTTTGATATTTTGTTATGCAGTGGATTTCAAACTTTACTCTAAAATATGGTTAATCCCCCTTCCAAAAAAATTAAGGCAGTTATACATGTTCATTATAAAGACCCATTCAAATGTGTGACATTATAAAGACATTTCTTAAATTAAATAATACATTAAACTGTCTTTGTTTAGTGTCATTGTCCAGATATTATTACATCGACAGCATGTATTGTTCTACCCACTATTAATGCTAGATGTATAAACCTAATTATTAAATTGATTATTAAATTGAAGATAAAGACATTTATAATCAATATTTCTATTTCTATTTTTTAAACTTTCCATTCATCAAAGAATAGTTTTTTTTACACAACTGTTTTCAACATTCAAATGTTTCTTGATCATCAAATCATCATATTAGTATGATTTCTGGAGGATCATGTGACACTGAAGACTGGAGTAATGATGCTGAAAATTCAGCTTTGATCACAGGAATAAATTATATATTCACATAGAAAACAGCTATTTTAAAACATAATAATATTTCATATTATTATTGTTTTTACTGTAATTTTGATCAAATAAAATCAACCATGGTGAGCTGTTTGGGACAGAAACAAGATTATTTTTACCCCATTGGCAGACAATTTTGCTTGTTTTAAGCAAAAACTCGCTTAATTTTGATTGAAGCTATATTTCCAGAAAACAAGAAAAAAATCTCTTATGTCATTTTACTTATTTAGTTAAAGCATCTTGATTTAAGAAGATATTTGGACTGGAAACAAGACAAAAATACTAAGTAAGAAAAGCATTTTTTGCAGTGTTAAAAAATAAAATCTTTTAAATGGTGTACATCCCTGAACCCCAGATCTAGTGCGTCACTCTCTCATGCCCTCACCTTTCTTGGCATCCTGCAGCTGTCGCATGACCTCCTCTCGCTCTGCCTGCTCTGTTGCTGTGGTGACGCGGAAGGAGCCCTCCCGTGTGAAAGTAGTACGGTTGGCATCGAAAGTGGCCGTGACCCCGCACTCTTTCTCCCTCTTCTGTTTGCGCTCCAGACACGCGGCAAACGCACAGCCCACCGCGTGGCTCAGACGCTCCCCCTGACAACAACACCAGTCATCAGACGCAAAGACAGTCATATGAAATGTGGCTTTAATCAAACTACATGATTTTACATTTCATTATATATAATTTTTATATTATGTATATTATAAAATCACAATTAATGAATTATATAATTATTAATTATTAAATAAGGATTATTAATTTTCACAGCATTAACAAATCATGTAGGCCTATTTTATTATATGATTCCAAGTATATATATATAGTACCATTCAAAAGTTTGGGTCATTAAGAATTTTTTTTTTGTAAGAAATTATTACTTTTATTCAGCAAGGATGCATTAAATTGACCAAAAGTGGCGGTAAAGACATTTATAATGTTAGAGAAGATTTCTATTATTTCTATCTCTTCATTAGAACTTTCTATTCATCAAAAATCTTGAGAAATAATGTATCACAGTTTCCCTAAAAATATTAAGCAGCACAACTGATAATAATAATAATAAGAAATGATCATAAGAATAGCAATAAAAAAATGCTGAAAATTCAGCTTTGCATCACAGGGATTCAAATAGAAAACATGCATTTTAAATTGTAATAATATTTCACAATATTGCTGTTTTTACTGTATTTTTGATCAAATAATTGCAGCCTTGGTGAACAGAAGAGATTTTATGGTAGTGTGTGATATAAATGAAGTAATGAGAGCACCTCCTCAGCACTCTCTCTTCAGTTTATTACCGTTAAATGCTGTATTCTAGTCTATATTGTTGTCACTGCAATGTATTACACACATGGTGTTTATTCTTGTAATTGTGACTTATTTACCATTTACATTTCACATCATTTGTACTTTGCAATTATTATATTCATAAAATGTTGATATTATATGTTGCTGTTTTGACACAAAATGTTAAAAATGATAACACAAAGACCATAATAGTATATGGTTCTCATGAAGTAAGATTATGTGCAATGAACAACAACAATTCGATTTTTATTAGCTACTAGACTAAAGTTAGACTAGACTAGACAAGCTACTAAAGTTGCATTAGGAAGATATAAACTTGGAAGCTATCGTTCTTAGTTTTCCAGACACAATTTTATATGAAGAGCCAAATAAGAAAAAATAAGGTCCGAGACCATAATCTGTCCATGAGAGTATTTGACAGGTATGAGCGTGCTCACCGAGTCTTTGACGGCCATGAAACAGTGGCAGATCCAGCGGCGCGTGGTCCCGTCTCTGCAGATGTAGGAGAAGGCATGCTCAAAGTTACGATCCGGCGCACAGAAGGAAACCTTCTCTATTGTCTGGTCAAGAATGAGATCCTGAGAACAAAACAGACAAAATGCATGTCATTACAAATGACATTTATATTTTCACAAAAGAACAGGGCATTTCCACACCTGGTTCGTTTGGAGCGGTTGTTCCAGAACCTGGTGTGTTTTCTCCCTTAGTTCGGTTCGTTTAGGCATATGTGAACGCGGCAATCGCGCTTGGATCCGAACCAAAACAATCGCTCCGAGATCGCCTAAACAAGGTGGTCTCAGCCTGATTGAAAATGAACTCGAGTGGTTCGGTTGAGGTGAGAAAGAAATCCAACCCAATGGACCAACGAACAAAGCAGTATTATAATTCATAATAGGAAATGTTTTATAAAAAAAAAAAAAAAAAAAGAGTGCCTCTTCCTCTGTGTAATTGCTCTTCTCCGTGCACAATAAATACACATATAATTTATCAGTCAGAGTGGGAATCAAGAAAGTGTTTGCATGTGTCATAACAGCTACAGATGAAGCCATAACAGGCCCGCAGAGCGAAAATGTCAATCATCTTGAGGGATGACGCAGAGGAAACTCTGACCAATAAGAGGATGTTGTACTCTCATGCAACTTGCATAAACACATTTTGGTACACTCTGAAATGTTGCCTTGTGAAAACGAACCGAACCAAGAAGAAAATGCAACATCGTTAAGCCCCGTTTTAGAACAAAGCCGACGATCTACAGGTGTGAAAACGCCCTCAGTGTACAGGCATACATCAATTCATCTGCAGTCGTACTGCAATCAGGGATGCAAACTCATCAGGGGTGAAGAGAAGAGAAAAATACATGACAAATGCTTTAAAATGGGGATTTATGTGCATTTATTTTATAACATTATAAAACTCCTTACTACTGTACTGTAAAATAGTGTAAGGCTGGGAAAACTAGCAAATGCCGGACTGTCTGATTGGGGAACGAGGACTCCTTGAAAAAATAAAAGGAAATTAGCATCTGAACTCACTCTTATGCATTTAGAGTCCCCATCCGAGACAACGTCACGCTGAGTTAATCATCTAAGAATGACTTTAATTTACATGTCTTTCCCTTCACTGCCTCTTCCCCCATCTCTCCTCCAGAATTCACCCAAAATCTGTATGGTTTAATGTGAACTAGAACAGTATTATACATGTTTGATATTATTTGAAATGTCTCAGTGCGACTGGTACAAAGGTCTTCTCCCCACAGAAGTAAAGCAAAAGGTAATAAAGGTTTTAAGAGTTTAGAGATATTTTGCTTAATGTGTGATGGGTGTGTCTCCGGCCAATTGGTCTTTACCTCCTGTCGTCAATACAGGTCTGTAGGACTTGATTAATGCTAATTCCCATTGTTAACACATGTTTACATTTGAAAGAGTTTTGCATCTTGGTCTGGTATTTAAGGAGATGTTGCAAAGAGGTCAGGGAGCGAAGCTTTATATCGGTCAGCCCGTAACGCCGAGTGTCTTCTTAGATGCTCAGCGTTATGTAATTTTCAGAAGTCAGGTATCCATATTTTATTCTATACTTCAGAGCATTTGATGTTATGTATGGATTATCTTTCATTTGATTATGAAATTGGCATGATACATTTACCTGACTAATAATAAATTGTTACACTGATTTATTCTGACTTACTCTGGAATTATTAACTATCTCTAGTAGATTATGAACGGGTATAATTTCAACAAAGGGTTAAACAGAATAATTAAATGTGTAGTTAAACTATTAAATATAAATGACCAAATAACCAATTGGCATTCTAACCTAAATTCGAGGTCATAATAAAATGGAGTCAGATAAAGATAAATTGGAATTGGAAACGCGCAAGAAACCTTCACCCACCAATCGTTTCTTTTATTTCTGATTTTGTACGTATCTGCATTAATAAAAGATTGTACGTTTAAAAAGTCAGGTAGTGTTCTTCATTGTATCTGCAGTGGTCAGTGCTTGCTTTGGATCTTTGGTCAGTACAACCGTTTGTGGAGACTGCTGTATTATTATTATATTGCATAAACATCATAAAAACAATCTGAACTGTGGTTATCCACTTTACATGTTTGTCAGATGGCCTCATACGCAGCAATATGGACCAAGACTTTATGCCTTTATGCTTGGCTGAACTAAAATCCAGCAGGCCTTCATGCACTGGTGAGCAATGACTGGCTCACACCAGCAGGTGGCAGAAGGAGTACTGCTTAATTTCACCTAGTCCTCTTTTTGATGCAAACCACTATCATGGAAGACACACACACACACATTAAAATACATTTTGAAGAGATGCTCTTTTCTGTGCATTTTCAATGCATGGGATCACCGCAAGAGCTTTATAAAAAGCATCATTACTGCTTAGTATGTGTAAAGGTCACACTATATTTAAAGTCTTCTAAAGCCATACAGGTGCCGTCATTTACCAAAGATCTTGACATCCCCCCCCCCCTTTTTTTACTATTACTATTATACTATAATAGTAATAGTATACTATTTTTGTATTTTCCATTTTCATTTTAGTTAACAGTTGTAGTAATTTTGTTGTGTGTTTATCATTCTTACTAGTTTTTTATTTTATTTTTTATTTTAGTACATCAAGTTAAACTAAATGAATATGAGAAATTTACTAGCTGAAATTATTTTAATAAATATTTGATTTTAAGTACAAAAAAGTATGGTTTTATGGCACTAGCTCTCCTTGTTAAGTTCATGAACAAATCGTTCTTTTGAATTGGACCACTGGTTTGATTCACAAAGCCAGTTTGAATGATTTGTTTAAGGGTTAGTTCACCCAAAAATGACAATTCTGTCATTAATTGCTCACCCTCATGTCGTTCCAAACTAGGGATGCGCAAGAGTACTCTAGTGATGTGTCGTTCATTTTGAACGAATCTTTAATATGACTCGAGAACAACGAGTTGTCTCAGAGAGCGATTCGCTCATTTTGTGTTGACTGCGCATGCACAACATCCTATATGTTCTGTACAGGAAACAGAACTGATTAGTTCATCTTGGAGTCTTCGGGTTCGAGTCATTCGTTCATCAAGTCCCAGCCCCATAGGCAAGGCTATGCAGTCTGTACCGGAAACAGAAAAGATTAGTTCATCTATCGAGTCTTCAGGTTCGAGTCGTCCGTTCTTTTGTCACGTGACCGCTGTGTTGGATACTGAAATGAGTTAATTCACAACCTTCCTTACAAGCAAGTGCGTAGTTTTTTGTTTGTTTGTTTAGTTCAGTTTTTTAGCTAGTATAATAATTGATTTTCCTATGAAGACTGGACACATTGGGTTGGTTAGAATGGATAGGCATAACATACATGTTTATTGCACATATCTTCTGATAATTTTATAATAATAATTATATTACAACATGCAGTCAATAATATGATTGTAATGTTGTATATGTTGCGAAACACTGAACCGGGAAGCGGTCACGTGACAAAAGAACGAGACTCGTACCTAAAGACTCGAGAGATGAACTAATCATTTCTGTTTCTGCATTCAACCTATGGGGACTTGAACGAACGACTCGAACCCGTAGACTCGAGAGATGAACTAATCTTTTCTGTTTCCAGACTGCATGCCTTGCATATGAGGCTGTCACAGCTCAGATCAGACATGATGATGGAACTAACGGCTCGAACCCGAAAACACAAGAGGTGCTAATCTTTCCAGGGAACAGACGTGATTAAATGTTAAGTGACAAATGAAAGAACGATTTGGATCGGGAGGTGGTGAACTAACAGAATGCATACATAGCCTGAAGACCCAGCTAAGCAACTAATTAATCATTTCTTTCTCAAAGTTTGGCCATGGCTGCATTAACTTATAGTTAATTTTTTATTCCAAAAGCACTAAATGTCTTGGAAAATTTAATATGTAACATTTTAATTATATTCTGCTGAAAGGAACGAAATGAACAAAATGACTCGTTTCATTTTGCTAAACGAGATTCAAAGAGTCAGAGTCAGTAAAATGATCCGAACTTCCCACTACTAGAGTACTCGAGTACTCGAACGCGAAGGCGACCATCGATCATGAAAACGATGATCGCCCTGACTTTAAAAAATATATATTTGTTTATTTTTTGATTGGTTATTACAGCATTTTGGGCAGTACCTGAGGTCTGATTGGTTAGCATTAGACAGCATGCCTTCCAGACCGGCGAAATAAAGTGAAACTGGATTTGAAAGTCGATGTGCAGCGCCAATCTGTCGTATACATAGCATTGTAATGAGAACAAGATTGTGACAGAATGTTGTAAATTCTCTGTGCTTTAGTTGATCGTGTATCAGCGTTGTTGTTAAGGGAAGAGCGCATTCAAAATGTGAGTTTCCCTTTCAAATCATAGACTGTAAAAACTACAGCACGGTCAAGTTCACGTGCACATTCGCGTCCTTTTGGGCAGATGTACATTGTAATAGGTACAATAACATTGATGCATCATAATCTAGCAGTTATTTTTTCTAGTCATATGTTCATGTTTTCATAAACATGTTTTCATGTCATGTTTGTATTAGTTTTCGTAACGGTCTTAAAATCGCCATTATCTCCATGACGGACAAAAAGTATTCTCGTTGCTTCATAAGATTAAGGTTGAACCACTGGAGTCACATGGACTATTTTAACAATGTCTTACTGGCTTTCTGGACCTTGAAAGTGTTAATTAAATAGCTGTCTATGGAGGGGTCAGAGAGCTCTCGGATTTCATCAAATATATCTTAATTTGTGTTCTGAAGGTCTTACGGGTTTGGAACGACATGGGAACGAGTAATTAATGACAATTTTCATTTTTGAAAATGTTCTATTCCTTAAAATGGTAAACCTATAACTGCTGTAAGCAACTCCGCTGACCAAACTCAGCAAGCGTTCTTCATTATGATCATCTGTACTGTATTTATCTGTACTGTGGGATCTGGTGGATCATCTCAGGTCAGTTTGTAGTCCTTCAGTACCTTTGTCTTGTCATCTACGACCCTCAGGCCATCTGCAGACACCCACAGCACCGCGCGCACAGCCTTCTTACCCGCCTGTGTGGACACACATAACACACAAACAGTGAGAGATGGAGGGGAAAGAGAGACATTAAAAGAGAAGAGAGTTGATTTTCCCACAAGTTGAGGCCCTTCACCCTCCTCGACTTTCATACAAATGTACTTTCATCTACCAACAACACCTGAAAATAGAGAAAAGTTAAAAACATTGAGTTTTGAGAAGGTTACAGCAGTGTTAGGAGCAGGCATGTTGTCGTAAACCAGAAAGAAAGAACAGAGGGTAAGCATCCAAACAAACACACATCCTGATTCGGGGAGCTTGTGTGTTCACACTTACCTAAGTGCAGAAATTAGATCTTTCTCTCAAACACACACGTTTTCGTTACACAAAAGGAAGCAAAATGAGTTTTGGAACTCAGTTTGTCCTTTTGCACACACTCTTCTATTGCTCCAGGCATGTTTTAGGAGCAAACTACTCTATCAGTGGGAAAGAAAGTGTACACACATTCACACATGTTTGAGCCACAAACATACTCTATGCAAGTACACAAACACAGACCTGAATGCTTGTGCAATGCACTGCAATCGTGCAATAATTGCACATGCTTAACATGACCTCAGTACTCATGGGTATAAGTCAACCAATACAGTTTTAACGATTAATTGACACTCATAGTTGTTTTGTGGACCTATCGTTATTGGTTCAAATCAACAGTGATAGTTTGCGATAGTTTTATTTGCAAGGCTTTGGTTGTACAATATAACTGTGCCCACTAGAGGTGAAATAAAACCAGCTGACTATACTTTGTACATAAAGAAGAAGTGGATTTAAAACACAGCAGAGAAAAACCAAGGAATCTATACAGTATGTGTGTAATCATGACATATAATCATGGTACAAAAAAATGAAACATTTAAGACAATTCATTTAAGAACAGAGTGCTGACATTTTTCTTGACCAAAACCCGGAAACAAGCTTTTTAGCACTTCCGGTTCCTTCGTCCTGAAGTCAATGAGTTTTTGGTTAAATGCTTGAAATAAGGTCTGTGGAGAACACAAGCTCAAGATATTTTTTTATTCAACAAAATAAAATACCACGTTAATATCCCCATTGAGTTTTTTTAAAGCTTTTACTTGCTAACAAGTGACTAAAGGGGACTAAAGAGGTTGTCAGACATTAAACATCATCATATCATGCCAAACCAGTAAACTCATCTACTCACTAGTTGCTTTCACAGCCTCATTGTGTTTATAATCACGCTCTTGCAAACTACTATATATTATGAATTGCGCTCTTGCAAATGATTCTAACTCGAACCTTCAGTGAAAATGTTTTTAAATAAAGACTGAAAGAGTTGTTGAAGCTTAATGGTGGGGATGTAGTCGAGCGACCATGTTGAGGTTCATTTATAGCCTACATTTAGCGATTGTATTCAAGCTTCAAAATGCATAAAAGTTAAGATTATCACGATGAACAAATATGTTCAATAATGGAAAAATCCTATTGGTTTTTGTCGAGGGAACCAGGGTGATGGAACTGTGGAACTTGTGGGTTGGCCTTCAAAAATATGTTATGCCTGCAGCACTATTTATATAAATTTTTTAAATAACTAATTGCTGCTTTAAAGAACTGCATGTTTGCAGACATGGTTAGACAATAACCATTTGAATGGTTAAGAGTTACAACATTATACACCTTTTTTCTTAATTCTCCATTTTGGAAAAGAAGACATGCTTCATGCTGATCCAATACGAGTTTGTTTTCGGGGTTGAGGGCGATCCAATTGGTTGCAATACGGATATAAACGAAACATGAGCGCTGTGAAGAAGATCTTGTTAAGATAACGCATATTAATGTTCGGTTTTTGGTTTTGACCATCTGATTGATTGCTTCAGTGGCCAGTTTTCTGTTTTATAGGTTTCCAAACGTTTCTATGTTCTTGCAAAATTAACTTTATGAAGTAGTAATGCACAAAAGACTAGGAAGGTGACGCAAGCATGGTATAACGTTCATGTGAGGGCATTTGAAAGTTACATTTAAAAGGTGCAGTGTGTACATTTTAGTGGTGAGGTTGTGAATTGCAACCACCCACCGCTCACCCCTCCCTTTCGAGAGACAGCAGAGAGTAGCTAGCGCTCTGTAGAGCAATTTGTCCGTTTAGGGCTACTGTAGAAACATGACAGCGCAAAATGGCGACTTCACTGTAAGGGGACCCGTGGTGTATGAAGATAGAAATGGCTTATGGTAATAAAAACATAACGGTTCATTATGTAAGGTCTTTATACACCACTAAAAACATAGTTATGTTTATTATATGGCATTTTTGTCAATAGATCCTCATAAATACTACACAATGCACTTTAAAAAGACAATGAGTTGATTTTATTTCTGCCCCTTTTTCTCTGTCCCCCTTCTTCATATGACAATAAAATAACAAAATAAACAACATTTCTGTGTTTTATAGCTTAGATATTTTATTGTATTTTAATAATTACAAAACATTCTCATTGTTAAGGGATTATTGTTGTATTTTCTAATAAAACTCAGCACTATTTACTTGAAGTTAATAGTTTTCATTCTTCTTATTGATTTTGCCTAACTATCTATCTGCCAAATAATCTGTCATATTACAGCTATTTTTGTTTTATATGACCGATTTGAGTTATCTGTATCAGCAAAATCCACTATCGATCAACCTACCAAAGGATGATAATGTTTCTTTCAAATGTCTGTGCCATTATTCAGATAGCACGATTCACTAAGAGCAAGGGGGTGAAAACTTTTGAACAGGATGAAGATGTCCAAATTGGTCTTATTTTGTTTAAATATTATGTTTTTTTTTCCATTTAGTACTGCCCTTCGGAAGCAACAGAAGATTTCCTGGAAGACAAATTAAGTACAATTTACCTTGATCTTCATGCTCTTAATGCGTCGTGTTTCCTTCTGGAGCATCAGTGAATGTTTGAACCTTTTTTAATAGTTGTGTTTGAGTCCCTCAATTGTCCTCAGTGTGAAAAGATGGATCTCAAGATCATACAGTCACTGCTGGAGAGGGTTCAAATATGCAAAAGATGCTGGAAAAACTGAAGAATTTGCAGGATCTGGAGTATTTTTCTGAAGAACATTGGGCAGTTTAACTGCTCAGGACAAACAAGAGACTCATGAACAACCATCACAAAACAAAAAAACAGCCGTGGATCATCCAGGGAACGACACACAGTATTGAGAATCAAGGGTGTGTAAACTTTTGAATGGGGTCATTATGATAAATTCAGCTATTTTTTGGTCTTGGGGACTATATGTAAACATCTTTTATGTAAAATATCTTATTCAGGACAGTACTAAATGACATGCATTTTGTATGATCCCTTTTATTTTGTTAAAACCTAACATTTTTGCATATTCTGCAAGGGGTGTGTAAAATTGAGCACAACTGTAAATGCATTTTCATGAGAACTGAAATCTCACACATTTCTGAAGCAACATCATATGAAATCAAGCTTGCGTCCACATGCTTGCATAGAGTATATTTGGGACGGTACGTAAATGCACACAGCAGAACTTACTTTTGCAAAGAAGCCCTTGAAGAACTTTCTGTCCTGGAATGGAGGGTTGGTAAGGGGATGTTGGTGGGAGGAAAAGGCAGGAGAGGGTTACAAATGAACTGAGACACAATGTCCTGTGAGTGCGTGTCAGGGCGGACTCTGGTTTAAGGGCTTTCGATGGTTAAGAATGACAAAGTATGGAGAGGAGAGGAGGGGGAGATCACACCTCTAGCTCACCAATCAGGCGTCAGACTCACCACATGTGATGTTATTGGTGCTGTTACAGTTCTAGTATTATTACTCCACTATGTGAGTTTGATTATTTCAGTATTCTTGAAGGAATAGTTGACATGCAATGAAAAATCTGTCTTTTACTCGCCATCAGATGTTAGGCAAAATGTTAACGCTGCTCTTTTTCATACAACGAAAGTGAATGTGGACGGATGTTGTTGAGCTACAAATATGCGAGAAATCATAAAGCTAGACCATAAGGCTTCCCCAATTGATTAATCTATAGATCATTTTTCAGATCAATTGCTGCTTTAAAGAACTGCATGTTTGCAGACATGGTTAGACAATAACCATTTGAATGGTTAAGAGTTACAACATTATACACCATTTTTCTTAATTCTCCATTTTGGAAAAGAAGACACGCTTCATGCTGATCCAATACGAGTTTGTTTTCGGGGTTGAGGGCGATCCAATTGGTTGCAATACGGATATAAATGAAACGAGCGCTGTGAAGAAGATCTTGTTAAGATAACGCATATTAATGTTCGGTTTTTGGTTTTGACCATCTGATTGATTGCTTCAGTGGCCAGTTTTCTGTTTTATAGGTTTCCAAACGTTTCTATGTTCTTGCAAAATTAACTTTATGAAGTAGTAATGCACAAAAGACTAGGAAGGTGACGCAAGCATGGTATAACGTTCATGTGAGGGCATTTGAAAATTACATTTAAAGGTGCAGTGTGTAAATTTTAGCGGCGAGGTTGTGAATTGCAACCACCCACCGCTCACCCCTCCCTTTCGAAGCACATAGAGAAGCTACGGTGGCCGACACAGGACAAAGATCGTCTGAGACAGCAGAAAGTAGCTAGCGCTCTGTAGAGCAATTTGTCCGTTTAGGGCTACCGTAGAAATATGACGGCGCAAAAAGGCGACTTCACTGTAAGGGGACCCGCGGTGTATGAAGATAGAAATGGCTTATGGTAATAAAAACATAACGGTTCATTATGTAAGAAATCATAAAGCTAGACCATAAGGCTTCCCCAATTGATTAATCTATAGATCATTTTTCAGATTAATCTAACAATTAACAAATAATCTAGCCTCTAATAGTTATTGTGAATAGTGTTACATCATTGGCTAGTGCCGACTAATCGGAAACGTATTTATTTTCAAAATGTTGATTACATCAACTTAGAAATGTAATGTTAATGTAAATCTACATTTTTTAGTTTCGTCAAAGTGCAATAATTCTGATGAAAAGTAAAAAGAAATTTCTCAAATGAGAACAATCATGAATAATAAATCGCAATTATAATTTTTGAGAAAATTAATCATTCGTTTAACCATTATTGTGCAGCCCTACACTGATTACTTCTATGTATATATGGTGCTTTTTCTGGAGTTCAACAGCTTTTGTGCCCGTTCAATTTCTTTGTATGGAAAAGAGCAGCATGAACACGCTAGTAAATATCTCCTTTTGTTTGAGTAAGAGTGAGTAAATCATGACAGAATTTTCATTTTTTCAGGTGAACTAATCCTCTAAACTAAATCATGTTATCATGTTAGTGATGGCAGCAGCTTTGAGCAGTAGTTCATTAGGATTTCTTCTGATGACCTCAAATAGCTTCCTTTAAAGCTGAGGCATCAGAAGTGCCATCAGAAGTGCTGGGCTTCGGTGTTCACTAATCCCATACACACATCCCAGCTATGAGAGGAAGAGTGCGAAGGTTTCAAAAATCACTCTTTGGCCACATACACACCAGGGTTATAACTGTTAACTAAAACCAATTTTTTAAAAAAGTGAAACTAGGGATGAAAGAGTTACGATAAATCATACTAAAATTTGCTGGCGGTTAGTGTTATCATTTCATATTTGAATTATCATTAAAACCATATTTGATTACCACGATTTGAAAACCTTATGGTAAACCACGTCCAGCATTAAACTAAGTAAAGCAATGGCATGGAGTGTAGGTTTTATTTTGTGAAAACATGGCAACCATTTTACAACCTTTTACAATCTTTATAACCGAGTGCTGAGGGAAATTATATGAATGAATGAAATCACATGAATGCATCTCTGAAGGGAACTGACTCTCTTCAGAAAAGTTTTGATGGTATTTTTTCCATCTTATGTCTGTGTAGTGCCTAATAAAGTATTGTTCATAAGTGCAGGCTCACTTTTTGGGTCTTTTCCACTGCATGGTTCGACTCGGTACGGCTCGCTTTGGCGTGTTTTCACTGCATGGTGCGGTTCGGTACGGCTTGGTACGGCTCACTTTTTGGCGCTTTTCCACTGCATGGTACGACTCGGTACGGCTCGCTTTGGTGCGTTTTCACTGCATGGTACGGTTCGGTACGGTTCACTTTTTGCCGCTTTTCCACTGCATGGTACAGCTCGCTTTGGCGCGTTTCCACTGCATTGTGCGGTTCAGTACGGCTCACTTTTTGGCGCGTTTCCACTGCACGGTACGGCTCGGTACGGCTCGCTTTTTGGCGCGTTTTCACTGCATGGTACGGTTCGGTACAGTTCACTTTTTGCCGCTTTTCCACTGCATGGTACAGCTCGCTTTGGCGCGTTTCCACTGCATTGTGCGGTTCAGTACGGCTCACTTTTTGGCGCGTTTCCACTGCACGGTACGGCTCGGTACGGCTCGCTTTGGCGCGTTTCCACTGCATGGTACGGCTCGGTACGGCTCACTTTTTGGCGCTTTTCCACTGCATGGTACGGCTCGGTACGGCTCGCTTTTTGGCACGTTTCCACTGCATTGTGCGGTTAAAATGTTAACTGAATGAAAAAAAGCTCTTTGCCACAGCAACATTTCTCATTTTCATTTAGTTTATTAACAAAATGCAATTAATCGCATCTAACATAGCCTAACAGTTTGTGTTTATATAATATATGTGTGTGTGTATGAGATGTATGTATATATATATATACACATCACACACACACACATTAATGGAGCGTAGGTTTCGTAGCGTTGGCAAGATTAAAAAAATAAAAAAATTAAATTAAAAAACAAAAACTCTAATAGTATCTCAATGATACTAAAATAGCACTGATACATACTGCAGCTAAATTCCTGTCCTGTACAAACGGAGTTCGGTTATTTATGGGTATGACAACTACATCTACAACTGAATTCACAAACTGCTTGCATCACGTTTCTTGTTTACAGATACGCGACTCCCAAACGCTGCAGTGGTTTTCATCACGAGTGAGGGGAAGTGGGACTGACTGCTATGCATGTGGAAATGGTAACTGCATCAATGCATCCGTCATTCCCTGAACTTTGCTGTGTGTATGTGGCCTTTGAGAAACAAGAAGTGCACCATTTGCCAATCCTAACACTTGCTTCCTCATATACACTGGTCCCTTAACTGAGGTTTGGGTTTCAGTTCAAGTAATCATGACCACCATAACCATTATATACTGACCCCACACCTTCAGTTAAGGGCACAGCGAGTTTCACAGAAAGAGGTGGAGGTTACATGTTACGGAAAGATCTGAGTTAAAGTTATTGTGCTGAAGAGCATTTCACAAGTTCATACACAGCCATAGAAGGAAAGCAATGCTCATTGGGTTAGAAAAGAGGTTTAAGGGGTGAGAGAGGATCAATATGCTCTTAATGGCTCATGTGAACAAACCTGCTTAGAAAAAGAGAACATCATAATGCATTCACATCAGAACATATGCAAACAGATGGAGGAGGCCAGCAGTTTCATGGAGAATAACTGCCACTGACGCTAGGGATACTGAGCAGAGAACATGCAGACCATAGACAGACATAAAGATCTGGAAATAAATACAAACAGGAAACACTAAAGGAAAGAAAAATTAAAATATGCCCCCCTTGACTAAATCTGCAAACCTCTCTCAGAGTCAGCGTGCATTTCCACTGTTTTTGAGAACAGTTACTACATAACCAGCCCACAAACACAGAGCATTAAGGTCTGTTTAACAGCATTGATTAGTTCTGAAAATATGTTGTAACTTTCAAAATAATTGAATAATTTCTCCATGCCATCATGAGCTGGCTGTGAAGGGACATTCAGAAGTTAACAACAAATAAACATGACATTTGTAAATTATTTTATTTTAGTAAAACAGGGAAAATATAGTCGTTGAAGTAGCCGTGCAGCACGACAAAATAAGTCTGTGTCAACGCACTGAATTTGGCATTTGAAGTGTAGACAAATTTATTATGAGTGTTTTGTCTAAGCCTAGGTTGTTGTTGTTTTTCCATTTTGAAAACTGATGACCACTGACATCAGCAGTTTGAGACTAGCAGTTTAAAGAGGTAACTAATAAATAAAAACTATATATTAGGCATATAAAAAAACAACTAATAAAAATGACAAAAACAAAGTTTAACAGAAGCTTGTCTGATTTTATTAATTAGTAAAAGGTTCTACATTTTCTAGATTGGCAATGGCACCCAGTCTGCAGAAAACAGGAAGTAACAAGGTAGATTGCTTACAACAGAAAATAGCTGCTTTTCCACTGTCGGGCCAGTGCAAACCAGGGCTAACAAAGTGCCGGGCAGGGCCAATAACCTCAGATCTCAAGCACCGAGGCCAAAATCAAGTTTCGTTTCCACTGTCGGGCTAGCGCTACCCTAAAACCCGCCCTTAACACGCCTCCATAGAACAACATCACACAACCTCACAATTTCATCAGTTGACTGAAAGCTAGCTACATCACAAAAAACAAGTAAACGTTTGGGCTTTGCTTAAAGACTTAAGATTCCAGCATCGATACAGTGGCAGTAAATTATTAATGTGTCAGAAGTGCACATCAACCATGCTGAAATAAACTGGTATTTACCATTTCACATAAAAAGTGAACACACACCTATTCGGATGCACCTGCTTGAGTTTATTTGCGATCACAGGAATGCACAAAACAACTCCATTAAGGCTTTAAAGTCCAAAGGCTTAAGCATTCAGAAAAATACTGATAAAATATCATATGTTTACATCACATTTCTTTAGAAAGAGTGAGTATTTCCATTAATTATCCAAAAAATTATGCGATCTGAGGAAGTTTTAGTGATCTCTCCCGTCTCACTATACCGTTATCCTTTCAGCCGGAGCAACAGAGGGAGCTCACGAGCAGAAAACAGGAGTTATGCGTTATACGAGTTAACCAGAGTGCATGTGATTTATGACATATGCAGATGCATTAGTCCGGTATCAACAAAGGCACAGGAAAGAAACATTAAAACAAATAAATAGACAATTATAATCATATATTTGTCTACATTCTTCAAGCAGCCTCTTTTATTTTCCATAAACATGCATTTATTATAGCCTTTAGCATTGCATATAAATATATTTCTGTCTCATACGGTGATCAGAATCCCCATCGAATCGCAAGGAAGTTATTTCAAACACTCGCTGGAGTCTGAAAGTGAGTTGAGCTGAAAATTGTTTAAAATGTCTTAAATGTTGACGTTAGCGGGTATCCTGATATAATAACATGGGAAATGAGCAGCGGTGTTGACTGTCTCCTGACTCAGGTAAACTCTGCCTCTGTTCATGACCACTCCTCAAGCCCCCAGTAGGCCTGGACCAAGGTATTCGGCGGAGCAAAAACCCCTGGCCGCTGGCCCCGAGGAAGCCCCGACGAGGCACGATCAACCCCCGGAAGTGACAGTGGAAAAGCAACTGGCCTTGGCACGCACTAGCACACTCGCTTTTGGCCCAACAATGGAAACATGTCGGGCTAAAGAGTGCCAACATGAATGGCTTAATCATCAAGCAGAAAGGGTGCGCCTCATGGCATTATGCTGATGTCCCTCCCTGTGAATTCCAACTTTCAGAGGTCAAAGATCATCAGCAAACACAAACAGAGTGACTAGAAACAGTGCTTTCATTCTTCTGAAACCTGAAGGTTAAACTCGAGATAAGAGCTCTGTTACAAAGCCTAGCAAGATGGAGCCTTACAACAAGCCATCAACCCACTTCTAACACTAAAGATAAAATCGAAGGACTTGTCGCTTCATGTATACGTCATTTCAATACGCATTGTGATGAACACAGAGAGAAAATTAATTCAATATGGTGAACGGAGTTGAGAGAAACATTATAAAAATAGACCTGCTGCCTATGTAGAGCGCTTAAAATCACTCACTCATGAGATTCCATTGTGGTTAGTATGCTGCCTAATAAGGCACCTAATAAGGGTCTATACTATATTTGCCAATGCCAACCTAGAACATGTGAAATATTTTCCCAATTATAATAAGACAAGCTCCAAGTATTTGCATTTTTAAAAAGCAAGTTAAGATATAACAAGTTATGAGCAAGAAGTCTCTTAAGTCATTATATAAAATTATTTTATTATATAGTCACCAAATGCAGACATTAGTGCATTAAATCTTCAAATAACCAGAAACAAGCCTTCATATATGTGAAGCACGTTTATCATTATGAATGCGTGCGCCATCTGGAGGATGTTGGGTGCAGCTAGCACAGTAACGATAAGCAATAAACACAAGTGGATGACATTAATAAAGATGAGCCTCTGCAGAGAGACATGCACTTCCTGGACACGGGTGGCAGGCTTCCAGTGAGAGGAAATCACATTACAGGTTAGAGAACAGTCCTCACATCCACACACACACACACACATACACACACAGATCCTGCCACTTCTCCTTCTAATGCCACTTGATTTCGTGCTCCGGATTACAGTGATGGTAACTTAACCAGTGATGATTAGTTCTGGAGATAATAAGGTTTGGAGTGTCTGAGCGAGGGTTTGAGTAGGTTACAGGGTCTCGAGAGATGATTTATATGTTAAAGCTGCCTCTTTAAAGCTTGTGTTATTACTTATGTTCAGTGTTTGTGTCTTCATGCAACACTCAGACTAGGGATGCAAGATTATTTGAAATAAAACCAAAATGGCAATATGGTGCCCACAAAGGCTGTGATTTAATTATATAAATATATGCATTGCGTGGTACTTAGCGAAGCGCTGCACTGTGTTCATTTACACGTGAGCAGCTCATGATCTGCCGGGGTTTTCAACATCTCAGAGCGACTTGTTTCCACACTAAATCCATCTCTGCATCTGCTCTGAGTTTGAGTCACTTTAACATGCATTTAAGAACGAAACATGCACCAAACACCATCACATACTTGTAATGAGAAGCACTTATCAACAACAAAAAAAACTGCTATTTTTCGGCAAAATAAAAGCTTGATGGTTTAAAGTTTGAAATAAGACAGCTGTAAATATTAGTCCCCTACTGCTGATTGGCTCACTCCCTCCACCCCCTTCATGAGTGGACACACCCCCTACTGCTGACTGGCTCACTCGCTCTCCTCCCCCATCATGAGTGGACACACCCCCCCACTGCTGATTGGCTCACTCTCTCCTCCCCTATCATGAGTGGACACACCCCCTACTGCTGACTGGCTCACTCGCTCTCCTCCCCCATCCTGAGTGGACACACCCCCCCACTGCTGATTGGCTCACTCACTCTCCTCCCCCATCATGAGTGGACATGCCCTCTAGTACTGATTGGCTCACTCTCTCCTTCCCCATCATGAGTGGACACGCCCCCTACTGTTTATTGGCTACAAGTGTATTGTGGTGCTCAGTCCGATCCACTTTCAACAACGTTTTTCCGAAATCGCTTACTGCACCTTTAATTATGCAATTTTAGTCAGAATTTGGGGATTTTGAAAACATGAGTAGAGTAAATGATGACAAAACAGCCATATGAGAGACTACACCAGCATTCCCAGACGAGTGGGAGTTTATTCACAGAGTATGCAGACATCTGTGATCTCTGAACCTTCGTTTCTATTGACCAGAGTGAGAAATAAGCAAGATCTTTTCTTCGACAGACTGTGTAAGAAAAAAAAGTGCTTATAAAGAGTGTGAGAAAGAGACTGGGCCACTTCCTCAATTAAACCTCACAGAAAAGGATGGCTTTATACAGGCAGCCCTCATCCTCCGATCTGAAGCACTAATGTGATTAAACAGAGCCAACAGAAGGTCAGACTGAGAAGATACGCAATAACTCAGAGCAAGCCGTCAGGTGGAAAGTGACAAACATCACGACTCTATTTTCCCCTGAGCTTAACCTGGGCGGCGGCGCCTGAAGCCTCGTCAATGCGGGAAATAGACAGCGCAGTCGACTTCCTTTTCCCTGAAGAATGGAATGTCTTCCGCTGGACACTGCAGAGACAGGAAACTCACGCCTGTCCTTCTGCTGGTGGATTGCGTGCTTAAGTGCTGCGGTTTGGGCAAATAATAAGATACCTGTTCTGCTGACTCGGTGCTGGAGCTGGTGCCCAGTGTGGAAGTATTCGGGATAATGTGTTCACCGTGGCAAGTTTTCAAAACTACGTTACTCACATTCTGATCAACATGCTGTACACTGGAAGCAGCTTCCTATTTTTGTTGTGCTGGCAAGCTACTTCACTTTATTCAGTCAGTCAAATTTGCAAATGCTCATGATGACACTAATGCTAAATTACACTGTTCTGAAGTGTCATCAAAACTTGAAAAACTCATAAACAAAGACTGATGTGACATTTGTTTGTGGGCATGTTATGCAGTAATGTAACACCCTCCCTCCGCAGTCAAGCCAGTGGAAATGCTGACGTGATTCTGATGGTTTGGGAGAGCAACACAGGGCAGAGCTCAGAGGTGGTTAAAGGAATAGTGAGATTATTGGCCTAATAACTAAGATGTTTTAATGTTTTTGTCTCTTCTGCTCATCAAGGCTGCATTTATTTGAAAAAAAATAAAAATACAGTAAAACCAGTAAAATTGTGAAATATTATTACAATTTAAAAGAACTGTTTTCTATGTGAATATACTTTAAAATGTAATTTATTTCTGTGATCAAAGCTGAATTTTCAGCATCATTACTCCAGTCTTCAGTGTCACATGATCCTTCAGAAATCATTCTGATATGATTTGATGCTCAAGAAACATTTATGATTATTATCAATTATCGATTTTTGTGAATACTGTGATTGTTTTAAGAATAACATTCAAAAGAATGGCATTTATATAAAACAGAAAACTTTTGTAACAATGTAAAAGTCTTTCCTGTCACTTTTGATCTATTTAATGCATCCTTACTGAATAAAAGTTAAGTGATTGTTTCACGCTAGTCTTGTTAACATGAATGATATTTAATTATTGAAGATATACTTGTCTTAAATAATGTTTATTTTAACATTTATTATCTGCTCCTATGTACAGTACTTCTATTAAAAGTGCCTATTGTAAATGTAGCATTTGCTAAATTATTTTCTGTATAATCGACATTATGACACAAATGCAGCCAAGTGAGCTCAACTTGTATTAAACCTGGAACATTTTTTAACTGACGCATGATAACATGAGCGAGACCAACGGAAGAGGGAGAGAACGGCAGAAGGAGACAGTCACACTTTAAATAGATCACTTGGTGTCGACTGCAGGAAAAGAGATGTGTTGTGATTGGAGGAGGACAGACATGGACTGAGGAGATTGTTAAGGTGATGAGCAGGAGATATGACAAATGAAGGTCTCCGTGTGTGCGTTTGTATACCTACCGTCTTCAATCTCTTGACGGCTTCTTCACAGATGTGCATGCCACGAGACTCATCGACCTCCACATGCCCCAGATACTACAGAGACACACAGAGAAACAGTAGTTTAGCTTTGAAACCGTGTCACTCAGTCTTTCCCGTTCCAACAGGAAGAGGTCACGCAGACCCATCTATTCCTGTTGGAGCTACCGGTCCGCTGGCCACTGACACTCAATGTGCGGAAACAGCGGCGCCCTCCCCTACCCGCGACAGACCTCTCTCGTAGAAGACATCACTGCGTCTCGCCCAAAAGCCTCCTGGGGCGGCTGAGGTCAGGCCAAGAGGCGGACAGCTATTGTACTGAGAGGAAGTCCTTCCCCTTCCCCTAGTAAAACACACAGGAGCTGCTTGGCTATTGTCAGTTTGTGACATCAGCAGACGCACATATGAGAGCAGCGAGAGGTGTGCACCTGTTTATTAACCCTGTAAAACCTGACAGTAATGGAGTAATGGAACACTTTATTGAACCTTCAGACAATTGAATTTTTTTTTGAGCATCATTTTTAATGGCTTTTACGAATCATGTAGTATGATACATGAATATGGAGCTCAAACCTGAGGACTAGTCGATTAAACGATAGTGCTGCTGACCATCATTAGATATTTTACATAAACGCTTGAACAGTTTCTATATCAACATCCTAACAAAAAGAATACAGTTAATAATGTATAGCGGTCAGACACGCTTTTCTTGTGATTTTGCATGTGTACAGATACTTTTCACTAACGAACAACAGTACCTTAACGTGCTGACTTGCGTGGACTAACTTTTATTTGATGAAATCCGCTCAAGTTTAATATACAATGATCATAATGCAAGGCAAGCACATCACATGTATCTGACCTGTTTTTAGCGACATTCATTGTGGGATTTGACTGTTCATGGATTAAGTAGTCTATTTCAAATGGATCGCATATACAGACTGTCTCTGGGGGGCGAGGTTAGACTAGACGACAAGTCATAGGGCTGCAAGAACTAATCGATTATTATCAATAATGAAAATAAATCGACAACGAATTTGATTATCGATTAGTACTTTTGCGTGCTGTCAGCCAGTCACGTTGCTTTACAGTCGTGAATAACCCATTTCTATGGACAAAACGCATATGGAAAATAGCAGAGAACACAGATTGAGCTGCTGCAGGAAAGTTACATGATCCAAGTTGTCCAAAAAATGAGAATGCTTCATATTTATAAGTGCTTCAAACAAAAGCATCAGCGTTTACCGCGTCTTGCCCTGTTGTGCTTGATGGGTGGTGTTTAATGCATCTGACACGTGTTTTCCTCAGTGCATAACTTACATTTTATATATGTAAATGTTAGAAAGTCCCTTGAGTATTTCCATTTTGCATATTCTGACAACAAGGGAGTCTTGTTAAACTTGCAAACAATCACCGAGTGCCGGTGGACGTCAATCAGACGGAGCGCAGTAGAACAGGAGCGCAATAATACTGATTAAAACACACATTTTGCTATGAGTAATCATATTTATGAGGGCAGTAAAGACACTGTTGGAATAGCCCATTAATGTAATATAATTACTATGTTCAGACGAGTAAATGTGTGTTTCATTTTTCATCAAGTTAACATTTCGTGCTTTTGTTTTTGTTTATTATAATTTTTTATTTAGTCGTTTTAGTTTCTGCTTTAAAATAGTAAGCAATCAGTTGTTTTAAAATGCATAACCCTTTTATTTCTTATAAATGTAAAGCATAGCTGACATATATATTCTCTATATTTGTTTTCATAGGCTTTATACTGCACATTGTTTGGAGGACAGCATTGGGCAGGATGTGGAATAAAATAATGAATTAAAATGTATTTTTTAATTTACAAAAAATGATTTTTAAATGTATAATAATTTTTGTTTTTTTATCCGATTATTTAAAAAAATTCATCAACAGATTGATCAATTATCCAAAAAAACAACAAAAAAACAGCTAATTGCAGCACTAACTAGTCGGTTGCAAAATCTCTGTTTAAACGTTAATGAAATTAGTCGTTGCGCACATCCCTACTTATAACCAACTTATGAACCAGCTATTGAGCATGAATGAGAACAGCAGCTGTCTATAACCACGAGAGCAGCCGTTTTCCATAGCCTGTAAAAGAACAGAGCAGTAATTTAGCTGGGAAATGGGCACAGAGTTATTCATAGAGCTCCTCTTCTTGAGCAGTCAGGACTGCTTACATAAGTGTGTCCTCAACACAACTCAACCTTTATGGTCATCAGACACTTTCCAAAAATTTATGTCAATAGCCAGGTATCAAAAACTTGGCCCAGTCCACACAGAGTCCAGATAGAGAAAAAGAAATATGAAGGTTACAAAAACATTTAAAAGATATCCATGTCATACGTGGATATATTAATAATATATTATTTAAATTGTACAGTATATTTGTAAACAGCAACGGCATTACAGTATTGAGAATTAGATATTTTGGAGGGGTGATGTGATTAATCACAAAAATCATAATATTAAATATCCTAAAACATATATGGTTTATTTTCCTTTTGCAAACTATAATATTATGAATAATATTCAATATACACCGACAGGTGAAGTGAATAACACTGATCATCTCTTCATCACGGCACCTGTTAATGAGTGGGATATATTAGGCAGCAAGTGAACATTTTGTCCTCAAAGTTGATGTGTTAGAAGCAGGAAAAATGGGCAAGCGTAAGGATTTGAGCGAGTTTGACAAGGGCCAAATTGTGATGGCTAGACCACTGGGTCAGAGCATCTCCAAAACTGCAGCTCTTGTGGGGTGTTCCCGGTCTGCAGTGGTCAGTATCTATCAAAAGTGGTCCAAGGAAGGAACAGTGGTGAACCGTCGACAGGGTCATGGGCGGCCAAGGCTCATTGATGCACGTGGGGAGCGAAGGCTGGCCCGTGTGGTCCGATCAAACAGACGAGCTACTGTAGCTCAAACTGCTCAAGAAGTTAATGCTGGTTCTGATAAAAAGGTGTCAAAATACACAGTGCATGCTGTGCGTCGCTTACCTGGGGAACACATGGCACCAGGATGCACTATGGGAAGAAGGCAAGCCGGGGGAGGCAGTGTGATGCTTTGGGCAATGTTCTGCTGGGAAACCTTGGGTCCTGCCATCCATGTGGATGTTACTTTGACACGTACCACCTACCTAAGCATTGTTGCAGACCATGTACACCCTTTCATAGAAACGGTATTCCCTGGTGGCTGTGCCTCTTTCAGCAGGATAATGCGCCCTGCAACAAAGCAAAAATTGTTCAGGAATGGTTTGAGGAGCACAACGAGTTTGAGGTGTTGACTTGGCCTCCAAATTCCCCAGATCTCAATCCAATCGAGCATCTGTGGGATGTGCTGAACAAACAAGTCCGATCCATGGAGGCTCCACATCACAACTTACAGGACCTAAAAGATCTGCTTCTAACATCTTGGTGCCAGATACCACAGCACACCTTCAGGGGTCTAGTGGAGTCCATGCCTTGACGGGTCAGGGCTGTTTTGGCAGCAAAAGAGGGACCAACACAATATTAGGTCATAATGTTATGCCTGATCGGTATATGGCCTACATTAAATTTTAGAATTATATTTTATAATTAGAATTAATGGAATTCTTTTCAATGGTCTATAAAATGCATCCCGGGGTTATTGTTTATTAGATTTCCATTGACATTTTCAGTGGCTCGTAAAACTGAGAAAAAATGCGGCGCTAATATGTGCATGAGCTCAGAACTGCACGACTGTTTATCCTCAGCTTTGCCTCAATCTGCTTTTAAACGCAGATCTATTCATCAAGACATCCACGATGAGAGTTAAAAATATGAACGGAATAATGCTAAGGATGTGCAAAACTCCACAGTTTCATCATAAACCAATCCGTGAATTACAAAGAAATTTGAGCACCATTCACTTGCATTATATGGAGAAAAATCTTAATTTCTCTTCACTGAAGAAAGAAAGTCATCTTGGATGGCCTGGGAGGGTGAATAAATAATCAGGAATTTTTCATTTTTGGGTGAACTATTCCTTTAAGAAGGACTCCAAAAAGAGATAGAAAATTTTTAGAAAAAGCTATTTTATGCACCAAAACAACCAATTCACTGCATGTCATTTTCCTGAAATCCAAGCACCTCAACTGAACAAAAGCACAAGCCATAATAACACTGACTCACTGCTTTATACACACATACACACACACTGAGCTGTATGGAGTATATTTATGATCAGCAGGTGGAGAAATAAGAGCTCAGATGATGAGAGTGAATTTAGGACACGACAACAGAACACAAACACAGACACACACAATCCCGCCAGAGGCCACTGATTTATTGTGACCTTATGGTACAATAATAAGCCAGCCTAAAAACAGAGGTGAAAAAAAAAAAGAAGAACGCTGATGGTTAGAATGCGGAGACCAGGGCAGCCCACGAGTTCCCCTGTGAATGTTTTTGCTAGGGTTAGGGACTAAAACTAGGACAGGGAGGTGTGGAGGAGCTTGACTGGTCTGCACAGAGTCCTGACCTCAAACCCATAGAATACCTTTGGGATGAATTAGAGCGGAGATTGTGAGCCAGGCCTTCTCGTCCAACATCAGTGCCTGACCTCACAAATGTGCTTCTAGAAGAATGGACACAAATTCCCATAAACACACTCCTAAACCTTGTGGAAAGCCTTCCCAGAAGAGTTGAAGCTGTTATAGCTGCAAAGGGTGGGCCAACTCCATATTAAACCCTACGGATTAAGAATGGGATGTCATTAAAAGTTCATGTGCATGTAAAGGCAGGCATCCCAAAACTTTCTGCAACATAGTGTATCAAAAAACGGTGTGAATTACAACATATTATTTAAAAAAAAAAAACAGGTTAGAGACAAGTGTTCAGACAAGCAAAACAGTAGCAGACAACAAGTGCCTCAAAGCTCTAGTAATCTCTAGCATGAACAGCATGAAAATGATTGACAGCTGAAGGTGGTTCAGCACAGGTGTGTGTGTGTGTGTCCATTACCTTCACAGCGAAGCTGCATTTGCCCCCGCGTACGGCCTCTTCGTCTGTCTGCCACTGGTGCGGCCGGCTGGACTCTGGCACGTAAACGTCTTTCTTTCGCCGGAAGCTCTGCCGTAGCTTATTCATCGCTTAACCTCCTCCTGCAGACAGCACAGAGAGACGTTTCAGACAGATGCCAACAGACGACTGAAACTAGCATGAAGAATAGGCTTACAGAGCCAGACTTCACATCTGGTCCATTAATAACTAAACATTCCAAAATTATTGGAAAAAACATGCAAAACAAAACAAAGAAATTCCTTTTACTTGCTACAAAAATAATGTCTGTCATAGTAGCAAAACTTGAGCAGTCAATACCAGCGCTAGTGAATGGGTTTGCCACTTGTGCATTAGTGCCTGCTGGTCTTTAAGATTGTGCGCATGTTTTCTTATTGGATAAAAAATGTATCTGACTCAATTAAGCTCAATTAAAGGGGTCCTATAATGCTCATTTACAAGATGTAAAATAAGTGTGATGTCCCCAGAGTGTGTATGTGAAGTTTTAGCTCAAAATACCCCACAGATCAAGAAGAGGGCGGAGCTTCAAGAGCTCATGTTAGCAGCTCAGAAACTGTTCAGCCTTTTATGTTCAAACCGGAAATTTTAGGGTTAGTGATGTCACCAACCCGTGAATTAGCTCATTGTAGTCCCTACCAGCTGTTTGTTGTAGTCCTTTCTTTAAAAGAGTTTTCTTTAAAAGAGCTAACTAACGTCCTAACTTAAATAGGTAGATGGAAACATAGCTATTAACTATGCCTTCACATCACACACACAATATTTCTCTCTCGCTAATACAAAAATTAAAAAAAGATCATAGCAGTGTCATCCCTGAATGCACACACACACAGACGCAGTGCTGAGTCACATCAGAGCTGCTGTGGATCAGTCACCTGCAGAGCCAGACAGCAGACAGACTCACACACGATTCAAAGCCTCTGAACCTTTCACAAAGAGCAACAGAGAAACAGGATGAGGCTTCATTTCCCTTTACAGTCACAGAAGATCAGATTTCAACAGCATAACGTGACACTCATTTGAATGAGCCAGGAGAGACGTGTATACACACACACGTACAGGCAGTAAGAAACAGCTTGTCTTGCAAGGAGGAAAACACAATAGCACATTAGCATAAGAAACCAGTGCCAAGCCCGGCTTGAGCAATAGAAAAAAACAACACACACACACACACAGGTTTGTGTGTGTGTGTGTGTGTGTGTGTGTGTGTGTGTGTGTGTGTGTGTGTGTGTGTGTGTGTGTGTGTTTATGTGATTTATGAGGACACAAATTTGTATAATGACATGGCCATTACACTGGTATTCCTGTGTCCTCATAATAAAAATAGCTTTAAAAACATACTAAACATGTAAAAATGTAAAAATGCAGAATGTTTTCTGTGATGGGTAGGTTTAGGGGTAGGGGTAGTGTAGGGGGAGAGAGAGAGAGTATAAGTATTTTATATACAGTATAAAAACCATTACGTCTATGGAATGTCCTCATAATGATAGGTGAACCAACGTGTGTGTGTGTGTGTGTGTGTGTACATAGTTAGTTAGTAGGTTTAGTGGGGCTTGACACTTAAGGAACACATTAAAAAAATTGCAGAGGTGCAATGAAAATGTATCAAATAATGGATATAAAAAAAGATTACATTTATTAGAATACAAAAAAGTACACTGGGTTTTTAAATAATTCTGCTTCAAACTGTATTGAAATATTATATAAATATTTAAAGGCCTTCTTTAAACTGTGTGTGTGCACATATATGTATGTAATAAACCAATTGTTTTACTGATACTAGTAAAAATCTACATATTGAATAAATCAAATTCGTAATCTTTCCTTTCGGTGACGGCAAAGCCCAGACAGAAAAACTTGTTGAATTAAATGGAAGATAAAGTTTACTGTGTATCCAAAACATCAATAACTACCAGGAAAAAATATGCATAAGGCAAAACTTTTAATTATAAATAAGCTTGAAATACGCTAGGACTCTTATTTTGAAATGTCTATGCTTTACTACTTCCAGCTGCTCATTCAAAAATAAGAGTGAAATAAAATATGCACTCTTACACATTACAAATGTAAACACCATGAAGTAAATAAATTATAAATAAAGTCATAATTCATCAACAGAAAATAATAATCAGTCATTTGGAATAAACTGATTCTGAAACCGTGAGCCGGTAAAGTCACAGTAAAAATGTTCCAAAGTGTTTTTTCCCCCAAATAAATAGCTAGGTTTCCACAAAAAATGAAGCAGCACAACTGTTATGTTGATAATAATCAGAAATGTTTCTTGAGAATATTAGAATGATTTCTGAAGGATCATGTGACACTGAAGACTGGAGTAATGATGCTGAAAATTCAGCTTTGATCACAGGAATAAATTACATTTCGCAATATATTCACATAGAAAACAGCTGTTTTAAATTCAAATAACATTTCACAATATTTTACAAATTTTACGGTGTTTTTGATCAAATAAATGCAGCCTTGGTGAGTGGAAGACTGGCCCTAAAATTTTAAACTCTAGTGTGTGTAGAGCCACTTTTGATTGCAAAAAAAACATGCTTTTTAACAAAGGCTCAAATGTATATTATTGGTTGATGAGTTTTTGTCACTGGATAAAGAAAATCCTTCTGTCATCTGACAAATATTCTTTCCCACTGTGAAAATACAGAGTAGCAGAAGAAAAAAAGAGGAAAAATGTTAATAAGCACAAGAGATTAGCGTGTGTGTGTGTGACATCAAACGCCCAGGCCGGTGCCAACGAGTTCATCTACTGTCAGAGGACAGAAACTGTGAGAAAAACAGAAAAAAGCAGCGCAGAGGAAGAGAGGGAGAGCGAACCCTACATGAGGCTCAACTTCAGCAGCTTTTTTCTGCTCGTCTGTATGTGGGTCAGATGGTTTGTGCATTCACTGCAGGCCGCAGGCAAAGCTCTGTCACTGTAGAAGAAAGGATGCAGCGGAGGAGACATGATGAAAAACACCACTCTACAGATTTCTGCCACTACTCATCACCTAAAGTCACTTCTGCACTGACATCCCTCTCCCTCGTGATCTCAGTCCGTTCTGTTCCAGTCTTAAGCTGCATTCACACTGACAGAGATTTTATCTCTGGAGGTCACAAGGACGCTGTACTGTTGGTCATAGTCAATTCCTGTTGCTATTGGTGGGATGTGTAATGAAAACTTCATCTCACATGGGCTGTACTGCCAGTACAAGTCAATCTAAATAGATAAGGAATCAGTTTTCGTGTTGCTAAAAAGCAGCAGCAGTAACGCATAATGAGTCATAAATTAATGAAATGGATGGAAGAAAAATGAAATCACTTTTTTTTTTGTATACGATGTAACCATTACATAAGGGATAATGTGGTAATGGTAATGACTGGCTAACTTTACATTATCCCTGTATGTAGGCAGAGACAAATCATACAGAACATAGGAAAATCTGTTTTATTTTTCTCAAATTCCATGTTTGAATCTGAATTTGTGATCACGTGTACTCCGTCTACAGGGAGTGGTGGTACTGACCGCACATTTTACAATCTGTTGCGCACCAAATCCTCTGCCATTGTCCTGTCAGTCATTGCTCCTTACTCTCATCATGTGATGAGTAAAATCTGACTCCTTCTGCGGGACTCTGCAGTACTCGTGCTGTATGGAGCAGAGCAAACACTTTCAGTTATAATTCTAGCATCTGTTGTCCAACTGAACTAAATGGTATTTATTTCTATAAAAAAGCAAAACAACAGTGGGGCCTTGCAGCGGTGGGCAAGTAATGTAATCAGTGTACGGCTGAAGATGTGTAACACCGGTAACACCGACTGCCGCAGTAAGCATAGTCCACAAGACTGCAAACACACGGAGTGTGCCATTTGGACCACGGCCAAAAAGGGCTGACCGATGGCCCGAGGTCAGCATGAAAAACGCTCAGGACACGCTTGGGACAGAATTGTCAATGGCATGTGCTGCATCATCACAAAAGTTTACCATTTGCACGTTTTCATGCCAATTGAAACATTCAGGCAATTTCAAACCATTCTAGCATAAGACGACATGAAGGCAACTAAATTCTGTACTCACACCCACATCGTGCACACAGAGAGAGGTGTGTCTCAGACTTAAACGTGCTTGAACGGATACAATCAAAATACCCATCTTGGCGAGTAACAGCCGGATCTGTCTTATAAAATCGATTCAGACAGTGCACTATATAGGGGATAAGGAATGATTCAGACAGTGCACTATATAGGGGATAGGGAATGATATAGGGGATATGAAACGATCAGACAGTGCACTATATAGGGGATAGGGAACGATTCAGACAGTGCACTATATAGGGGATAGGAATCGATCAGACAGTGCACTATATAGGGGATAGGGAACAATTCAGACAGTGCACTATATAGGGGATAGGAAACGATCAGACAGTGCACTATATAGGGGATAGGGAGGAATCAGACAGTGCACTATATAGGGGATAGGGAACGATTCAGACAGTGCACTATATAGGGGATAGGGAAGGATCAGACAGTGCACTATATAGGGGAAAGGGAACGATCCGACAGTGCACTATATAGGGGATAGGAAATGATCAGACAGTGCACTATATAGGGGATAGGGAAGGATCAGACAGTGCACTATATAGGGGATAGGGAACGATTCAGACAGTGCACTATATAGGGGATAGGGAAGGATCAGACAGTGAATGATTGAACTTTATATTAGTTAGGCTATTAGTTTATGCTGTGGTAACTGGAAATGAGAATTGTGACATTTTACTAGTATTTTAAATTTTGGTGTCATAATAAGCTAACTTATTAGAATACAAGGTTACATGGGTCACAAAAAATGAAAACAATAACTCAAAATATCATAATTGAATGATGACTGAGGCTTCTTCAATCTCTCTTCTGGTTGCTTTGCCACTGCTAGTGACTGTCAGTGTGAACAGACTTTACACTATTTACTCGCTTCCTGTCTGTGTCTTTCTGTCTCTCTGAGGAGTGTGTGGGAGAGTGAGACTGGTGTCAAGGGGCTGAAATAAAAGCCAATGAAAGAGAATGTGAGTGCGTATGAAAAGCAGTAGAGATACGATGGGAAACAGAAACACGCGGTAAACTGAGCCATGTGAGCAGGCTTAGCTGCACAGTACAGCCACTAGCCACTTTCACACATTTCATGTTTAATGGATTCATTTAAAAAGCTATTCTGTATCTGTTATTCACAAGCAACAGTGTTTTTCATAAGCTTCTGCCATTCACACGCCACCATCAATACGTCGTTAAAAAACTGTTTCATTAGAAATCCCGCCAGATTTCTTTGATCATTGAATGTGACAATATCTGCCGTTTTGCAGTACCAGTAACTGCTGATTAGGGCTGGGTAAAAAAAATATAGATTTCTCAATTTTAATCGATTCTCATTTTTACAAATATTGATTCTTAAATCCCAAGAATCGATTAGTCATCCTGCTTTCAGTTGATGAATGAACGGAACATTGGTAGCGCACCTCCCATCCAACAAAACGCAATAATCTTTGTGCTTTGTTACTTCTGATATGAAACAAAGTCTCAGATTTAAAATTTTGTCCATTTTATTACGGATTCAAGAGTTACGGATCAAAAAAATAAACTATTTTGGTGCTCTTTAATGTGGTGTGACAGATTGCTATAGCGCTCTTAGTTCAAGAGAAGCGGCAACGCGAAGTGCACGTTAACCAATCATCTCTTCTGCTTTAATACCAGTTACAGCGCAAAATAAACATGAATGAACATCTAAGGTATATTAAAAGACTTATTATACAACTTATTGAAATCCATATCATGTGTCATGTAATCGTTCAATCAGTGTTTCAAGCGTGGAAAGACGTCAATAAAACCGCTTGTTTGTTTGTTTATTTGTGCATTGCATAGTCTTCACTGTATAAATATAGATTAACCCTTATAACCCTCAAGTTATTGCATGCATCTTACCTCACATGTTTATGTTCACTTAGGACATAACCGACTAGGTTTACAATGATACTCGACAAGACGGGCAATTTGACATAATTTTGTGTGAATATGTCCCTGCAAGCTCAGGAAGATGTGAAAGAGTATTCGCGCCAAACTGAGAGACGTGGGTACTTTTGCGTCTACTTGCACAGCTTGAATATTTAAATTGGCAAGGCTTAATAATGTGCAAATTATCAACTTCCGTGAAGATGCAGCACTGGCCCGATCGAGCAAGTAAGCATAGTGGGTGGGTGAGTGAGTGAGTGAGTGGGCGGGTGGGTAAGTGAGTGAGTGAGTGAGTGGGTGAGTGGGTGAGTGGGTGAGTGGGTGAGTGGGTGAGTGAGTGAGTGGGCGGGTGGGTAAGTGAGTGAGTGAGTGAGTGGGTGAGTGAGTGAGTGGGTGAGTGAGTGAGTGAGTGAGTGAGTGAGAGAGAGTGAGTTAGAGAGAGTGGAGTGAGTGAGTGAGAGAGTGAGTGAGTGAGAGAGAGTGAGTGGAGTGAGTGGAGTGAGTGAGTGAGAGAGTGAGTGAGTGGGTGAGTGGGTGAGTGAGTGAGTGAGTGAGTGGGTGAGTGAGTGAGTGAGTGAGTGAGTGAGTGAGAGAGAGTGAGTTAGAGTGAGTGAGTGAGAGAGAGAGAGTGAGTGAGAGAGAGTGAGAGAGAGTGAGTGGAGTAAGTGAGTGAGTGAGAGAGAGTGGAGTGAGTGAGTGGGTGAGTGAGTGAGTGAGTGAGTGAGTGGGTGAGTGGGTGAGTGAGTGTGTGTGTGAGAGAGAGAGAGTGTGAGAGAGAGTGGAGTGAGTGAGTGAGTGAGAGAGAGTGGAGTGAGTGAGTGAGAGAGTGAGTGAGAGAGAGTGAGTGGAGTGAGTGAGTGAGAGAGAGTGGAGTGAGTGAGTGAGAGTGAGAGAGAGAGTGGAGTGAGTGAGTGTGTGTGTGAGTGAGAGTGAGTGAGTGAGTGAGTGAGAGAGAGTGAGTGAGTGAGTGAGAGTGAGTGTGTCAGAGAGAGTGGAGTGAGTGTGTGTGTGTGTGTGTGTGTGTGTGTGTGTATGTGTGTGTGTGTGTGAGAGAGAGAGTGGAGTGAGTGAGTGAGTGAGTGAGAGTGAGTGTGAGAGAGTGAGTGAGAGAGAGTGGAGTGAGAGAGAGTGGAGTGAGTGAGAGAGTGGAGTGAGTGAGTGAGTGAGTGAGTGTGTGTGTGTGTGTGTGTGTGTGAGAGAGATTGGAGTGAGTGAGTGAGTGAGAGTGAGTGTAAGAAAGTGGAGTGAGTGAGAGAGAGTGGAGTGAGGGAGTGAGTGAGTGAGAGTGAGTGGAGTGAGTGAGTGAGTGTGAGAGAGTGGAGTGAGTGAGTGAGTGAGTGAGTGTGTGTGAGAGAGTGGAGTGAGTGAGTGAGTGTGTGTGTGTGTATAACTACTATAATAACAGAGTGAGTGAGTGAGTGAGTGAGTGAGTGAGTGTGTGAAAACAAATGAGTGAATAGACTAAACGAGTCTGTGATTGAATGAACAATTTGATTCAGAGGGGCCTCTCTTAGCATGATGTCTCTCTCTCTCTGAGTGTTAATGAGGCCATTAGTGCACTAGAAGAGCATTAAGTTGAGCACTGGCCAGACACAAGCCACTCACTGCCTCAGTCACGCGGCTCAGAGACGAGACACGAAAGCAGGAGGAGCGAGAGGAGACTAGCTAAAAAGCGGAATGAGCTGACGAGGAGCGCTGGGCTGAGAGAGAGGCTATTTAAATCATCTCTCCAGGAACGGAAAACACTTATTAATTCCTACAAATAGAACCTGGAGAGGAAGACAAAAGACCTTTCAGACAGACAGAGAGACACAGCAAAGAAACACTCTCGTTCAGTGCAACAAACACGTGGCTCTGCTCCATGTCAGACATCTTATGAATGAAAACTAAAATATGCTGGTATATTTAAGCTGGTTAAAAAAGCTATTTCAAGCGTCACTTGCAGCTTATATAATGATGGGAAAAATCATTACATAAAGCCTGAAATACTGAGAAATCAAAATCAATCACTATAAGTAGGGTTGATTTCTCTAACAAGAGTAAAACTGTGTCTCTGTACCAAAACATTGCTTTATTTGGTAACACTTTATTTTAGTGTCCTTGATACATGTACTTACCATAGTAATAACAGTAAATTATGCATAATTACATGCAACTAACCCTCAACCTTACCCTAACCCTATAGTAAGTACATGTAGTTAAATAATATTACTCAGTACTTAAATATATAATTACACTGTAACGATGTATAACCCTTTATTTTAAGTTGGCACAGTTACATTATACTTACTCAAATGAGTACTGAATAATATTAATTAACTACATGTACTTAATATAGAGTTACAGTTAGGGTTTGTTTTAGGGTTATTTACTTGTAATTATGCATAATGTACTGTTATTACTATAATAAGTAGCCAACCTGTAGGAACGTGCAACTACGTCACCTTAAAATAAAGTGTTACAGTTTTTTTCTTCCATGTTTTCATTTTAACAGTAAACCTCTATTGTGCAGCTCTTTGTTTGCCGTTTTTGATAATACATTTGTATTAAATCATAATCCAGAATAAAAAAAAAAAAGAAGGACAAGGGCACTGTAAATTAAAGCATTACCAAATACTACAGCGCAAAAACTAAAACGTAAAGTATCTTTATATTTTATTTAACGATAACTGAATGCCAGACACTGAAAAAATGCAATGTAATGAGGTTGTGATGCTTACTGCTGCATAACACCTACTGTAGTGAGTCAATGATATTACGTAACAGGAAGCAGTCGAACAGGAAGTGAAAAGGGGGCTGGGAAGGAAGGGAACCCTCTTCTGGATCTAGAATATTGTGCAAGTGCTGGTTCAGCCTTGACAAATAGCCCGTTTTAGAAACCCTGATTACAGCCAAGCAAAGCAAATCTATTGCGTATCACAGAGGAGCGGCCAACAGAGAGGACAGAAGGGGTGTCACAGTATGATAACCTTCACTATAAATATCACAGCCATTTACAAAACACAAATAACAGAAGGAAATTCAATTTGGTGTACAGAGCCCAAACGTCCTGATTCAAATGATATTACTGCTAATATCTGATCAGATTTTTCCATCATTTACTTCTTATCACATTCTCATCACACAGGATGTCATAACATATTTGGCTGATAAATGCAATAAACCATGTAAAAATACATTTTCCATCCAAGTATAAAGTAATGAAACAACTGAACAAAGAACTCAGTCTATGCTGAACACACTAGAGAAAATGCAAATGAAATAAACAGTGCTTTAGGTTTTTCAGGCAGATGTGATAGCCTACAACAGACACTGAATAAAGTAATCAAATGACTTCTAAAAGAACCAAATCTGAGGTGTGGTCATATATTGGCTTTTACAAAAGTCCTGAGGGAAATTCAATCGAGGATGGTCACCCTGTCTGCAGAATATGCAAAAAGAAAGTCGCTGCAATAGCGGGAAACACTTCAAATCAGCTGAGTCGTCTTCAGTGTATAGCGAACCTTGCAAGGCAAGTGGACTTTGACCTCAATACCAAAACTACCTCTGGGAAATAATTGGACACAAAGTTTTCAGTTGAAATATTTTATCTCTCTCGCTTGAAATTAACGTGAAGCTTCCGTGAAGAAAAGTTCACAGCAAGTGGCTTTGAGCCAAAGACGAACGAACAAGTTCAGACAAGGGTGACATTTAAGGGATAATAATGTATATTCATTGTACACTTATTACACAGATTTTCTTTACCACATAAATAATTACGCGGACATATAGAATTGAGATTAATGTTTTAAATCTGACCTGTTTATAAATCCGTTTTGTACAGTGTACGAAACAATCGACCAGACAAGATGATCACAAGAAGTTATAGTAATAATTATAGTAGTATTAATAGTAAAGTCTTCTGATTTCATTTTCAATACAATCAAAAACAGAGACACAAGACGCATTTGAATGAAACAAGAGCACGTCTGTTGTTATAATGCGTTGCTATTGACGACGGTCATTATAAGGAAGGAAATGCCACAGAATAGAATCTTGCTTAAAAACTGCATAGAGCTGCTTGTTTTATTTGTTGCTTGTTGATTTTCAAATATAAAACTAGTTGAAATGTTTTTAGTGTGTGCATCAGTTCTTTTTGAACACTTTCATCTCATTTGAACAAAACCGTGATAATACTGATAATCGTGATAATTTGTGTCACTATAATCGTCATATGAAATTTTCATACCGTCCCATCCCTAATCCTTATTTAAAAGTACAAAAGTTATTCATTAAAGAGCAGTGAGTGATTTTATCTTAGTTTTTTCTTGTTTGATTAACATTAATGACTTCAGCAGGTTTATTAGGCTGCTGTCCCTTTAAGAGCTAATGCACGTATCCACACAAGGTGCGTTCCATTTGACCGTAAGTCAGGGTTGCCAACTCTCACGCGGCGTGAGACACACGCTTTCAGGCTCTGTCTCACACTTTCACTCTGCCTAAGTACATCTCACGTCAAACTGCCAAACCTGCTTTTGATATGAAACAAAGTCTAAGCTTTTAATTTTTAAAAAAAGTTTTAATACGAAATTCAAACAATAAATAGCGTTTTGGCGCACTTAATGTGGCATAACAGATCGCTGTAGCGCCAGAGCCGCTGAAAAACAGAGTTGCGACATGCTTTCCTCTCCCGGCGGCGCAGTCACGTGGTTCATGGAGCTCTCAATGGTTCCACTCAAACCAGCGCTGTGTCAATACATTTGAATGGCTTAAGCGGATAGACAACAGCTTCACTATACAATGTGTACAGTACAGCATGGTGTGCATTGATTATTACGTCAAACATATTTACAGTATCATTTTATCATGGAGAGTGATGGAGATGCAACATTGTTAACATTAATGTTAATGTTTTTCTTGTATTTAGCCCTCAGGTATTCCTTACTAATTGGTCACACTCATACTCATTGGTGGTCAAATGTGACCATACACCTTTTTTTCATTTAAATAAATGTTCTATAGGCTATTTTAGTTTAATAATATTTATTGAATATTTTGAGGAGATCTTTTGGTACTAAATACTATTTGTGCAATAATTATGGTCCATTAATGACCACTTAAAATATTTTTCTTCTAATATTTTTATTATTTATGTTACAATTAGTGTAGCAATTAAGGTTAAAATAGAAAATTCCAATGCAAAGAGACAAATTAGAGTCATTTTGTGGCTGGAAAAATAATAATTTTCATTTGTAACGCAATTACCCACTAGGTGCCTGTATGGCTCTTTAATATATATATATATAAATATATATGTATCTAGTGTAGTTGCTCAAAAAAGTATTGCAGATCATAACTGCTTACTTATTTTTAGGTTTTGCATTTGAATAAATATTTAGACATGATCAAACACTAGATTTCTTTAAATATGAAATTTTAAAACGTTGATAACTTACATCCTAATACTTAAATAAGCACACATAAGTGAATATTAATGAATGCGAGCAAATATTTTTTAACCCAAGAAAATTTTTCCTTGACATGAACTGATACTGAAGCAAGATCGAAATCGATATTTTTACACCGTATCTGAAGCCCACAGTATACTTTGCTTATGTGCGTTCTGCTCCGTCTCGGAGCGCGCACACAGGAGGCCGCCTAGGGAACAGTATCTCTTTTGCGGCTTAATGCGCGTTTAATAGCGGTTTATTATCAATCACGTCCAGCAGTTTAGAAACAGCAGACTGCATTTTACATCACTCACTTATTCGGCTGATTTGGATGTTATGGTTTGGCTTAGGGAGGAATGAAAGTTGTGATGGATGGGATGGTGCGCTGGATGGAATACAATAATCGTTTTACCTCGATTAACCTGTTTTCATAATGGTTGGAAGCCAAAATCGAAATACGATTAATCGCACAGCCATATCACTCAGGTCTTGGGTCAGACCTCAGGTTTTCGACCTCTAGTGCACACTCCAATTTAATTTTTTCCCCAAATTGTTTTAGTTTTTCTATATTCTGTGTTTTTATTTAATACAAATTCAAAGAAATACAAATCAAAAACTTTGGTAATCAAGCTAATTGCTAAACTTTATTTTTAACAATTTCATCAATGTAATTAATTTTACTGTAAAACAGAGGTTTACTGTATAAATTTAAACATGCAGGGAAAAAAAATCTCCTGATTGTGTGATATTCCTTAAAATGTTTTTTATAAATTGTTTTATTATTGTTATTATTATTACTATTATATTGTTAAAGTTATCGTTTTACGATGTTTCCTGGGGTGCACTTACAATGTTAGAATGCTTTTTACATCAAAAATGGTCATAATTTATAAATAAAGGGCATTTTTCCTACCCTGATTTTAGCCCTCTGCTCTGAACGCTCTGTTTTAAGGGGCGTGTCCGCTGGGAGACTTCAGTGTAAACACCCACTGCAGTGATTGGCTAACGTCTTTGCATTTGAAATAGTATTACTCTCTCTTTTAGCGCGTTTTTACTATTACAGTTCTCTGGTTAACTAATCGTGAAAAGTGTTGCATTATATTTAGATCTATGGCATTATATTCAGATCTATGGCATATTAAGTTTGTGGCATGAAAGATTGCAGTGATGATCATTGTAGCCGATCACACACATGCTGAGTGCATGAAAGCAGCGATCTCGTCATTGCAACTCAGTTTCTGTACACTAACGAAGGCTTTCATCTTCACTAACAGTGCAAACGTGATATAGTTAAGAGATTCGTTGAATAAAACGGGAGTCACTGATAAACGCGTCACTGATAAACTCCCGTTTGATTGACAGGTTCAGCGCGTGCTGCCCCAACAATTGCAAAGGGAGCTTTCTTTGATCGCTTTCTTTATAGAATTGAATCACTGTTAAATAACAGATTATTTTCATCCTACTAAGAGAAACAACGCAAGTTGATGTTTAGTCACTGGTCTGATTTACTGACACAGACAAACATCTGACTACATGAATCATCACATTTCAGATCAGGCATTAGAATGAACCCAGTCACTGCACAATATTTTGTAATCCTCAACGGCATGTTTATTGCTTTGTAGCTCGATGGTTTACACTAGGCCTATGTTACATGCGCAAATCGGTGGGCGGGGCTAAACAGGCAGTGATGAAGTAGGCGTTGATATTCTTCTGAGGCGGTGCTTGCCAACCTGTCGTTTGCTGGGCCTGGTGTCTATGAAAGCTTTTCTTTGACTAACAAGGAAGTTTTCAGCTCTGAAACTTACAGGATATTCTTATATTATCATGACCTCTTATATATCAAAAGCTCAAGGGAAGGTTGATTTCTCATTTCATCACCCCTTTAAGTTATTTTGCTGTTTGAAAGTGAAGACCTTTGAGTTTTTAATCAAATGCAATGGCGATATGCGATTTTTTTTCCATTCTTTTTCCATCAAAATCCTTCCAACTCCAATTTGTGCACTAATGTTATTATAACATTATCGTCTTTTGTTCTGGACGCTAATATAGTTATTATAGTTATCGTTTATAGTTAACTTATGGGAGCAGAATAACCGAAGTCGCTATTGCTGTGATTAACGCCTGTAGCCAAAGTGACAGCCACTAAAGTAAATATTAAAGATGGCAACGTCTATACCACGGAAAGTCATATCACAGCTGACATTACGTTATGTAATAAACAAGTGCAATCGAGGCCTGAGTTTATCCATCAAATCTGAATTAACTGACAGCTCTTCAGTTTATAACTGTGTGAAGAGCTGACCACAAAACTGATGGGATCTAAAACCCTCAGATGACATACTGCTCATATCGCCATCTCTTTGAGTTACTAAAACCACACACACGGGGGACTCTATAGGTGTAATGGTTTTTATACTGTACAAACTGTATATTCTCTCCCTCTACACTAACCCTACCAATCACACAAAAGCCATTTGTTTTACATTGTAATAATCACGTCATTAAACACATCTGTGTCCTCAAACCATATATGCCAGAACACACACACACACTTTTCACACATACACAGAAAAGTGTATGTAAAGGGTGGCTCTTGCATTATATGACGTGACGCAAAACTACTTGTCCAGTTCTGTTCACATGGCACAGGCTTCACAAACTTGCTCTTAAAATGCAGGTGTGAATCCCAAAAATTTGAAGTGTCCTAAAAAGTAAAATGTGGTTGTCACTATTGTTTATAACCAAACAGTTCCAAAAAGCTGGTTATGCGACATACCCGGGTAGGTTTACAGATAAATAAACAGATAACCTCAACTTTCAGTTACAAAAACCTTGAGGTAACTCTCAAGGCTTGCAAGTAGCTCTCAAGTATCCATATCAACTTTAATTACTCCGGAGCAGGTTACACTTTAGGGTTAGTTTACTTCAGAGGTATTCAGTGTATACGTGCCCTATAGATAAGGCTCCAGAGGGTGTGACAGATTTCACACATTATTACATTATAAAGCACTAAAATAACAAACCAATGTTTGTTTTATTGTATTTTTACGTATTTTTTTATTTTACTCTCATCTCACACATTGTAAATCAGCATTCAAATTTGTGTGGCACTTCGCCACTATTTAAATTTCAAATGTGGTTACATCTACATTAATCGGAATACATTTGAAAACAATGTTTTAATTTCAAAATGCACTCGGTCTACAACAACATTTTCCAAAAGTTTCTTGTCAACACTGAAACATCAGAAAAATGCTAAAATTACTGTGCATGCATAAAATATAATAAAAGCTCATGAGATTATAATCGAGAGATCAGACACAAAGTCCTTTTCTCATGCAAAAATTGTATTTGCTCTCAATTGCCATTCCAAGCATGGTCTAAAACGCATTGCCCTCAGTTTTAGGATAGCAATTGAGAGTAAATATTCTGTCATCTTTGCAGAAATGTAATATGAAAATATTACTTTGTACAAAGTTGGGATGTCCCGATAAGGTTTTTTGTGCGCCCGATCTGATCCGAGTCATTGAATATTGAGTATCTGCCCATTCCAAGTCCCAATCCAATTCTTTTCTTAGTGCTTGGTGCACACTTCAAGAACTGAGTTATTAAAATCCATCCAATGTATACAGGGCCGTGCAGAGAGTTTCTCAGGGGCTCAAATGTAAAAAAAAAAAAGGACATCTATCACTAAAGTGATTCCAATATAACTACTACTACAGTAATTATATTTACTGTATATTTAATTATACATACAATATATATATATACATACAATATATATATATATATATATATATATATATATATATATATATATATATATATATATATATATATATATATATATATATATATATATATATATATATATATACACACACACACTCACCTAAAGGATTATTAGGAACACCATACTAATACTTTCGCCTTCAGAACTGCCTTAATTCTACGTGGCATTGATTCAACAAGGTGTTGAAAGCATTCTTTAGAAATGTTGGCCCATATTGATAGGATAGCATCTTGCAGTTGATGGAGATTTGTGGGATGCACATCCAGGGCACGAAGCTCCCGTTCCACCACATCCCAAAGATGCTCTATTGGGTTGAGATCTGGTGACTGTGGGGGCCATTTTAGTACAGTGAACTCATTGTCATGTTCAAGAAACCAATTTGAAATTATTCGAGCTTTGTGACATGGTGCATTATCCTGCTGGAAGTAGCCATCAGAGGATGGGTACATGGTGGTCATAAAGGGATGGACATGGTCAGAAACAATGCTCAGGTAGGCCGTGGCATTTAAACGATGCCCAATTGGCACTAAGGGGCCTAAAGTGTGCCAAGAAAACATCCCCCACACCATTACACCACCACCACCAGCCTGCACAGTGGTAACAAGGCATGATGGATCCATGTTCTCATTCTGTTTACGCCAAATTCTGACTCTACCATCTGAATGTCTCAACAGAAATCGAGACTCATCAGACCAGGCAACATTTTTTCAGTCTTCAACTGTCCAATTTTGGTGAGCTTGTGCAAATTGTAGCCTCTTTTTCCTATTTGTAGTGGAGATGAGTGGTACCCGGTGGGGTCTTCTGCTGTTGTAGCCCATCCGCCTCAAGGTTGTGCGTGTTGTGGCTTCACAAATGCTTTGCTGCATACCTCGGTTGTAACGAGTGGTTATTTCAGTCAAAGTTGCTCTTCTATCAGCTTGAATCAGTCGGCCCATTCTCCTCTGACCTCTAGCATCAACAAGGCATTTTCGCCCACAGGACTGCCGCATACTGGATGTTTTTCCATTTTCACACCATTCTTTGTAAACTCTAGAAATGGTTGTGCGTGAAAATCCCAGTAACTGAGCAGATTGTGAAATACTCAGACCGGCCCGTCTGGCACCAACAACCATGCCACGCTCAAAATTGCTTAAATCACCTTTCTTTCCCATTCTGACATTCAGTTTGGAGTTCAGGAGATTGTCTTGACCAGGACCACACCCCTAAATGCATTGAAGCAACTGCCATGTGATTGGTTGATTAGATAATTGTATTAATGAGAAATTGAACAGGTGTTCCTAATAATCCTTTAGGTGAGTGTATACACACACACACACACACACACACACACACACACACACATATACTACACACTACATTCATACTACACACACACATATTTTAATATAGTGCTGTCATTCAAATCACCAAAAGGTCTGCACTGCATAAATTATAAATTACATACATACATGCATACATTCACACAATATATATTAGTGATGTCAATCAATTAAAAAAAAAAAACTAGATTAAATCACAGAATAAAATGTGATTAATCACCATTAAAAACACGTACGTTTTAATATATTTTATATTGTAATAATTTCACAGTTAAATCTCCAAATTAATGCAGAAACAACTTAAAGACTTAAAGATTTAAAACTTATATTTTAAATACTTGTTTAATGGCATCTTTTTATGAATGAAGATCAGTATCATTGATACTAATACTGATACTGATGTCTCTATGAAATCGATACCCCCCCCCAAAAGGTCTGCACTGCATTAATTATAAATGAAATATATATGAATCCTAAAGCTACAAAAGGTATAGACTTTGGACTATTGCCTCTATACGCTCAGTGACGTTGCTGTGCTGTGCGGTCACTAAAGCTTATCATTTGCATGCGTTTTTAAGCACTGTGGTTTATAAACAGGTGATTTTAAACCGTTGAAGTGCAATTAGCAGCGAAACACAACTCATCAGTGGTCGCTCTGAACACGGTACCTTAAATCAGAGTTCATTTCTCTAATGACTCTGACAAAGAAACGGAGTGACATTTGAGTGGCATTTGCTTTGTAAAAAGATCATGCAGTTACACAAATGAACAGGCTAGAATCACACATGCTCTTCAATGCCGTCAGTCATGGGGCTGGGTATTGACAAAGTCTCTTTCAAGGAAAGTCTATTCACTCAGCCGCCATATTTGCAATGCCTCAGCTATTTCGGGCATCCAAGACCAAGTCCTAACTATTTAAATGGGCGAATCCTGAAATCTCAAAAACTGCTTGATGAACTTACAATTAAAAAACATATTTCAAATCAGCAACAATATCTGACATAAACGGTCTCATAAATGCAGTTTTGTATGCTTAAATAGCATTAAAAAAAGCTTATTTTTTAGGCTAGACGAGCCAATGTGCATGTGCAGTCCTAAGCACGAGTCTCAGGTTTCTATGGGAACCAGAGCTTCTAACAACAGCTGTAGTGACGCAATGACTTTACCAATCAGTGATTGGCTCTATTACTTAGAAGGCGGGACTTATTCCACCATATAAAGGTTCCACCACTTTCCCGCCGGAAAACACGCCCCCTCAGCTGGACTGAGTGGCAGAAGAGCTGCTGCATGACTGGGTTTAATAGGGGAAACTTCAAAAACGCAAGTAAAACAAATGATTATCAGTTTAAACTAAAGGTTGGACTCAATATAGTGTTCCTTAAATAAATATTTAATTGAGGTGTTGTCAATACAATATATACAATACAATTTATAGGGTATGATTTTACCCCAAAATTCAAGATATTGACACAAAATGATAACTGCAAATCCACGTTTCACTGCCTGAGGTAGAGTTGTTTCTGTGAATTGCAGCGATTCATTTGCTTCTCTTTTCTGTAGCTTTCGGGAGTCTGTAAAAATATACCTCAGAGTTCTTGTCAAATCAAAGCTCTTTCCCATTTTAGATGTGTTTTGTGTGTTTATCGCGGTTATTCATGCTGTAAACCAATGCTGCCACTCAGTGGGCGTAACCGCAGTCACTCCGGCCGATGGTGACGCCACGTGCACACCCTCTATTGCACGTTGCCGTTTCTCCCATTCATAAGTAATAGGAGTGAACCGTCTTTCTATATCTATAGTCTTTGGTATTGACACAAATGTCACTATTAAATTCAATTTCAAGTCACAAGCTATGGCAAATTTGATACGGTATGGATTCATTTGGCCAACCAGACACAACAAATGTGTAGCCAATCAGCATTAGGGGTCGTATGACAGTGGAGGAGAGAGAACGAGCAAGAGGGAGATTTGAAGAAAGACTGTAGAAAGAGAGATGCCTGAGAGACATTACAAAAGAGAAAAGCTCATAAGAATTAGGGATGCACTGATCCTATACTCAGTATCGGTATCGGCTCCGATATGCCATTATTTGCCAGATCGGGTATCAGTCAGACAGGACAGATCCAAATCCGATATTGTGCGTATACTATTCTGTGTTATTGTTAAGCCCCACAAAAGGCACAAAAACATTATAAAGCATCATCAACTCTTCGTGCACTATATTAAGTGTTTTGAAGCCATTCCATAGTTTAATGTGAGGTACAGATGAATTTTAGTCATTAAATTCAAGTTCACGTGAATGCTTCCCTCCGCTGCGGCTGTCAGTCATTCTCCATTCAAACTGTGTGTCGCGTTCGGTTATGACAGTCAACACGATGAAACTCAATGTTCCTGTTATTATACTTGATCTGTAGATAACGGTCTATGGTTTCGCATAAAATGACTTTATCTGGCTGGAGTTTAATGCTGTTTCTAAATCATGTTACTTTCGATCGGGTGTCTATTAGATCACAACACTGGACTAGAGATTGTATTGTTCTTCACACGCACGGTAACTGAATTTTTAAACTGTTAAAAGAAAAGGCTCAATAAAATATTGCATAGATAGTTAAACTACGCATTGATATCTCTTCACTTTGTGTTTTGAACTTTTCGATGCAGACGGAGCGGGAGCGCTGCACGCTGTGACTCTCCTGTGCACGGGATGCGCATACGCGATTTGTGCCGTTCTGTATTAGAGCCTTTTGTATTATAATACTTTTGCGCAATGAAAGATTATTAATATCCTTTCTTGTTCTGCCCTATCTATAATATGTTGCTGCCACATTAAAAAGCTGTGCTATACATTTAAAATAAATGTCTTTTAATTTCTTAGTATATAGGGCCTATTTCTATAAATATATTTACCAGATTTAGTGCTACACTTTTATTTGGGATGCAAACACATGTATGGTCAAAAAAGAGAGAGGTAATCGAAGCCCTCGCCCCGCAGCAAATATCCAAATACTTACATTGCCACCAACCCCTGCCATCCCTGACCCACCCCTATAGGCACATAGAGTAAAATGAAATTCTGAAAATCAGAATACACAGACACTAATTTGGAATATTAATTTTAAAAAAATTCCCCGAAACATAAACTCTTATTGAACGAGCACTTCTTCTTGCTTTACTCCTTCTTCCTCTACAAAATTGCTTTTTATTTTTTATTTAACAGTGGTTTACTGAAAAAGTTGTGTCTGTCCTTAAATTAATTCAATTATAAATAAAAGTTTCTTAAAGATAATGCTGTAAATTATATAGGGAGCCCTTACTTGCACATTACTATAATTTAGGTTAACAACAGAGCCCAAACTATTAGCCTAAATTCAGTTGGATATTTAATTTTAGATATAATAATCAGCACTCAATTAACATTGTATGCAAACATGTAAACTTCACACATAAGGCAGTTTTTGCATTAACTTCTAAATAAAATTATAAATTGTTTTTTCTCTAATTCGTTGTTGAAATATAATTTATACACAGTGTCACAGAATATATAGGCTAATATAGTGCATATATTTAGTAAAAGAGTTGATTTCTCTAGTGAACTAACTAGCTGTGGACATGACTTCTGAGGTAAATGTAATGCTATAAAAAATGCTGTTTTATTGTGATGTCTTTCCGCGGTTGAAACACTGTTTGAGCGATTCAGTAAGTTGTAATGTATCCTCAAGATACCTTCATTCATGTTTATTCTTTAGGAAGAGATGATCGCGTTCACAGATGATCGCATTCAGTCGTGCGCCGCCGCTTAATTTGACGCGCCTATACAGTGATCAGTCACGTCACATTAAAGAGCATCAGCACGGCATTTATCGTTTGAATTGCGTGATAAAATGGACTGAATACCTAATATGCTCGTGTGGGAACTCGGAGTGAAGTATGATCCGCGCTTAGAAGGCGCTGCGCCGAACTCCGGTCTCAGGGAGAAATTTGTTGCAGTCAGTGGCAGAGTAAAAGACACGCAGCAAGAAGAAACACTAGTGGTTCACGCTTGCGCGCACACTGCTGTTTTGGCGCACCGTGTTCTGATTTGCTTATTTCCTATTTACTTGTTTGGTGGAGGCAATCCAGAATTACTGTTGGTGAAATTATAATCAGATCCTCTCAAGTTATTATCAGGAAAGAGCTTTTGGACCCTTGTTGATATTTGAAAAGCTTTCCAGCGCTGGAGAGCTCAGTGGAAAGGCCTGAAAACAGACGCAGAGGTTGCTTTTAAGGCTGCAATAACTAGTTGATGAAATCGATAATAAATCGATAATGAAAATAATTGACGATTCTTATCATTGATTAGTCGGGTTTGCCCTCTGTGCACACAAAACTTCCACCAGTTGCACCAAATTACAGCACTGAATAACGCATTTCTATGGACAAAATGCATCTAAAAATAGTGGAGGAAACAGAGTGAGCTGATGCAGGAAAGGTACGTGATCCAAGCGCCTAAAACATGAGAATTCTTTATTTTAAGCTTCAAGCGAATGCATTAGCGTTTAACATACCCTGTCATGCACTTTGATAGATGCGTGTGCGTCCTCAGCGCAAAACGTTCATTTTACAGGTTATATCCTCATCTGTAAATGTTACTAATGTAACAAAAAGTGCGTCCTGACAGTCAAACTTCACTGAACGAGCATCAGTGCGGCGCACGCACATCAAACAGAACGCAGTCGAGAGATATTCAGCGCAAAAACACTCATTTAGCTGAAATATCTGCTACTGGACGCTAAATTTAGGTTTAAAAGTCAACATGTAATTCAAGTATCTTATGAGAGTATTAACTGTAAAGGGATAACCGCGTATAAATGAAAATAAATATAAGACTTTTCTTATAGCCTATTTACAGGATAAAGAAATTACAGTAACAGGTTACTTTATCCATAGAGATGTGCGTGTGTGTTCCTGCAGAACATTCCTCTAATCTGCTAACAGTGAGTTTGCTTAACTTATTTGCTTTATTGTAAAGAAGCAAATCTTAAGTTCAATATTCATAAAAGTGCAGATGAACAGTGGCTGAAAGAATATCTCAGTAAATATCTCTGTACTTCACAGATCACACCTCTGACAGGCTTCGAGTCCTTTGGGCGGCAGTCCAGATGCTTGACCACTGTGTTTCCGCCATCAGTGACCATTGTGGACTATACAGCACCACAGATAGGCCATTTATGAGACCAGAGCAGAAAAGCACAACCATTTGCATATCTAAATGAAAGTAAGCGCAGGTTTATGGCCGTGCATGGGTTCAGTGTTATCTGTGAAGGGCAGGCCTGCACACCTTCATTTGACAAAGCCATTGGACAGACACAACGACGACTCAAGATGTGAAATATTAGGAAGTTGACTCAGATATCTAATGAAACCGAGGATTTGCGGTTCCTGTCCTACAACTCAATTTGTATGCAATATCTTGTTTTTCTGCTCAGACTTCAGCACAAAACACAGGTGTGTACAGTTTTAATAAAATCACACATATGCAAATTCTGCTGGGGATTGTAAACGCTTAGTACAGAAATGCAAAGTTTGAAGAATAAGGCTGCATGACATTCCTGCTCCAAGAAGCAAAACAATGCAGTTAATAAGTGATGTATTGGAGCAGCCTACCTAAAGTGTTTGTATGATGGAAAGAGTACACTGAACTTGATCTGAATGCCGTCAGGAAAGACGTTCAAGAAGAGAGGCAGAAAGAAGGAGACGGGAGCATTTGGGATAGAAAGCAGACAGCCTGTAGCAATCTCAGGAAGGTAATGGAGTCTGAGCTGGTACACTAGCATACTCATTCATGCACACTTCCCTGGAAGAGAGACATATCTCCGACACGAGTCACAGAAATTAGACTGCCAGTCAAACTAGTGTACGGGTTTCTTTCTAACAAAGGTCAACCATGTACAACATCCAGGGCCGGCCCTAGCATTTTGGGGGCCCTAAGCAGATTATCAAAAGCCTACGCAGAAAGTCATGCAGTCCATGATTGGCAATGTGGTAATTGTGTCAGGCAGGAAACCCAAATGTTCGCCCATCATTCATTAATCTCAAACAACATTTAAAACAATGACTACATTTACATGTGCACCAATAATGCAATTATTTCTAATAATCAGAGTCTTAAATCGCAGATGTGTACATGACACAAGCAGAACTCTTTTCATTATTAGGGCCCGAGCACCGATGGTGTGAGGACCCTATTGGAATTGCTCAGCCTATTATTATTCTTCTCCCAAATGAATCACATTTTTGATGGCCTAAACATGCTTGAAAACTCACAAAACTTTGCACACGCGTCAAAAGTGGTGAAAATTTACGTCTGATATGGGTTTCAGAATTAGGTGTGGCAAAATGGCTCGATAGCGCCACCTACAACATTTCAACAAAGTGCCCCTCCCGCTACGTTTCACGTACGGGTATGAAATGCGGTAGACACATGTAACAGCCCAGTGCCTACAAAAAAGTCTCCTGGTATGAAATCTGAAAACCAACAGGAAGTGAGATATTTTGAATTTTCTTTGCAAAATTGTTGTAAATTTTGCCATTTACAGAAGTTGTACTTTAACAAACTTCTCCTAGAGATTTAATCAGATCAACATCATATTTGGTCAGTCTAATCTAAAGGCCTTTGTGATGTTAAATTGCGAAGATCTTGAGTTTTCCCCGAAACGCGTGTCCGTGGCGGCCTGACAAATTTCGATGTTTCGCCATGAAACAGGAAGTTGTTGTAACTCGGACATACAATTTCCAATCTGCCCCAAACTTCACATGTTTTATTAGAGTCCTGACCTGAAGACATCTACACGCCAATATGCAGTTACAGTCATAGCGCCACCTGCTGGCAACAGGAAATGCCATGTTTTACACTGTGACGAGTATCCTCATTGAGACTTAACCAGAACAACATCATGTTTGGTCAGTCTAATCTTAAGGTCTTGGTGATGTTAATTTGTGAAGAACTTAAGTTTTCCCTGAAGGGCGTGTCCGTCGCGGCCTGTCAAAGTCTGATGTTTCGCCATGACACAGGAAGCTGTTCTAAGTCAGGCATACAATGTCCGATTTGGCCTAAACTTCACATGTTTGATAAGAGTCCTGGCCTGAAGACATCTACATGCCAATATTAGTTAGTCATAGCGCCATCTGCTGGCAACAGGAAATGGCATGCTTTACACTGTAATTCCCTCCCAGAAACACATTTAAATATGCCCTCAAGTCCCAAACATACTAGAAACACATTAAATCAAGCAAAACATGCTAATGTATGCGATTTACGCCACGAAACAGGAAGTTGTTGTAACTCAGGCATACAATGTCAGATCTGCCCCAAACTTCACATGTTTGATAATAGTCCTTGCCTGAAGACATCTACATGCCAATATTTGGCTATAGTCAAAGCGCCACCTGCTGGCAGCAAGAAGTGTGGCACATTGAAATGACTTTGCCATATTTCTCCTATATTTACCCGCTTAAATGCATGTCGCCCACTATTCTCTGTTTTCCTGAGGCCACCGGGGGGCGGTGCTCCCGGGTGTGAGGGCCCTTTCATCGCTGCTTGCAGCTTTAATTCTGATTATTTTTGCTAATAAGTATAGTTATACCTAGGGTTGGGTACCGAATAGGGCTGCACGATTTAGGGAAAATATCTAATTGCGATTATTCTGGTTAAAATTGCGATTTAAAAAGCGTTTTTTTTTTTTTTTTACAAATGAAAAGTGTGTGTATATATTGTGTATATAACATTTTGTGCTTAAATTATTATGATTATTATTATTGATATATATATATATATAAAATATTTAAACAAAATAAGAAATTTTACTATTATAACAAAATTTTCATTATAAAAAATAAAAAATAGAGCATTTAAGAATAAATATAATAATAATAATAATAATAATAATAATAATATTTTACAGAAAACTTGGTTTACAAAAAACTGCAGGGTTATCTGTTAACATGCAGGGAGCCTATGACTAAAAATCACAAGAAATGTCTAAGGATTTATTATAAAATATTATATTATTATTATCATAAAAATCTGTGATATCAATTTCTTAATTTTTGTCAGTAGGTATGCAAAATCAAGAACGAGTCTATGTCTTTCATATGAAATATGAGCCTCTTATGCATCCACTGTGGGGGAAAAAACTCCTGTACACTGGAGAAAAACATATGGATTGTCATATACATTTATTTAGAGAAGTATTATTTTTCCTATTTTTTACCCAAAATAGGATGGAGTGAGCACTGCTGGGCACTAAACACACTTATGTTTCATTATACTGGAGGCCAGAGGGTGCCCTAGAGTAGAAACGCCACATTTGCCTCAGAGAGAAGTAATATAATGACGTTTTCAGGAAATCCCTAATGTGAAGCTATCGCTGTGTAGCTGAATAAAAAGAAGATAGAAACGCTTTGATTAAACATGAAGACAAACACACGACTTCGACAATATATGGTGTATTTGAGTTCTTCAAGCCTTCTCTGGGATTTTCATAATAATAAAGTATATTATAATGCAGTGCTAATCAACATAGGCCTCATTCTGTGATAAGAAGCCACATCAGCTCACAAAAACGGTATCGGTAAGTCACACTTCCAAAAAAAAAAAAGAAGCAGAAATTGGAATCAGCCAAGAAAAAATTGCAATCGGTGCATCTCTAGTCGCGACTCACCAGTTGAAAAACACTGATCTAATTAAATGTGTGCTATTATTAGGGACATATCCAAGTGTTTGTGCGGAGGGTGGAAGCTAAATCAGTACCGCGCTTACAGCATACAGGGGTAAACAAACATGGTAAAAGCTGAATTTACTCTATTTTGATCACTTTTGTAGACATCAGTGTTTTTATCCGAACTATAAACTTTTAAATCACAGTACTTCTGTGATCATTTTAATAATTCTAACACAGAAATTATGATACTGTGTGGTTGATATGACTGTTTGTGAAGCGGTTTTATAAAGTGGTGCAGGTATGACATCACTTTGTAGGCCAAAACACAGAAGCGAGTTAGCATTTTAGCACTTCTGGTTCCCTCGTCCTGAAGTCAATGGGTTTTTTGAATGGGATTTTGTTTAAATGGCTGAAATAAGGTCTGTGTTGAACACAACCTCAAGACACTTTCACGTTTTATTCTACAACATAAAACACATCCGCATTACCCCACTCGTCTTGAAAAGGCGGTTGCTAACAAGTGGCTAATGGGACTACAGAGGCTGTCAGGTTCACGCCGAAAAGGTAAACAGTCCGCTTTTACTGCCTCATTATGTCTCTCTCAATTGTTCTGGGAAAATGTTCTGAGATAAAAACTGGAAGAGTTGTCGGAAGCTTAGTGATGGTGACGTTGAAGTCGAGTGACCGTGGTGTAGTTCGTTTATAGCCTACCTTTCGCTTTTTACTTCTGCCGACTGCATTTAGGCTTCAAAATTCATAAAAGTTGTGTTTATCTGTGATAATTATCTTGATGGACAAAAAGTGTAAGTATTATAAACTTTTGTTAATCACAGAGCTTGTTTTTAGCGATAATCCAAAAGCCTATGGGAAAATCCTATTGGGTTTTTATCAAGGAAACCAGTGCGATGCGAACTGCCGATTGGCCTACAAAGTGACTTCACACCTGCACCACTCTATACCTAAACATGATGACTGCTCTCTCTGGATCAGCGGCAGTGACCGTGCAAGATTTGTACTTGTCAAAGGTTTAGCCTAATGGACAGACAAATCGTTGTCATCTAGGAATGAGATCATGGGTGTTTGAATCGAGATCGTGATCTCTATTAGAGACATATTCTGAATAAGCATTCTCAAAAAATATATAACAAAACGCTTTGGTGGATCTCTATTCCTTCAGGGACATGCGTGGAAAAGAAATTAATCACTGCTAAATTATGCACAATGACCCAGTTTCCTCACTCTCAAAACGTAAAAAATCTGAAACAGACTCCAAGTACAAAAGAAAAAAAGAATCACAGCTTAAACACACACACACACACATACACACACAAACTCAAGAGTCAACCGAGGCATTAAAGTTGAAAGATTATTTGGTTTTATCAGATGATGGAATCTTCCTTCAAATTAATGATGAATATCTCACATGAGTCTGGGGCAACAGCAGCTGAGATTTGATATGATTGAATATATCGCTGCCATTCACACATGCATCACCAACTACTAACATTATACAACACCGCATCTAGATACAACATGCTGCCATAATTCAAGATATAATAACTGGGTCACAACTGAGGCTATACACATAACATATCAACAGTATATCATGATAACAGACATCACAAAAACCAGGGGTGTGACTAGACTTTTTATATTCACCACTGTATATCACAGCACTAGCCCTAGTTAAAAAAAGTCACAGTTAAATATGGATTCTAAGTTAAACCATCATAGGCATTGAGGTGGACCCTCCAGTAATTGGAAATGGCCAAATTGGCCCGTCCAATATTTGATAATTTTTAATGCTGCTCTCCATTACACACACGTTTCTTGTTAAGATGGCACAGTTAAAAAAAAAAAAAATTTTAGGCTGGTCTGCCTCAGCGGTCTAATAGCGCTCATCAATGTCAAAATGATGGCCAATCAGATCAAAGAAGGCGGGGCTTACTGTTCACTTAAGATGAGCGCGAATTCCAACGTTTTTAGCTTTTCCAGTGAAAGAGTGCATGCGTGGTAATATATAAGTAGCTAAACATTTAATATTTGACAACTGTTTTACGATGGATACGTTTAACGACCCACAGTAATATACAGTGACGCAACCTACTCAACTTTTATAATGTAATTTCACTATTTTAAATTGAAAATATGCAATCATTTAAATTAGTGGTTCCCAGTGATCCTCCGGGGGGGGGGGCCACGAGATAACTTAAAATTAAAATAATAAAACAAAGAACCACCACTGTTCTGTGATGGTTTTGGATTCGGAGCAGCCCGAGGCGTTTCTAATCGCGCTGTGTGAAATACAGACTGAACGGCGGCTCAAAACACCCAACCGCTTCATGAACACAGGATACGCAAACTACACATTTCAGGTAGATAAAGAAAACCAGTGTCGCTAAAAAGTTTGTAATGAAGGTAAAGACAGTGACATACAATAGGCACACGCGTGTTATTGATGCGCAAACAAACCATGTACGTGCGCTCTTGGCTCACTGAATAAAGTTTTGATGGATGATGACTAGGGATGAAACGGTATGAAAATTTCATATCACGATTATAGTGACCCAAATGATCACGATTATCAATATTATCACGGTTTTGTTCAAATGAGATGAAAGTGTTCAAAAGGAACTGATGCACACACTGAAAACATTTCAACTAGTTTTATATTTGAAAATCAACAAGCAACAAATAAAACAAGCAGCTCTGTGCAGTTTTTTAAGCAAGATTCTATTCTGTGGCATTTCCTTCCTTATAATGACCGTCGTCAATAGCAACGCATTATAACAGCGCACATCCGATGCGCTCTCTCGTTTCATTCAAATGCAACGTGTGTTTTTGATTGTACTGAAAATGAAACCAGGACTTTACTATTAATAACTTTTCGTGTTTTGTACACTGTACAAGATGGATTTATAAACAGGCAAGATTTAAAACATTAGTCTCAATTCAATATGTCCCCGTAATTAGGCCTATTCATGTGGTAAAGAAAATATGTGTTATAAGTGTACGATGAATATACATTATCCCTTAAATGTCAACCTGAATTTGTTCGTTCGTCTTTGGCTCAAAGCCACTTGCTGCAAACTTTTCTTCGTGGAAGAACGAAGTTCCAGTTTTACCAGTTATTTCCCAGACGTAGTTTTAGTATTGAGGTCAAAGTCCACTTGCCTTGCGTTCGCAGATTTGAAGTGTTTCCCTCTATTGCAGCGACTTTCTTTTTACATGTTCTGCATAGAGGGTGACCATACTCGATTAAGTTTCCCTCAGGACTTTTGTTAAAGGCAAAATATGTCCACACCTCAGATTTGGTCCTTTTAGAAGGCTGAAAATCTCCCGGCGCTGTCACTGCCTTCTGCCATTACTTCTCATTCAAAAACAACGTTGCGCGCTGCGCCTGCGCTAGACTGACGCTGGCTGGACAGGGTTTACCGCTAGTTTTCAAAATCGTGATAATCAAACACGGTTTTAATAATAATTAAATTTTAAACAGCCAATACATTTTATCGTGGTTTATCGTGAAACCGGTAATCGTTCCATTCCTAATGATGACTGTAATGAAGGTAAAGACGATTACAGTGACATACAAGAGTCATACATTAGGCATGCGTGAGTACGTTATTATTGTCAAAATGAATGTGCTGTGAGTGTTTTATAACGAATGCTCGCCGAAGAAGCTTGTGAGGATCAGTGGTGTTTATGTACACGGGCATCAGCTCCGAACATAGACACGATTGCTTGTTCTGACAGAGGAACTGCCCACCATTTTATTTTTCATTTGTATTTTAGTGTGTTTATTAATTATGAATGGATAGTAGTTATATGCAGTCCTTTGGCATCTCCCTGCATGTGGTCTTGTTTGGTATGGCAGGTTGACTTGTGCTTATTGTACTGTACTGAGCAGAGCAAGCACTTTTAAGTATGTCTGCAAAGTATGTTTGCAAAAAAGAACACTGAAGGTTTAAATCTATCTTGAATTTCTTTTGATTAAATAATAATAACATGGAGTTGAAAAGTAATAACACCAGAATACATGTCCAAAAAAAGGCAGGGGTTGGGTCCTCGAGTAAAAAACGTTGGGAACCACTGATTTAAATGATGTCATTCATAACCGAATGTGACGAGACAAGTTTTTTTTTGTTTTGTTCTTTTCACATTTTTGACATATTAGACATACTAACAAGAGTGAATGTGTGAAATAAAATATTATTTGCAGTTTAAGAGTTTAAATGGATTACTTTGCAACTATATAGTCTATAACTAGATCTAGAACTTATTTTACCGTTCTTATTTCTTCTTTATTCCCTTAAATCCATTTTAATCCTTTAATTATGTAACTTCTTTATGACATGAAGGAAAAGGAAAAAAAACGTTAAGGTTACGGCCTTAAAAACACATCATGATTCCATGTGGTGACAACAAAAAAGTGAAAACATTTGAATGCTTTTAAGTGGCACCAATAAAAATTCCTTAAAAAAAAAAGTCAAAATAACTTCAGATTAATTTTACTTTTTGTGATGCCACTCACTCACATGCTGCATTTAAAACCTCATTAAAACATTAAAAACCTCAAATAAAAAGAAAATAAATGTTTTTCTCTATTCCCTCCCTATTCTAGCTTATGCAACTCTAAGCAATATCCAAAACTTAGTATTTTGGATTTTGTGATTTTTCGCCTCTTCATGACGGATCGCTACCTGTATTCCTCAGTTCTAATTCGCTTTGGATAAAAGCGTCTGCTAAAAGAATAAATGTAAATGCCATTAAAGTCCATCATATATATTACCCAATACCCTCACTACTCTGCACAGTGAAAGCAGCACCAAACTCTTGATATATGAAGGTAGAGAGTGGGCGCACGCTTGCTCAAAGATATCAACAGTCTTACTCCTAATAGTAGCATACGAGCACCACGTCTCCTATTAAAACATTAGAGAAAGTCAAGAGGCAGGACGTCCGGCCCATCACACAAAGGTTATGTTGATGATCTTAAGGGAGCTCAAGCAGGTCTTGTCAGAGTAAACTGCAGGTTTGTTAACTGTCCTACTGAAACCAGAGCCTCTCTGATGGCTGTACTCATGTTTTATTCAGGCTCTGCCAGTCCAGCAACAAATATATCTGAAACCTGTGACTAAAATCCATCTGACTGAAACCAGCAAGACAATGAGCAAAATAAAATGACAAAAGACCATTCAGCCGATTGAAAAGCCTAATATTCTAATTGCACATGAGTGAATGTCACAAAAACAGTCAGGAACATGATTTAGGGAAATAAAACATATATTTGTACATTAAGGATGTAAAAAATGAAATGTGGGATGAAATGTGCTTAACTGACATACTGCAAAAATGATAGGGCCCTATTAAAATCTATTTATATTTATTTACACAATTGTTAAAGTTTTATGATTTTAAATGATTAGACATGCTTTTTGATTATTAAAATGTAATTACACCCCATTAAAACAGAATCCAGAAAAATTAACCAAAAACACAGAATTTGGGAAAAAATAAAATGGATTTCATAGGGCCCTAAAAATGACATTTTTGTTAAACTTTTAATAAACGGTTGATAAATTGTCTTGAAAAAAAGTATCATGATTTTATTTAATTAGATGTGCTTTTTAATACCTAAAATGTAATTTACACTAGATAAGAAGAAATGTTTGCTCATACTTGTCCAGCTTTTAATTCACTTGCATTTTACAAGTTTTTGCACTATATGCAGTTTATAAAATAAAATATTTTTACTAGATTTTCTCCAGTCTGGATTAGGGATGTCACAAGTACCAGTACTTCGGTACCAAGTCGGTACTGAAATGAAAAAAATGTGACGATACCAGCATTTCTGTAGTACGGGTAGTACAGACTCCCGAGTCTATTCGGTACCCGCAGATGCGTTCAGTCGCTTCCGTGTTTATCTACTGGAATTTTGGTATCGTGACATCCCTAGTCTGGATCTAATTCAATGTGCGGTTTCCTTTGTTTGTCTAAAATGTAATTTAACCATTTAAACGGAATGCAAATAAATTAAAACGGAATTTTGGGAAAATTTCATAGTGCTCTAACAAAATCATGTTTAGTGCAAGCAATAATTGTTTGTAAAAGCTTCATTCAATTCCACAAGGGCTTAGTGAATGAATCAAACTCACCCAAAGCAGATAAGAAATGCTCTGGTGCTCTGTGTGAAAGAGAACACTGAAAGATCAGGTAACAGGAGCCTATGTGACTCATAGCATGCTGGCTCTAACCAGAGCAGGGAATTTCATCACACCCCGTCAGACCAGTCCAACCACTCAAGGAGGCCAAAAGAGGCCTGCAGTATTTAACATTCTCCTTCTGGGTGACTGCGCCGCACCTGAGTGACACCTGAAGCGACCAATCCGTCCGTCTCGCTCCCTCTAGGCCCACAACTTCAATTGAACAAACTGAAAGAACTCATTGTCTGTCGTCCAAGACAATGGAGACTGTATTGCATGAGAAGCCTCGGAGAGATCGCTGTTCTACAGACAAATGCGTGCAGTGGAGCAAAAGAAGTCCAAATAATGGAAAATTACCCAGTGGCTCAGACCGCAGAGGTGCTTTGATTGCTTTGAAGCCAAGAGCAGCTCCATCAGCATACGGCCCGGGACCTCGACTGCTGAATGAAGCTCCAATCAGTCTCAGCAGGACTCGGAGCAGAGCTGCAGCCTGACACCGATCACTTACCGAGGGCAGGGGATTGGAGCACAGCAAGGGCTTCTGTCCGGTCCACTGAAGAATCTGCAACGAGTTTCGGATCCAGTGCACCCTGTGTTACTGCTTTTCTCCCATCAGGGTGCCCAATCTGGCCCCATTTCTAGGAAGGATCATTTCCTCACTTAGAAATTGACTTTACTGAACAAAAATAAGTTTAAGTAATAAAATTAATAAAACTGACATAATTTAAAGCTAAATAGAAATATTTCATAAAAACTGGCTTTTAGCTAACTTTTTCAAACTCAATAGTAGGGTTGGGTACTGAAAGCCCGGTGCCATATATAACCGGTATGTAACCGGACCGAATCAGAACGCAGATTTCAGTGCCTCATTTGGCTGGCGCCGAGCCAGAAACAGACGCTCAGCGCTTGTCACATATTACAACTATTCAGTGTTTTCAACCACACAATGTTTATTTTAGGTTCCAGATATTTAAATGCACATAAGTACTAGCAAAACATACACACTGATGTCTATGGAAGTGGCAATAACAAACCTTTCAGTTATAATTTTATTCATATCAGATACACATTATATAGTTAACTCTACTCTTCTCCCAGTTAACCGGTCACTTACTTTCATGTATTTCGTGAGACGTGGATGAATCATGATCATTATAAAGGGTTTTAAATGATAAAACACATTCACTTCCACATACTTGAAAATCAGAATATCAGATAGTTCATGACATAGTTAACAAGTTTGTGAATATTTTGAATAAAAAAGACAAAAGGAAATAAAAGCGATATATCTGTCATAAAGCGCTATTGTGGCTGCGATGTGTCAAGTGTAGGGTTGGGTACCGAACTCTGTACTTTTAAGGGCACCGACCGAATTACGTCGGTACTACCAAGTACCGATTCCCATGAAATCAATCGGTACCAAATTTCGGTACCTGAGAACGCATCTGGTGATATAGACTAGTGTCTGTGAATAGCAAACAGCAAAAAGACTATTTAAATACGAATCCTGCGTGTCTGTGTGAATGAATGCCGCTGGCCCGCAGTTTATTTACCACACACACACACACACACACATAAATTGCGTGTGACGGTCGCGTGTTTCCATCTCATACGAGGACATGAACGCATGTCCATCAACTCAACGGAGAAAAGTGAAGTCAATTAGAAGCACTCACTTCCTGATGGCTGGTACTGCGCAGCCTCAGACTGAGCTTGAAGACGTAGATGTGATGTTGGCAACCTGTCTGACAGTTGTAAGTCTTCTAGTAGTTGTGCAAAGTGAAATCTGAATCACCGAATCTTGCAGAGACGGAGAGCTTGAGCAGGAGCAACTTTTGGTAAGTATTCGGATTAATTATTTAGTCATTTTGCATAGTATTTATTTATTTTAAAATGTAACGCCAGATTGCCTCTTCCTGTCTATACGGGTCTATACGGTAATTTCTCTACTGTGCGACAGAGAGTTGCGTGGTTATGACGCAATCGTTAGCCTATTTTTACAAAAACGGCTTCTACGGGTCGTAGATACAAGGTAATGGAGACTTTTATACATTGTCGTGTTTCTTTAGAAATAAACAATGGACAAATGGAGTCTTTAAACGCCTCAGATGTAAAAAGTTATTCGCTGTCAAAGTGACGCCAAACTGAATGGGAGTCAATGGAATGCTAACAGCAGGTGATGGCTTGGTTAGCAATGGCTGCCCCTATGGAAGGTACGCTTTCCGGGTGCTGGATTACCCCCTTGTCTGAGAGTCACTACATGAGCATTTTACCGTTTAATTTGAGAAATACTACCGTCATGTCATATACACACACAAACTCAAAAGGTATTCACGGCAACCCGTCAAAATAAAAGTCCGGTTTAACTTGACAAATATATTACTATATATTGTACAGTAGAATTTAGATCAAAACTTTATTTTTTAAGTAATATATCAAAATTTTTCTTCCATGTTTTAATTTTAACGGTATAAAGCTCATTTGTGCAGCTTTGTTTGACAAAAAAGTTTAATTAAATTAAAAGATAAATTCATGTTTTATGTCTTCATTTGATTACCAGAAAATACACAACATCTTTTTTATAGAAACTGAATTAAAAAGAAAAAATAATAATATGGTTGTTTTGATGAATTCAATTAATTAAGTAGCTAGTAGCCTACTATATTACAGTCAACTAACATCACAGACAATGGCAGACCAAGACAGCTCTGGCATAATGTCAATAACACTTCTATAAATGACTTACAGTTCTTTACAATTATTGATGTATCCCTAAAGTACCGAAAAAAAGGTACCGGTACCAGTTAAAATGTGAATGGTACCCAACCCTAGTCACGTGAGAAGTAGTGATCGATATATCGGGCTGATATTTGCGGTTTCTACGTGTATCGGCATTGCCGATAGTTTTTTCCCGGCATTATTTACAGACAGGCGTCCAGAGGCAGCTCTGTGTTGCTGGAGATGCTGCAGTTCACGTGCAGACCATGAGTGCTGGAATCTGCTCTTCAAGACAACGGCAAGTTTTAAACTTTCAAAGCATCTTTTAATTGTTTGACTTAGCTGAAATATTGCCATACACTTTGAAAGTGGAAACTAGTGTTGTCAAAAATATTGATATATGTATCGATACTAAAATATCTGAAACGATTCCAATTAGGGATGTCAATTTACATAAATTCCCATGATCGATCGTCGTTTAAATTAATGATCAATTAATCGATTAATCGTTAGCCCTAATACTGCAATATGTGTCTACATCAGTGGCTTATAGCCGACAGCATGACAGGGTGTGCAAATGCTGCTCAAAACACCATGTTCCTCACCAAATGAATGAGAAGGGTTTTAGTCTAAATAAAGGGCTAATAGGATTGTAAAATGAGTCAATGCGATTGATCATTTAATTAAATTACTTATTTAATAATCAAATATAACCTCTAATACAACGCATCACCAACGAATTCAGAATGAACGCGCTCTTCCTGAAACACAACACGCTGAACATGGCAACTAAACCCAATGAATTCACAACGATTTATTAAAATAGTGTTCTCATTAATGTTATATAATATTACAGTCCCAATCAAAGTTATTATTAGTCGTGCGTTGCTGTTTGAGCTGCGCGCGAATGAACACCGGTACACTTAAATTCTTTGCTAGCACGATATTTAGCTCAAAGAAATGCATCCTATATGAGATTAATCAGATATATACAAAATAAACATAATATTACAAATTATATCTGCACAAAATGATGCAAATGCACAAGTGAACTTGACTTAAGCTATTCAGAATGCATGACTCATGTTGTGCACGCGCTCTTCCTGGAGCAACGCGATGAAACAGCAAACTAAACCCAAATAATTCACAATGTTTTATTACAATAGTGTTCTCATTATAATGTTATGTAATATGACAGTCCCAATCATAGTCATTATTAGTTGTGCAGTGCTATTTGAGTTGCGCACTGAAGCTGATCACCGGCATGCTTTACTATCACGTTAAATCTTAACCAAATGCATCCTATGAGATAACTCTGATATAGACAGGCCCACACAAAATAAACACAACATTACAACTTACATTTGCACAAAACAAAAGGCTGCAAATGCACACGCACACTTATAGTCATGATGAAGGTGTAACTCCAGCTGTACAATGGTCCCAAACATAACTCTGGCGTGCTCGCTTAATTTTTCCTCGTGTCTGCTTTACATGTTTCGCGGTTGAGCAGCACGCACGCGCATGATCCTGCTTAATCGATGATCGATAAGTTTTATCATCGATCAATCAATTAATCGTCAACATCCCTAATTCCAATACTCCTTTCTGCAGTATCGATACACCAATACCAGCTGCGCTTTCTTGCTCTCCTGTCCGACAGCGACACACACCGCCTCCTCTCATTCACTCCGGTTAGATAGTGCTTGTGTGACCGGGTCTGAATTTCGCCGCGGGATTGCGTATAATTCCAGTCATTCACGCAGACTTTGTGCTCACATCCGACGCGCACACACATAATAAAGCGTAGAGGATTGTACACTCAAAAATAATGTCACAATGGCCATCTTGTTGAGTATTAACGTAAACAGCAGCAAATCGGCAGCCCGTATCGATCATCGTCTAAGGTTAATGAAAAAAAATCGCTATCGGCATCGGCACTAAAAAAAAAAACGGTCGATCCCTAGTGAGAAGCATGAAATTGCTATGGAAACAATTAGGCGATGCGTTCTAAAATATTTAGCCAGAGAATATGGTCATATTTCTGCAAAATATTTGCTGAAAGTTGAAGCTGGTTTGTAGCATACCAAGAATACAGACTTTGCTGTTATTAGTACTGTAACTGTTATTTTAGTGTTAAATTAAGCGTATTGTAGTTAGGGTGGGTTAGGTGGCTTAGGTTTTATAAGTAAATTTGTTGTTGTGTATTTATTTATATTTATATAATTAAGTTAAGTTTACTTTAAACATTTAATAAATTGTTCAATTTAAAGAATTTTATTTTTATTTTTTTCAATAAAAAGACATTTTTTAAAATGTCATCCACCATCATTTTTTATTTTATTTTATTTTTTTAAGTACCGGTTCAGGCACCAGTACCGTTTTAAAAGTATCGGTTTGGCACCGGTATCCTAAAAAAAAACAAAAAAAACGAAACCCAACCCTACTCAATAGTGACAAAACCGAGGTCCTAGTTGTAGGCACAATATCTACTGTGACCTAGTCTCACGTAGCCACACCTTCAGACTGACGGCAGAAGGTCTGGACTCTATCGCAGCTTTCATTGGTCGAGGACTGCCAAAGAGGACGTTTGACTGACATGTAACGCAACCAATCACAGCTCGTTTTGTTCCCACGTCATGTTTATGGGCATGAAAATGTAAAGTCGATGTCCCTGCAATAACAGACCGACGCACATCTATAAATTATGCATTCAAGAATGTGGTTCAAGTTTACTGCAACAATAGAGCCGCGAACTTCACATACTTTTGAAAATCCAACGTTTAGTCTATCCTGGTAAGCGCTCACTGTCACAGTAGTAAACACAACGCCTTTCTTCTTCCACGAGGGAGTTTGGCGTCATGGAATTTCTTTCCAGACGGACCGTTAAAGAACGCAACACACACGTCTCACGGACATCCTGTAGAATTCAACCAATCAGATGACGACTTCGAAACTCCTGAAGTGTTTCCAGATAAGTGTGCCATATGCATCAGACGTTCAGCTCATATTCATAATATTGAGCGTACTGCATACTTTCACCTGCAAAATATTAAACATCTCTGTCCTTCCCTCACAATGAACAACACTGAAATTCTCATCCATGCACTGGTTATTTCATGTATCGATTATTGCAACGCTCTCCTTACTGGTCCTCCTTCCAAACTCCATAAACTTCAGTTGGTTCAGAACTCGCGGCTCGTGTTCTTACTAGAACTCCTTCTACTGAGCACATTTCACCAATTCTCCAGCGACTACAGTGAAGTATCACATTGATTTCAAAATTCTGCTTCTCACATTCAAGGCACTTCACAATCTTGGTTTTTGACCATTAAAAATTGGTCAAATTCAACAATTTAGACATGGAGTCAGGTTGGGGTCCCCAAATCTATGGGACTGAACCATATAGGGCCTTAAAAATTAAGATTACAAAAGAAAAGTTTATTAAGAATGAGAATCTAGAACGATATTAAGATATATATTGAAGACTTTTAAAGTTACAAGCAACTTTAGAAAAACAATACGTATGGCACTCAGACAGGTAGTATGTTCTATGCAATTGAGGTGATAGAAAAAAACAAGATACATTTCTAGTTTCAATTCCTCTTTAAATATAAAAACTATCAGCTGTATCCGAATTGACCCACATTTGGTTTTCGACCACTGAACTTTACCAGTTTACTCATGGAGCCACAGTAAGATCTCCATATCTCTGGGACTGAACCATCGAGGGCCTTTAAAATGGAGATACCAAAAGAAAAGTTTGTTAAGAATCAGAATCTAAAAGGATATTAGGATCTCTTTAATCCTCCTTGAGTTACAGGCATTCAAACTTAAGACAAAAAAACACAAGAACTGCTTTTTTTCTAATTTTTGAAAGTCACCGTTGGCATATAATGCAACAAAAAGTGCTCAAGTCAACAGATTTTACTAATATACCTACCAATCTCTGTGTAAAAATAAAACAATGACGCTGCCATCTTTCTAAAGTCATTTTGACCCCCCTCTACAAAACTGGATTACTCAGTAAATATACATTTGTGAGTGACATTTAATATTTTGGCTCTCATCACTATTTCTACAGAAAAAATACTAACAAAATCAAAAACCGGGGACCTCTGATTGAGGCGACACAGAATGATCAAGTAAAGACATTTATAACGTCACAAAAGATTCCTGTTACAAATGAATGCTGTTCTTTTGAATTTTGTATTCATTAAAGAATCCTGTGGTTTCCACAAAAATATTAAACTGTTTTCAACATTGAAAATAATAATAAGAAGAAATGTTTTTTGAGCATCAAATCATCATATGAGAATGATTTCTGAAGGATCATGTAACACTGAAGACTGGAGTAATGATGCTGAAAATTCAGCTTTGATCACAGGAATACATTACATTTTAAAATGTATTAAAAAAATAAAATATTTAAAAATCTTTCACAATATTTCTGTATTTATTGTATTTTTGATTCAATAAATTCAGCTTTGATGAGCAAAATACACTTATTTCAAAAACATTAAAAAACAACAACAAAAATTATATACATATAGTCGCTGACACTGTGTGTGTGTGTGTGTGTGTGTGTGTGTGTGTGTGTGTGTGTGTGTGTGTGTGTGTGTGTGTGTGTGTGTGTGTGTGTGTGTGTGTGTAAATAAAACTTAGGCGAATAAATTTACATTGGCGTTTCAGTTCTACTCAGCCACAAAGACCGGTCAATATGAAGAACAGAAACTCATAGAAATTTTCTACATAAAAATGTGTCTTTTTTATTCAGAATAGTTAAATTCATTTCGGACTACCAAAATCTGAAGAGTGTCTACCAGCGATTTAGAAATTTTGCAAAACCCTGTACCGCTCATGATAACAGGTAGCTCATGATACAATGAGTTCATAAAGTAACATAGTTTCAAGTTAATGTACACATTCCTGAGAAAACTTTGCACCATCACCACTTCAATGGAAAAGGGTGTGTGAGAGACAGACTGTGCAATGTGAGTCATCTCGCAGGGTCTGGCTGGATCTCTGATAAAAGCCTGAACGGCTGAGGGCCGTCCACTGATGCAAGTCAGAGGAAATGCACTCTTCTCCCGTCCGCCTCCCCCCCTCCCCCCTCCCCCCTCCCCCCTCCCCCCTCCCTCCTCCCCCCCTCCCTCCTCCCTCCTCCCTCCTCCCTCCTCCTCAGGAAAGGAATGCACATTCTTCCCACGTTACGCTCGTCTTATCTGAGGGAGGGAGCTCTTGGAAAGCACAATATGTGCTTGTGCTTGTGTGCGCCTTCACATTTGAATCATCAGTGTTGAATCAAACGTCTGCATCAGCAATCTTCAGCTAACAACACAGGGCTGCAGTTTTATTACATTTACTGCATGCATTTAGCAGACGCTTCTATCCAAATAGACTTAGAAATGCAGAGAAATGTTATGATATGGCCTACACTGTAAAAAATGATTTTTGAAGTTTATTGGGGAATGTTTTACAAGAAAACACCATTTCAGTCTTTCTACTGACTAGCAATTTCTACATTTCAAAAAAAAAATTTTGCACATTTTGCAACAATTTTTACACAATTATGAATGACTAAACGCATGTCGAAATTAAGCTAAAATGGCGTATGACAAAAACTATTTGTAAATAGAAACGCTCTGCCCACAAACAAACCACAGGAAACATCCTGATCTCACCTCACTCTGCATTAACGTCAACAGCAACATAGCACGACAGGACTTGGGTTACACAACCTATCTGGCGTTGAAACTCCATGCAAACCATGATGCAGCAAACACACAGAACAGATTTCGTGTCAGCGAGGAGCCTTCAGTAAGCTCTCTGGCTCTGCCACGATCAAGCCTGTTTCTGACAGCAAGCCAAGATGTGAGCGCATGCTCGGCTGAAGAGGAGACCCTCTCAACCACTGTGTGCATCCGTGCAGTCTTATCCTGCAACTGCTGCTGTTACCAGGAAACCAGCATCAAAGCCACTGCTATTCTTACGGTAGCGCAAGCAGAGCCTGTTACGTGTGCAGGTTATTGAGAAGATATCACAGTGTGCCACAGGTTGCAGATTAGCATGCGGCTGTCCTTGAGCGTGAGGGTGAGATAACCCAGCAGAGAACAAAGCACTTGCGCTCAATCACCGCCACCGAACTCCAGGTCCTGCCTTCTTATAACTGCAGTGGCTGCGTTAACACTGCTGATTACTGTCTTATCCTGATAATTAGCTTTGCTATCAGAAGCTTAGAGCAATGAATCATCCCTTTCACATTTGACACTTTCACAAAGGCCTCTTGTATGAGAACTACACATTAAAGGGAGAGTCCACCCAAAAATGAGCCTTTCTTTCTTTAATGTTTCTGTGGAACATACAGGGCCTGAATTTCATTTTGGAAAATGGGGGGTGGGGGATTCTTACGAGGGGCTGTGCGATTAATCGAAATCGTAATGAAATCCCAATGCGATTTTTTTAAACCGCAGAAAAGCACGATTTTTCGACCATCCCCCTAGAGGACAGTTCACATGTCGTGTCTAAAAACGTGTGGAAAACGAGATGGTCCTCACTGCAGAACACGAGATCCAGGGGTCGGGGTTGGATCCAGATCCAACTCATCCCACTGTATATACTTCACTCCACTAGCTAAACCAACATATTTGTGAAATTGTATAAAAATAGGCCTATGCATAATCAGTGGTTGTAGAATGTTTTCTACAACTTGATTTAATATTACTCCAATAAAAGCAGAAGTGCCTACTTATTAATCTACTTAAGTATTTGAAGCCAAAGTGCATGTGGACTACTGAGAGGGGTAAAGGATCAGCCAATCAAAGAATACACTTTAAGAAATATTTATTCTTACATGTAACAAGGAACTACGGGCTTTTCAGGGAAGGTGAAACGTAAGATTTTTTCAAATGTTTTTGAGTAAAAGCAAATGTTTCTCCAAATGAAAATATTCTAATAAAATACTTAGTTATTGCCCACCACTGTACGTAATTATAGGTGCACATTCACACAATGTACAAACCACAGTGTTTGTAACTAACCATTTAAAACATTATTAAATAAAGTTTGTTTTCAGCAAGTTTGTTTTTCTGTCAAAAGAATAACTTTAGTTACGACTCAATGCGGAAACGGTAGAGCAACAACACAAGTTAAACTGCCACAGGACTCGACCAATCAAAATGCAGTGGATCTGGATCCAACTCCGCCCCCTGGATCTCGTGTTCTGCAGGGAGGAGGTACTGTGGAAATGCAGACTATGCCCTTTTCTCCTTTCAAAAAGCGACAGGGAGCTTGTGCTCCTGTGGTGTCTGCCGTTGCTAAGCAATCATGAGCCGCATTCTCCATGAAGACGAGGAAGTTTCAGCAATGGATACATGGATTTCCAGCCTTTGCATGCGCTCTGCTACTAGATATATTTATGAAGATGAGGGAAAAACCCCCCTGTACAGCTATCATCAGCTGTTCGTCCATTTTGGCTGAGCTTTCAATGTTGTTACAGAAAGGGTGAAGCTGGTTCTTGTCACGAGCTGCGTTGCTAGAAAATAACACGAGCTAGAAAATAACGCGTGCATCTACATTTAAAATAACGAACTTGAGCGAAAAGACGCGACATGTGAACTGTTGTGCGCAATCTTAATTAAGGGCCATTTTTGCAGTTAAAAACACGAGACACTGGTCTAGAGATGCGTTTTTTAAAACTTTTACTATGAGCACCACGTAGAATGTTGTGTCATGTGCGAGATGTTGCAAAAGATGCAAAAAATATTCTTCCAAACCATGTGTACAAAAATCGATAATACAGACATTTGTGAACCGCACAAATAAGAAAATAGTTCAAAAAGGCATAAAGAAATAACAACATCACAATATCATTTATGCAAAGATATTGTGCCCGCAAATATTGGCAATAAAGCCAGCTTCCCAAAAAATTATGCACACAAGTATGCGTGTAAGGAAATATTGTTTCAAAATCGTGGTTAAAATCAAAATCACAATATTGATAAAAAAAAAACGTATCATATCACACAGCCTTAATGGGAGGATATTAAAATTTAGACACATTTTTTAATTACATTTAGCTTGATTTCAATCTTTGAAAGTTCAATATGATGTAGCTTTTAGAGGTCTGCTGATTTTTTAGGCTGATATGAGCCTGTCGCAGATATATCGGCATTGCCGTATATGCCGCAGATATGCCACCGATATGAACGCACGCCCACGCATCTTACAGCGTGCGAATATTCACACTAAATGTCAAAATGCCTGTCTTGTTGAGTATCATTGTAAACAGTCAGTTGTGTCTTTTAAGACTGGCAAAATTTCATGTTTACTTAAGACTCTTATGGCCCACAGAATATCTTGTTGTATGAATATATAAACATGCAAAATCTGATAGCAAAATGCTAACAAATAACGGTGAAAACATGGAAAGCCGGAAAATCTCGTCAATGGCAGGGAAGCTATTTCTCATAAAAGACGAGATAACAAAAGACAGAAAATGAAAGAAAAAACTCACTTACTGCTCTTGAATGAATAACTTTAATAAGGGTTCATCTATATTTATACAGTGAAGACTATGAACTAGGGATGTGACGGTGAAGAAATTTCCCCACCGGTTAATCGACATGTGACAACACAGGGGGGGCTTTTCAAATCGCAAATTTTAAACCGAAAGTGAAATGCGCACGGCCGCTCGGACATTCATAACGGAGCGGTGCCGAGCAAAGTGAGTGTTTTCAATGAATTCCTATGAAAGCTACGTTTCCATAGGCATGAACTGAAAACGTGCCAGACTGGACACGCACCGTGAATGACAGTGCAGCCGTAAATGTGTGCGCACTGTGCGGCTGTGAATGAACGATAATGCGGCCATGAATGAATGCCAGGCGGCCGTGCTCATTTTACTTTCGGTTTAGAATTTGTGCCAATTCGGGGGCGGGTTGCTTAAATTGTGGGTGGATTAGCCTATTATTCTTAATGAAAAACACAACAACAAAACGGTACAATGACAAACTCCCTTAAATAGGCGCTTTTACATTTCGCTTTGAAACCAAATCTTCCGTGATCATCTTTTCTGTCAGCTCTTCGCTCTCGTGATGAATGAGATCTGACTCCTGCTGCGTTTGTGCGGCGACTAGGGATGGAACGATTACCGGTTTCACGAAAAACCACGATAAAATGTACTGACGGTTAGTAATATCGGTTAAAATTTCATTATCATTAAAACCGTGTTTGATTATCACGATTTTGAAAACTAGCCAGCCAGCGTCAGTCTGGTGCAGACACATCGCGCAACGTTGTCTTTTGAACGAGAAGAAATGGCGGAAGGCAGTGACAGCGCCGGGAGATTTTTCGGCCTTCTAAAAGGACCAAATCTGAGGTGTGGTCATATTTTGGATTTACAAAGGTCCTGAGGGAAACTTAATCGAGTATGGTCACCCTCTCTGCAGAACATGTAAAAAGAAAGTCGCTGCAATAGAGGGAAACACTTCAAATCTGTGAACGCAAGGCAAGTGGACTTTGACCTCAATACTAAAACTACGTCTGGGAAATAATAACGTGAAGCTTGAGCCAAAGACGAACGAACAAGCTAAGACAAGACTAGGGTGACATTTAAGGGATAATAATGTATTCATTGTACACTTATTACACAGATTTTCTTTTTCTTTATTTTTCTTTATCACATAAATAATTACGCGGACATATTGAACTGAGATTAATGTTTTAAATCTGACCTGTTTATAAATCCGTTTTGTACAGTGTACGAAACAATCGACCAGAGAAGATGATCACAAGAAGTTATAGTAATAATTATAGTAAAGTCCTCTGATTTCATTTTCAATACAATTAAAAAGAGACACAAGACGCATTTGAATGAAATGAAAGCATGGATGTGCGCTGTTATAATGCGTTGCTATTGACGACGGTCATTATAAGGAAGGAAATGCCACAGAATAGAATCTTGTTTAAAAAAGTGCACAGAGCTGCTCGTTTTATTTGTTGTTTGTTGATTTTCAAATATAAAACTAGTTGAAATGTTTTTAGTGTGTGCATCAGTTCTTTTTGAACACTTTCATCTCATTTGAACAAAACCGTGATAATATTGATAATCGTGATAATTTGGGTCACTATAATCGTGATATGAAATTTTCATACCGTTTCATCCCTAGCGGCGACTCTCGTTCGGCTCATGCTGTATTGAGCAGACACGTTCAGTTTTTAATTGTAGTCTCTGTTCTCTAACTGATTTTATTACTATAAAAATCAAAGCGACGGTGGGGGCGGTGCCGCGGTGGGCAAGTGACGTAACCGGTGTTGTGTCTGAACACCGGCAACACCGACTATCGCAGCAAGCCTACACTGAAGTGATATTTATCATTTGATGACTATTTCTGTAGCCTACCTGAAAATCTAGTTTCGACCTACATGAAAAACCTGAAAAGAACTGTTTTTCATTTGTATGTTTGTTCGGTTTATGTTTATGTACATACTGTATTATATATACATTACCAGTCAAAAGTTTGAACACACCAATGGAAAAGTGTGTCCAAACTTTTGATACACAAAGAATATCGGCCGATATATCGATATCTGACTTTTTTACTCCCTAATATCGGTATTGGCCCCCAAAAACCCATATCGGTCGGGCTTTAGTAGCTTTAAAATGAACCAACACCAATGCATGTGGAGAACCTTATCAACATGCAGAATAATGCCAATCATAATTAAGTCTCAAGCATCATTAATGCTTATGCTAATAGAGACATTTGTATCTTCAGGAGTTATGCAGACCATCTGCACTCAGACCCTGAATCTCATTTTACAGGAACACAATGCCGGTTTTAATGAAGCTCTTGACTTTAACAGTGTGTTGAAACCTGCCAGCCAGCTTTCCATCAGCATGTGTCATAAGAGGAAGACATTGCGACATACCCGTGAAGCTCACGTCACTAAAACTGCACCTGAAGTCTAAAACTTCAGCAACCCTGCTGCTTTACATTGAGCTCTTCACCTGACACATCTGCAGATATTTTCAAAGTGTTTCCCACAGGATTTGTGTATATTTGAAGTTAAATGCATAAATCAGGTTCACTTTAAGACCAATTTGAACGGAGTAAAAAAGTCTTTGACTTGACTTGTACTTGGACTTTAAAGCAGACTCAAACATCTTTTTAGTTGTGATAGTGTCTCTGTCCACATTACATCCACACTGCAGTTTTTTGAATCTGAATAAAGTTATAATAATAATAATAATAGTTTTTGTTATTAATATTATTAGTATTGTGATTATTATTATTTTATCCCTAAGACAGTAATATATTACTATTGCAATACAACAGCAACTGTAAAATAAATGTAAATGAATATTGAATAATGAATAAGTGGCATGTGAACCTATTATCTCTTCCTCTTTTCTACTATTACAGCACGAAAAAAACATGAATAAATATCAAAAAGTATGTTGAAAGATACAGTACAACCTCAGAATTAATCAGAGTTTCAACCGCTTAATTGAAAAGTAATCGAAACTGAAATTCAGAACCTCTAACCGACGTCATTTTCCCATGTTGATTATTTCGGTTTTAGTCTCGTGACTCCGCCCCGTCAGTCACATCAAGTGCAGTTTGCAGGCACACGGAAAGATTCAGGAGCAGTTATCTTTGTTTATACAATCTGGATGCTCAATGGTAATTGTATGTTTTACACAGTTTATACAGGTAAGTTAATCGCCATTCTTATATGCGCTGCTACACACACACACACACACACACACACACAGATGTCCTCATGAGGTCTGTCAATTAAATGCGTTTAAAGGCTTGCCAGTTCGAACATTCAATCGATTTTACACTATTCAAGAACAACAATATGGCAAACATCTCCGTTCAGTGCTTGTGAGCTTTTTCTGTGACACAGAGAGTTGTGTCGTGTCTCTGACAACACATGAGCCCTGAAGCCAGATCACTTTCACTTGCACCCTCACAAAACTTTGCCAATTGTATGTGTTTTAAGGCCTGCCTGTTTGAACATTGAAGCGATTTTAGACCATCGGATGTGTATTAAGTTGAACTAATGCCTGATATATTGTGACACACGAACACTCATACAGACAATAGCTCGCACATCACGTGAAGATCGTTCGCAGAGAGGAGCGCAGAAACTCATTGTCAACGCTGTCCTGTGATTTATCACTAAAGTAGCTTAGAAACTCAACCGTTATAGCATAGTCTACCTTTGAAGTAACTACAAACCACAGCTTCACAATTAATAGAGATGGTATGACTAATTCACACACACAATCACTCTCTCATTAATGCATTCAAATAAATGTAATGTAGGCCTACTGTGCTAATTTATCTGTATCTGATGTAAAACAAACAGAAATCTGTAAGAAATATTACGTCCCATAAACAATAACTGCTGAAAGTGAGCGGTTTCCTTCAAGTATTTTAAAATCACAAAGAAATGCACTTATTCATTAGAAAATAATATCCCACCTTTAATAGTTGAGTATATTTACAGTACAAACCTTATCAGTGAACTATGAGGGCAAAAAAAGGAAAGCAAAAAAAAAAGAGCAAAATAATCATAATCGAGGTAAAATGTTCAATTAATCGAGATTTTGATTTTAGGTCAAATCGTTCCAGCCCTATTACATATTCTTATTTTTACTCTTAATAAAAAGTTATTATTACAATTCCTAGACTTTAATAAAAACACAGTACCACTCATTGTAGCAGTTGGACTTCTGAGGAGGAAAGAGAACCTGAAGGCTCGGAATTCATTAAAAATACATTTTCAAAAGCTGGAAGTGATTTCCTCGTTTTATTTATTAGTTAAAATTGGTTAAAACACAATATTTTAACTAATTGCAAAAGTGGAATAATCGATCAAAGCCTACTGATTAATCTGTGAAATAATCCACGATTAGTTGATTAATCGTTCTAATAATCCTTAGATTAATTCAGTCATGCAATAGGGAAAAACAGCATCTGAGGCCTAAAACAGCTTGATGAATTTTTCAAAGTTACATAGACAAATCAATGTTTTCACACAGTGTTGGGCCATTTCTGCTATGTTGAAGATTTTGTGGTTCCCACTTTGCTGAAGAATAGTGCTCGTGATTAGGTGTCAGTGGCTACATAAAAGTACGTCACTGGCATTGATAGGGTCAACGTAATATTTTACTTATTTAGCATTTAAATTTAATGAACCAGTTATATTTAACATGAGCTATGCTAGATTTTGAAATTGAACTGAAATAGATATGATTAATTGGTTCCAGCACCACCAGTCAACTATGTTGAAAAAATTTGGAACAACTTAATTTTATTGAGTAATCAACTTAAGAATTTGGTGTTTGTGCTAGAAACGATTACGTTCAGTTGTCATAACTCAAAGATTATTACACTTGTTTTTTTAGGCAAAACATTTAATATAACAACATAAAAATGTTGTCATAATTTAGGCTACTCACCTTCAAGTTGTTCCAAACCTGTATGAACACAGATATAAGATATTTTGAAGAGTGCTGGTAATCAGTTGACAGTAGCCATCGACTTTCATAGTAGGATAAAAAAAAAGAAAAGAAATACTACAGTCAACGAGAGTCAACTGTCCGGTTACCAACATTGTTCAAAATATCTTCTTTTGTGTTCAAAAGAAGAAGAAAACTCATACAGATTTGGAACAATTTGAGGGCGAGTAAATAATAAAGTAAATTTTTGGGTGAACTATCCCTTTAAATGACAATTCACCCTTTCTATTTTCTAATTTAAAGGATGAATTGCTCACGATAACATCAATAACATGAATGTTTGATTTTCATTTAGTCCACTTAAACCCCATCTCTTTCTTAAAATTGACTGCAAGCTCACATTCAGATCTGCCACCATCCCATCAATCAATAGTTTGTTTCACTTGGAATGTACATCATATGGTAGAAAATGCAATTTCCATTTCATAGCAACTTTAAAAAATGGGGTAAGCTATTTCTGGTAACGGATGTTGATATTTCAAATTACCAAAACATACATGCCCCTGCCCCAAAAGGGTCTCGCCCCTATTTTGATAGCTCCGCTCCACACATACGACTATGGCAGAATCTGCTGTGCCAGCCGGCCGAGGCTATGATGTCATCAATAAGTGAAAGCAATGCGTGTTACTACGGTAATCCAGGTCGAATGTTTAATGAAAAAGTCATCCCTTCCATCCCAAAAACACAAACACAGTTCTCATGAACAACTCGCTAGCACGAGCAGGACAGTCCAACTAACGAATATATTACAATTATGACAAGATTAGAGGATATATCGATCACTCAAAGAGGAACCAAAGGAAACAAACATATATTAGGAGTTTATTATCTTACTTTTCGGACATACTTTGGGAGCTGATGCTTGAAACAGACAGTGGGTTATAGGATGTGGAAATGAATGGGTCTTTATCATCGCTGAAGTGAACGACAATACGATCGCAAATGGACAAACAAGCGAACATGACACACGAGCATATTCAAGCAAAAGCCAGCATATATTAGGTCTGTGAAACAAAAACAAAACCAGTTACTCGCCTATCGAGAAGAAATAAAGCAACCTCGGCCTTCCCCCTCCTTGAGTTCTCTCCAGCGCTGGAAAGCTGATCCGATATTTACACTGGTCGTACTTCTTGCCTGATCGTAAGCCTTCTTTTGTTCCACAGACATCTTCCACTTTAGTTTTTTTATCTCCATCTCTCTCTTTCTGTCGTCGCTTGGCTAATGTCCGTCCTGTGTGTCTTTTGAATAATGACGTGCACTGAGCGCTCTCTTCTCCCCGTCATATGTAGACACGCCCCTTACTGCTGATTGGCTACAAGTTTGTTTTGGTACTCGGCCCTAAAGCATTTTTGAAATATCACTTACCCCACCTTTAAGGGTGTGTTCACACTTGTAGTTCGGTTCGCTTGGTTCGTTTGGTCTGGACCAAAAAAAAAAAAACATTTAGTCCTGGTCCGCACAGAACCATTTTAACACGGAACCTAAAGATACCGAACCTAAAGGCATGGGGATATGTTCACAACTTGATTGGTTGGCTTTTATTGCATATATTTCACGAGGGAACTTACTGACCATCCAAAACAATACTGTGTGCTGGGCTAAATACGCTCGTTGTATATGGTATTTTGACCAGCTGAGAACTCGTAAAGAGCTTATAAAATGTGTAAAGGAGTCAAAACAGCGGCAGAAATCCCTCCGTCACACACACAAACCAAGATCTGCTGCGAGGAGTGACACCTGTACCAAACTGTGATGGGCAACATCGTGACTATGACAAGAAAAAACAGGTGTGCTTGAGCATTCTGTCCTTTTTAGGCTTGAATCTTGTTACATCATGTCCTGTTTTTGGTTCGTTTACATGTCTTTGGCCCGTGTTGCGTTGATATTTGAGTCTAACCGCACTAGAGTTTGTTTGGAAGCGGATCGAGACCCATGTTTTCAGAGGTCTCAGTCCGCTTGTTTTGTGCACACCAGGGTTCAGATGGCAGCGTTCACACTTATTCAAATGAACCGCACTAACAGAGCAATCACACTAGGGTTCGTTTTAATCCAACCAAACATGCCAAGTGTGAACATACACTAAATAACTTCCGAGTTAATCAAACTCACTGAATTAAATGACTTGTGTTCTCAAAAGCTGAAGTAAAAGATTGCATAAAGCGTGCTGGTTCTGTAAGAGAGTCGCAGATCCCTAGCCGAACACCAGCTCCATTTTGGTGAAAAAGGGGTATGGCTGGATTCCCAGATAACATTTCATGAATGTGCTGTCATTGACTGTGATGTCAGCACTAAGTCAGAGAACTGGACACATACCAGGCCAAAGTCCATGTGCAGAAACAGCAGTAATATCTCAGAGCAACTCACGGCTCACATCACAGCCATTCATCCTGCGCCGTGACCTCTCTTTACACGCGGCCATAAAACAGAGAATGTGAAAAGGAGCAGACGCAGTGCTGATAAATTACAAGAATGAAGGGAAGACCTAATCATCCACAACAGAGAAGAGTACGGTCTACTTCAAAATCTTTATGACGGAATAAATGATTTGTATCGTCACATTTTAGTAGGCTTACACATGCAAAACTGTACAACCTTGAGCACAATCATTTCGAAACATGGTCCAAATAGGTACAGAGTTTTGGATGTGATAATGATTAACCGCTGAGCAACGCTGGAACCAAAGGTAGCTGAGTAAACAGATAAGAGCACCCTCTTGATTTGTATCTTGGCAAAGCCTCGCCTCTATAAGGAAATGAGAAATGACTTCATCCCACAAGAAAACCCATCATAAGCGTGTAGTTTGACAGCAACTCCCATTCTGATGACTCATCAACTGGATGCACTCGTTTCCCAAAGTCAAACTTCTGAGAAAAGCCAAACCCTCATACCAGTCTAGGTTACAACAAAACCCATTCATTTTCAAAGGAAGTCCAACATTGTTTGGTTAGTATTTACCTAGAAATGTTATACATGGCAGAACGTTGATGTGGCAATCTGTCACTGACTAAGCCTTGTGTAATTCTCTGATCAGAAAGTGCCTGATATTCTACAAGCACACGAGGGCAGAGACCATCACTAAAACCTACTGTAATTTTCACATTTCAAAGGACTCTAAATGATCAAAACTTTGGTCAACCCTCTACAATGCGAGTAAATCTTCACTCTGGGCGACTAACTAATATCTATCATTAGCCATTGGCTAATAAATGCTTAGAGTTTACTCGCCAGTGTGTGTGTGTTAGAGGCTAAGAATAAGTTTAGCATAGATATATTTTCACTCGTTGAACACTCAGAGAAACAGTGTCGCTCTCCGTCAAGCGATCTGTCTATTTCAGTCCAGCTCAATGGATGCGCAGCTTACCTGTATTTGACGTACCGTACTCTAGTGTGAAGGCGCACAACTCGCCGTCGCTTTGCTGAGAGCACACACACACACAAAGAGAGAGAAGCTCTAAATTCAAAGTATTCGAAAAACAGTACCCGGATGACCTAATACTTCCAGCGAGATTGTGAAGTGCGCATTCGATGGACACTTTACTATCCCATGAGGCCACGGGAGGTGAAGGGATGCAAATGATGCTGGTAGGTCATAATGGACAAAATGGAGGATGTAGCACGTCCAGATTACATTCATACTACATTCATTCATACAGAAGTTCGTTCAAATTCAAATGTAGTACCTACTCATAGTACGCGATTTCGGATTTAGCCAGAGTCTTACATACCACGCAGAATCGACGCGTTACATGTAAACCATATTCTTTGTTGAATTTTCCTGTCAAAACAACAAAGTTCATTTGAAATGATTCAGTTTTTAAGAACAAGCAGAAGATATGCGGTTTCTCCGGTAGTGGGCGGGACTAATGCGCAAACGGCAATCTCATTAGCTGGTGCTCATCTATTACCTTCACTGTTTTGATTTCAGCAAATCAGTTCGAGCGAACGCAGACAACGTGATTAATATTCATGAACCCAGCAACTCATCAGTCTTTAGTGCACTGTATATTAGTAGTAGAATTAGTAGAAGTTCTTATCTTATTAATAATTACTATTATAAGTTATCATTTTTTACAGAAACACTGAATGACCAACAATATCATAAGCACCACCACCAGTCCCAAGTTCAATTAAAATATCAAATATGCATTCATACATGTGTATATACACTCACCTAAAGGATTATTAGGAACACCATACTAATACTGTGCTTGACCCCCTTTCGCCTTCAGAACTGCCTTAATTCTACGTGGCATTGATTCAACAAGGTGCTGAAAGCATTCTTTAGAAATGTTGGCCCATATTGATAGGATAGCATCTTGCAGTTGATGGAGATTTGTGGGATGCACATCCAGGGCACGAAGCTCCCGTTCCACCACATCCCAAATATGCTTTATTGGGTTGAGATCTGGTGACTGTGGGGGCCATTTTAGTACAGTGAACTCATTGTCATGTTCAAGAAACCAATTTGAAATGATTCGAGCTTTGTGACATGGTGCATTATCCTGCTGGAAGTAGCCATCAGAGGATGGGTACATGGTGGTCATAAAGGGATGGACATGGTCAGAAACAATGCTCAGGTAGGCCGTGGCATTTAAACGATGCCCAATTGGCACTAAGGGGCCTAAAGTGTGCCAAGAAAACATCCCCCACACCATTACACCACCACCACCAGCCTGCACAGTGGTAACAAGGCATGATGGATCCATGTTCTCATTCTGTTTACGGCAAATTCTGACTCTACCATCTGAATGTCTCAACAGAAATCGAGACTCATCAGACCAGGCAACATTTTTCCAGTCTTCAACTGTCCAATTTTGGTGAGCTCGTGCAAATTGTAGCCTCTTTTTCCTATTTGTAGTGGAGATGAGTGGTACCCGGTGGGGTCTTCTGCTGTTGTAGCCCATACGCCTCAAGGTTGTGCGTGTTGTGGCTTCACAAATGCTTTGCTGCATACCTCGGTTGTAACGAGTGGTTATTTCAGTCAAAGTTGCTCTTCTACCAGCTTGAATCAGTCGGCCCATTCTCCTCTGACCTCTAGCATCAACAAGACATTTTCGCCCACAGGACTGCCGCATACTGGATGTTTTTCCCTTTTCACACCATTCTTTGTAAACTCTAGAAATGGTTGTGCGTGAAAATCCCAGTAACTGAGCAGATTGTGAAATACTCAGACCGGCCCGTCTGGCACCAACAACCATGCCACACTCAAAATTGCTTAAATCACCTTTCTTTCCCATTCTGACATTCAGTTTGGAGTTCAGGAGATTGTCTTGACCAGGACCACACCCCTAAATGCATTGAAGCAACTGCCATGTGATTGGTTGATTATATAATTGCATTAATGAGAAATTGAACAGGTGTTCCTAATAATCCTTTAGGTGAGTGTATATAGGGCTGTCAAACGATTAATCGCTATATATAAAAGTTTGTTTACCTAATATATGTGTGTGTACTGTGTATAATTATTATGTATATTTGAATACACACAAATACATGTATACATTTAAGAAATATTTGCATGTATATATAACTGTATATATATTTATATAATTTATAAATATAAATATTAAATATATACATGCATGTGTGCGTATTTATATACACATAATAATTATACACAGTACACACACATATATTATGTAAACACAAACTTTTATTTTGGATGTGGTTAATCGCGATTAATCAATTTGACAGCACTAATAGTATATCAGTCTGGCGAGTAGGCTTGCTGTGATAGTCGGTGTTGCCGGTGTTCAGGCGAAACACCGGTTACATCACTTGCCCACCGCGGCACCGCCGTCTTTTTGATTTTTAGAGTAATAAAATAATTTCGTTCAGGTAGAGAACAGACACTACAATTAAAAACTGAACGTGTCTGCTCAATACAGCATGAGCCGAACAAGATCATCAGCATCAGCAGCAGGAGTCAGATCTCATTCATCACGAGAGCAAACAGCTGACAGAAAAGATGATCACGGAAGATTTGGTTTCAAAGCGAAATGTAAAAGCGCCTATTTATGGGAGTTTGTCATTATAATGTTTTGTTGTTGTGTTTTTCATTAAGAATAATAGGCTAATGAACCCACAATTCAAGCCCCCGAATTTCCGCTAATTCAAAACTAAACTAAAATGAGCACGGCCGCCCGGCATTCATTCACGGCTGTACAGGTGCACGCATTTACGGCTGCACTGTCATTCACGGTGCGCATCCACTGGTGCGTTTTCAGTTCATGCCTGAAAGCACTGCTCCGCACCGTTATGAATGCCCAAGCGGCTGTGCGCATTTTTACTTTCGGTTTAGAATTAGTGATTTAAAAGCCCCCGCCAGTGATACCGGTATTACTTGTATTGTCACACGTCGATTAACTGTTGGGAAAATGTTCTCACCGTCACATCCCTACTGGCGAGTAAACTAAAAAATGTACTAGCCAATGGCGATTCTATTGCCATGGTGTGCGTAGAGGGTTGTTGGTGAAAACCTGTTGCACACAATCTACTACATGCCTTCTGTCCTCTGATCGATAGATTATACTTTTTAAGCAACACTGTAAAAAATGCTTTTCTTACTTAGTATTTTTGACTTGTTTCCAGTCCAAATATCAAAAAATTCTTTAAAAAAAAGATGCATTAACTAGATAAGTAAAATGACATAAGATATTTTTCTTGTTTTCTGGAAAATAAAATCAAAATGAAGCAAGTTTTTGCTTAAAACATGCAAAATTATCTGCCAGTGGGGTAAGAAAAATAATCTTGTTTCTGTTTGGGACAGAAATAAGATTTCAAACAGAAAAAAGATTATATTTCTTACCCCCAAACAATAAAAAATATCTTATGTCATTTTACTTATCTAGTAAAATCTTGATTAATTTTTTTTTTAGATATTTGGACTGGAAAATACTAAATAAGAAAAGCAAGTTAAAGGTATTTTAGTATAATTGTACAAACGTCCACCTCGTGGTTTGCGTGTCTTTTTGCTGTGAAATCTTTACTGATTTTTAAAGTAAACTTATGAATAACTTCTATATTGTATATCAAAATCAACACTGAAGCAGCTTCGGTTTACTTGATTATCCATACATAATTTTTTTTTGAAAAATCATGTTCAAATGTGAGTATCAAATATGATCATCAGGTTTTTGAGGAAGGTTTATTTGTTTATCTCTCAGTCATTATTGTATTGCATTGCATTATATGTTTTAAAACTACAGAGCTTGTCTACACGGACGCATCCGTAGACGCAACAGTAGAAGATGTCTACACTGGACATGACAAAGCGACCATTGCAAAACATTTGTCCATCATGTCAGTACGTCATAAATAGAACGAGGCATCCAATATATTTCGAGACATCCGATATATCGTGATGTGCGCATCCGCGATAGTCACATCGCAGGATGTGCGATGTCAATTATATAGGGATTGTAGTTGATCGATGATCCTTACGGGCAGCTGCTCTCTGGTTCAGAACGCATGTGATTTGCGGATTAATTGCAAAGTTTAACCATCATAGACTGAAAGTTTATAATTTGCATGTGTGCTTAAGTCGAGTCAGGCATCAAGAGCAAGAGGAATCATTTTCTGTGCACACACACACAGAGCCACACAGACAGCATGTGAACGCTGAATTCAGTTCTCTTTCTTTCGAGCTTAAACTGACATGTGCACGCAAAATGAAGTAAAAATGCCGTCTCGGCGAGTATCCTCGTAAACACCGTCGGTTATGTACAATACAATTGAGAAAGGAAACGGATGCGTGTCATTTACATTATGTCCGTGCGTTCGTCTTAAAGGGACAGCAGCCTAATAAACCCGCAGCTGTTTGTGTCACCATAGTGATTAAACAAGAAGAGAAAGAGAAAATGACTTTTGTAGCTTTAACAAAGATTAATTAATTAATTAATGATATTAGTTATATTTCACTTACACAGTGAAGACTGTTATTTTACATTTGATTATTCAATTTCTGAACTTGAATACTGTTAGATTTACCTGAAAAACATAAAGCACTGCTTATTTCATTGCATCTTTCTTCTAATGTATTTATCTATGCTTGTAATTTGTTTATTATTTTCTATGCAGATTCACTCCCCTACAAAATCAGCCCAGTTATTCTAGAATGATTAGTTCTTTTCAAATAGAGCTATTCAAATCACCTGGAGAAATTGTTTTTATATCGCAATATATATCAATATACATAATATAATGTACGTTTTTTCCAAAATTGTGCAGCCCTAGTTTAAATATCAACTTAGTAAGACATATTATTGGCAGATATATTTATATGCATTTTATGCAAGTATCTGCTGTACTGTTATAAAGATCTCATTTACATTTCAAGCATCAGAATTTCATCTTGCTTATTGACCATATTAATATCGGCATCAGCACCAAATTGCATATTTTGCATACGTTTCTTCCTCCATCCTCACTATATCACACTATATGATCCATAAAAGCCTGATCTATCAAATATGATAACACAAAAAACTGCAAACTTTTATTTATATTTTGCCTAAAGGTTCAATAAACGGTTCCACTTCAAAGCATTATATTTTCTGATTATTCTGATTTCTGAAGTCAAGCTGACAGACACATGATGCCATCATGAGATATATGGTGACTTATACTAATATGTTGTTATGTGACCAGGGATATAGTCATTTATGACCAGTCACTCTTACACCAAACCATCATTCTGGAGTGTGACAGCTACAAGCAAGAGTTGTTTTGAGTCACTAGATGTATTAGCAGACTGATGATTACAAAGTGGTAAATAAAGACGTTAAGTACCTGACTGTCAAACTATGTCGAATAACTCCAGCATCAACATGACCAGCACTAACCATGTGAAGGAATTACAGGCATGAATTGCAGTTTAGCACATGTCAACAGCCCAATAACACCTCCTGACAGAAGGTATTCCTCTACCCTGGTGTTCATAATAACGGAGTACATGATAGGTGATCACGGCAATGGTGTATTTAGTGTTTAAGTGTTGTGAATCAGTGGCAGGTGAGCTGCTAACCGGCTAGCACAGCTAGCAACTCTTCAACAAACAGCCCAAACCCATAACCCGGTTATCCAAAGCCAAACCCTCGACACGAAACACACAAGACACATTGTTTTCACACAGAAACCATCACTTTGAGTCATTTTATCTCGCTAGTGGCTTGTTAGCAGCTGACTTAGCCGGATGCTACCTTATGAACTCAAACAGTCAGTTAACGTTAGCTCGTTAGCTGGCTAACAACAATATCATCAACCGTCGTGTTTACACCCATTATTATTATTATTATAATAACAGCATCATCCTCCTCAGCCTCTCGGTTCAGACGGATAGGTAAAGGTGAATCGACTCACCTGTTCAGCGGCGGGTCAGATGAACTGCTCGTATCCACAGAGGAACGTGAACCCGATCAGAGAGATTCAGAGATTTACACGACCAGTGAAATAAAATATTATATTCCCCAAATGATGGCTCAATCCTGCTGGACGTGTTCTCCTGGCCGTCTGACTCTGTCGATGCTGACTGACTGTTCGCCGGGTTCTGGCAGCCGTCAGCCGCTGATCTGCGCTGGGCGGGGTCACAGGCTGACACGAGCGCTCATTAATTATTCACAACATAAACAATCAGCCTGGGAGGAGCGTTCATGACACCACTGAACTTAAAATATTATATTATACACTACACTCACCTAAAGGATTATTAGGAACACCATACTAATACTGTGCTTGACCCCCTTTCGCCTTCAGAACTGCCTTAATTCTACGTGGCATTGATTCAACAAGGTGCTGAAAGCATTCTTTAGAAATGTTGGCCCATATTGATAGGATAGCATCTTGCAGTTGATGGAGATTTGTGGGATGCACATCCAGGGCACGAAGCTCCCGTTCCACCACATCCCAAAGATGCTCTATTGGGTTGAGATCTGGTGACTGTGGGGGCCATTTTAGTACAGTGAACTCATTGATATGTTCAAGAAACCAATTTGAAATGATTGGAGCTTTGTGACATGGTGCATTATCCTGCTGGAAGTAGCCATCAGAGGATGGGTACATGGTGGTCATAAAGGGATGGACATGGTCAGAAACAATGCTCAGGTAGGCCGTGGCATTTAAACGATGCCCAATTGGCACTAAGGGGCCTAAAGTGTGCCAAGAAAACATCCCCCACACCATTACACCACCACCACCAGCCTGCACAGTGGTAACAAGGCATGATGGATCCATGTTCTCATTCTGTTTACGCCAAACTGACTCTACCATCTGAATGTCTCAACAGAAATCGAGACTCATCAGACCAGGCAACATTTTTCCAGTCTTCAACTGTCCAATTTTGGTGAGCTCGTGCAAATTGTAGCCTCTTTTTCCTATTTGTAGTGGAGATGAGTGGTACCCGGTGGGGTCTTCTGCTGTTGTAGCCCATCCGCCTCAAGGTTGTGCGTGTTGTTGCTTCACAAATGCTTTGCTGCATACCTCGGTTGTAACGAGTGGTTATTTCAGTCAAAGTTGCTCTTCTATCAGCTTGAATCAGTCAGCCCATTCTCCTCTGACCTCTAGCATCAACAAGGCATTTTCGCCCACAGGACTGCCGCATACTGGATGTTTTTCCCTTTTCACACCATTCTTTGTAAACTCTAGAAATGGTTGTGCGTGAAAATCCCAGTAACTGAGCAGATTGTGAAATACTCAGACCGGCCCGTCTGGCACCAACAACCATGCCACGCTCAAAATTGCTTAAATCACCTTTCTTTCCCATTCTGACATTCAGTTTGGAGTTCAGGAGATTGTCTTGACCAGGACCACACCCCTAAATGCATTGAAGCAACTGCCATGTGATTGGTTGATTAGATAATTGCATTAATGAGAAATTGAACAGGTGTTCCTAATAATCCTTTAGGTGAGTGTATATATATAACTATAAATATATATAACTAACACACTGTCAAACTTACTGTCTCACTATAAATAGTATGCTTTATAATATGCTTGTGTGTGTGTGTGTGTGTGTGTGTATATATATATGCAATAGCCAATATAAATAAAGTTGATATACAGTATTTAATTAATTAACCATGTGCAACCATGTTGTAAACAAGCAATTTCAAAAAATAAAATAAAAGGCAACTTTATTTATATAGGCTATTTTTTTGTATTGAGATCTATACATCAACTGAGTTGAATAAATAAGCTTTCCACTGATGTATGGTTTTTTAGGATAGGACAATATTTGGCTGAGATACAACTATCTGGAATCTAAGGGGTGCCAAAAAATATAAATATTGAGAAAATCACCCTTAAAGTTGTCCAAATGAAGTCCTTAGCAACGCATATTACTACTAATTATACATTTTTGATGTATTTACGGTAGGAAATTTACAAAATATGGAACATGATCTTTGCTTATTATCGTAATGATTTTTGGCATAAAAGAAAAATCGATAATTTTGACCCATACAATGTATTGCAATAGCTATATAAATAAAGTTGCTTATGTTTATTGATATATTAAATTAATTAACCATGTTCAACCATATATAGATATTGTTTTCAAACATTTTTAATTTAATATATTAGATTAATTAACCATGATTTCATTTCAGATGTTATGCTCTGTATTCCAGAGCTCTATATGCTTTTCAATAAAAAATTCTAGTTATTGAGGGAAAATAAAAATATGATTTCCATTTACATCTTGATTTTATAATTTCTTTTTTAGCATCTTAATTTAAATTAGACTTATATTATTTTAATTTATTAATAATAATTTGTTAAATTACTTGACTTTTTTCCATAACTAGCCTATCACTTATTTCGGTTATAAAACGGTTTACTTATTTTGAAACCTTTATCATATTTCCAACAGTAGCTCACATGTTGTCTGACATTATAAATCTATCTTTTTTTCCACAGTAAATCTCCAATCCAGAATATTATATTCTGAACTCAAGCAAAACAGGAGTTCAGCTAGACAATAGTTTAATGAGTATAGGTGCATTGGGGGGCAATTGCTTCCAAAGTCAGCCAATTCAGATAGATAATAAAAATGCAAGAATTGGCTACTACAGCCACACATATATTGTGCAATAGCCCTATTCAAATTAAATCATCTAGACTTCCAAGAAGACCAGTAGAAACTATAATGTGATGTTTAGAATCAGCAACACAAAAAAGTCGTTACAAGGATTGCACACAGCTCTTTTAAAAGAAGATGTGGCAATAAATCACAACTTAAAAAATTCTTAAAAAATAACTAGTGTTTTAGAGGGCATTGCATGGACGTCAGGTGTAGTAAGGAAGCTCACTGAGGAATGTGTGGAATGACTGAGTTGTCGATCCTGTTGTGCCGTCAAGACCTGGTTATCTCACTCCACTCACCTGTCTCTCACCTGCAGCCCTGATCGTGTGCTTTGAGGTCATTCACTGCCTTCAAACTTTCATGACAAGACGAGGTACTGTAGAAGGAACACAATGCTAATTTGCTCGTGACATCTGTCCTGCAAGTGTGCACATACATTCAACATAACAGTGAGCCGCTAATGAGGCACATTTGATCCATAGGTCACAATGCCCTCAGTGTTGACCTTTAAATACCAAACCATCAACAACCAACAGTGACCGATTGGAATAACCGTAAGGAAGGTTACTGTTTACTGACTGACTGATGTTTACTGGATTATAGTAGCATAAATATATGAATACAAAAAGAGAATGAAACACATTTGACAGTGATGTTATGTATTTGGTATTGTAGAAAAAATTCACATAGCTATTTGTGAATATAAGCTAGGCATGTTTACCTTGAAATATAATGGGTTTGTACAACTATTCAACACAATTTATATTTTAAGAATGTTTCCTTTCTGTTTTTAGTGTCTGAACATGAAAGTTGAACTTTGAGATGAAGTGAAATGCGTATCTGTGATGATGGCCTGACACCTTGTGGTCCCTTAGTGAACCGCATTTGACTATACATTCAGTAGTGTAGGGCACTACTGAGTGCACCAGTGAAGTAGTCTATGATGCGTATCACTTGGTCGCATACTTAGCCTATATCTATATCTATATCTATACACTGATGATCCTGTCACCTCTGGCTTGCTTTAGTTGGGGAACTTAATATTCAACAATATTATTGATCTGCCTGCATTGACACCATATGAGAACTGAGCTTAGCTGGACGATGCATCACTGTTTTCTCCAGAGTGGCTGTATAGATAAATTAACTAAATTAATAACTAATGATTTTTACATGGAAATAAATTAACACTGAACATACTTAAGCTGGACAATTACACTATTTTCTCTAGATCTGCTGTACAGCTGAAACAAACTTTGTTGCATTATTTTACTGTTTATCACTGTAAAGCTGCTTTGAAAGATGATCTGTATCAACAGAACACCTAGGCCTACGTTTGTTCAACGCCATGCAAGTAAAATGTACGCTTTGAGCGTTTCCTCTGAGGAGGCAAGGGACGCAGTGTTATAAAATGTGTATAAATGACTTGTTTTTCTAAAGTAACAGTGTTCAACAGCGACACCCGCTGGTAAAGTTACAGCAGGAGTTTGCGTCTCTCTTGCCTCCCCTGAGTCCATTGACTTTTAACAGACCCCCTAAAGCAGTGGTTCTCAAGCCTGTCCTGGGGACCCCTCACCACTGCACATTTAGTATGTCTCCCTCATCAGACACACCCAATTCAAGTATTACAGTCTCTACTAATGAACTGATGAGTTGAATCCGGTGTGTTTTATGAGGGAGACATGCAAAATGTGCACTGGTGGGGGGGTCCACAGGACAGGTTTGAGAACCACTGCCCTAAAGCGTGCAGTGGGTTTAGTGGGGGCTAATTCAGAATGAATGGGGAAAAGTCACGTAAGAGGAAGCAATGCCTCCATCGTGCTATGATTGAATATGATTGGTTCACGCGATAAATCCCGCCTCTTGTTTTCGTGCGTGTTCTGTGAATCAGTCTGAATGAACAAAATGATTGTGTTAATGGGAAGACTAATTAAAAAGTAAGTAAAAAAACAAATGATGACTGTAGGGCTTTTTAGTGAGCAATCAGCTTGGTGAAATTAAAGCTACATCTTCTTGTCTGTGACCAGTGTTTACCGAGCAATTTTTACTGCCTTTAGATATTATTTTGGAATAAATGTAAAACTGCTTAAAATACTGACTTGATGAGATTTCTACTTGGTTTTAATAAATAGAAAATGAATTACATTGTTAATGTAAAAATTCAAAATAGCATTGTATTTTTTATGTAGCTAATGTAAAGTAATATTTAACAGGAAAATGTGACATTAAATTTAAGCCCACCGGCAACTATAGTTATATTAAGTATTTTTCTAGATGTTATCCATGTTTTATGTCTCAATGACATGCAAGCAAACAACTAAATAAAGGATTTCAAGAAGAAAAAAAAAGGTATTCACTTCCTTCCTGTCACATGAGGCTGCCTACTTCCAGGAAGCATGGCAAAGGCAAAACCTCCCAAAGAAAGTTCATTTTCATGTTACTAATAAGTATTTTTTGTTGACATATATATATATCTACATAATCATGAAGGTCTCTAGAATCATCCAAACAAAACAAATCTTACAAGAGATCCATAGTTTTTTGTATACTTAGTCAAACGTCCAAGTGGCAACTATAGTTGCCGGTGGGCAAATGACTTGTAAGTACATATATCATGGGGAAATGGGGTATACTGTGTTAATAGGTTAATAAATCAAGATTTTTGGTCTTGTTTAGGGCTTTTTGCATTCATAATATCCCACCTAAAACATAACTTAACCCTTTAACTGACATCTCTACTGTACAATAGACCTTAATATGATAGGGAAAAATATCATATTTTATGATATTATGTCTTGTAAGGGCCAAAATATTGAGGGCCCTTCATCCAGTTTGGATGCGTTTCATTCTAATCGGTCAAGGACCCTAATTCATTTTATGACTAGTAGCTTATGATTCCATTATAATGTGGAAATTCAGACAAGTAATGAGTTTACATTTACATTATTATATGAAATCACCTACTACAGTCAGCCATTGAATACTATGGGACTATTTTGTTATTTGTTTGTTTTTTTGTTGTTATATAGATGTAATTTTTTTTGTCATTCTATTTATGTATTTTCATTTAACTTTTTGATACACAATGCCCTGTTGGGGCAACTTAATGGCTGCACTTTGTTCCACCACTTTAAGACAAATGCATTTGTTGTTTGTTGTGTTTTCATATTCAAAAGATTATAATACAGATGCAGCTTTTTTGAGTTTGCATCGAATGTTCTTCGACTTTTATACATAATAGATTTGTTTATTAATAAAGATTGATCTATTGAAAGCAGTTATTTTGAGTTAGATGCCAAATGTTGTCCTCCAATTCAAATTTGACATTGAAGTGGTGCATACAACATATTTGCCCACCGGCACATTCAAATACGATTTTCAAGAAAAAAACCTGGGGAAAATAAATGCAGAACATGTTCACATAGGACACTGACTATATACATGAAACCATTCAGAAAAATTTGGGCACAAATGGGTTAAGTGTAGCTGGGACATGAATTTACAATTGATTAATACAATACAATTGATCAGTGCACCACTGAACAGCACTTGTAATCTATTTTTTGGTTACTTTCTTAATTATGATTTTCATTGTCATACATTGAAAGAAAGAAAAAACAAGCATATTCAGTGAATAATTAGTTCAATGTTTATCGACGTTTGTGCATTTGTCATCTTAGGGTGCATGTTACACATTATTACAGTGTTTTAGAAATAAAATAAAAAATAAATAAATGTATGCATTAATCTTAGTTTTGTTCAGATAAGCTGTTTTGAATGTTTCATAAATTTTGTTCCAAGCTTATTCAAAATTAAGTGAAATTTGCAATTTAGGTGTTCAGTTCATTTTAAAGGGCACCTATTATGCCCCCTTTTTGTAATATAATTCTCCGCACTGTTGTTTTCGATTCTTGATTTTTTTAACAAAATTGATGGAGGAACCTAGTCCCGGAGTGACCGCAGGATATAAGGATGTAGAAAGTATCCTTCTCTGAAACTTTAATGGCCCATATAGCCCAGCAGTAAATGCGATTTAATAAATAAATAGGATAGCACATTATTCAAGGATGTGCATTTATTGCATGGTTAAAACAACATGACATGTCTATGTGCACAGTTAAGTTAAATGACAAAGTTTACTTAAGTGCTTTTGCACAGAATGTACGAGGCAAAATATCCACAGTAACAACAACAATGATACAAGAGTGCGCAGTTTATTTGTCAATCAGATGCACGAGGAAGTTGCGTTCGTTACTATAGCAACAGTAGGCTCTCGGTCATTAATCTGTACTCCAGGCGCATTTTCTGTCAGAATTATCATTGGATTATAGAATGAAAAAAAACAGCATTTTATTTCAAATGAAAATCACATCTGCATCTGTGGACAACATATCTGAGCGATATGCATTCAAATATGGCAATTTATTTGAATGTTTCAGCATGGCATACCATAAAAGGTGTTAGAATTACGTTCTAGTAACGTCATTACGCAATGACGCAAAATAATTTTTTTTTTTTTTAACTGGTTCATTGAAACTAACTGTCCGAAATAACCTTTTGCAGAAATTAAATGGACTTCCAGTCACTATTAGTGAGCGAGAGACAAATGAATGCTAAACTCTGTAGAACTGAAAAGGGCTCTTGAAGAGGAGTCGGTTCCCCTCGATGGAATCGATTCCCAGCCCTACACGATACATCTGTTTGGTTGTGATGATCATGTCTATCGCGGACATGCTCACGTGACATTGCAGTTCTTCATCATCATGAAATATTATCATCTGCATACATTTTAAAGCCATATCACTCTTGAGCGCGCACACCCGACGCATGCGCACAGAGAGCTGGAGGTCGGCTCTTTCATGTGCAGTGTTGGGGAAAGTTACTTTGAAACGTAATGCATTACAATATTGTGTTACTTAGTTACTTTTGTGTTACTTTTTCTCACTTGGGAGGGGCTGGGCTTATATATATATATATATATATATATATATATATATATATATATATATATATATATATATATATATATAACAAAAAAGTTATATTTTTGTGAAAATGTAAAGACCTCTTCACATCAAAATTGAAATAAGCCTCAGGGCTCAGGCTGAGGTAAAAATGCAAATTCACACAAACCTCTCAGCTGTGCTGCCATTCTAGATAATGGAAGAATACAGTAGGTCGCAGGAGAAAAAAGTTTGACACTTCACCAATAAAAACAAAAATTCTAGTCATTTTTGCTCATGGTTTAACTGAGTCATCGAAGGTCAGCAGCAAGACATTGGCCAGTAAAGTCATATTAAATGCATAAAAATATTAGTTTTATTTAACATTTAATTAATGGAGGTTTGCATAGTATTCTTGTTGGAGCCATTATATCGAATTGTAGTTTTTGTTTGTGACACTAGAGGGCGTACACGTATTTTGAGAATATTTAAATAAGGTGATGATGAGTTACAGGTACGTTTTTATTAGTAAGAAATGAGTAAAGTTTGAAGTATTGATTTAATCTGTGTTTGCAATGCCAAATGGACAATAAATGGATTGGCATATGCGAATATATACGGTAACTTTATTTACTCAGAAACAGACTTCTAAAAGCCCATGTGCGTCCCTACAATTCTGATTTTGCATTTGACTGATTTTATTCATTTTGAGGAATACTAAATCTATTTTGTACAAGTAAGAAGAGTAAATGCATAGTCTAGAACTACAATAACCATCATTTTTACACACAACACCTCTGCACTTGCTCACGATTCTCTCAACATGGGGACAGAAGAGCAGGTAAGCAGCAAGTACAGAAATCCTGTGTGTATATTAGATCTGTGTAATGTTACTAAAGTGAAAGCAGTGTAATATACAGTACTGCTATATATGCTGTTATATAGCAGTTTATGAATCAAACAACAAAAGATAAACAAAAATTGACTCACTGCTCTCAACTGAATTAACTTTAGTAAAAATTAACTTTTTTTTACTTGAATGCTGCTGTTAAATGCTCTGGCGAGGATATAAACATGGTGGACTGTGTACAGCTCTCTGTGGGCGGGGCCTGTAAAATGTGACGTCACATTGCCCAAATGCTTGTTCTGAGACACAGCTTATGATTTATGGGGATTTAAAAAAAAAAAGGAGGGGGTGGTTTTGTACACACACTGCCAACACACATTTATGTTCAAACCATGTAAAAGTGAATTTTGCATAATAGGTGCCCTTTAAATGTTAATCTTATGTCCAGGAGTTTTTCAGTAATAGTTTAATATCAACAAATATGACAAATATTTTTTTTAAGAAAAAATTCTAAATTCTGCTCGTGCTCTTTTATCTAAGAGTAAACAGGGAAGCCGTGTGATCTTGAGGAAATAGACACATTATGTGAAATAAAACGTGTTTTCAATCAGAAATCGTGTTATCAAATAAAATGTATTCAATTCAGTATGTTCAGATTAAGTTCCAGCTTCTTTCAACTACGTGGCAAACTGGCATTTATTTAGGGAGGTCAAAGATCTCGATCCCCCATCATTTTCAACCTAAATATTTTGGACACACTAAAACACTGTATGTGTGTGTGTGTGTGTGTGTGATCATTTCTACTGTAGCATACAAAGACAGACTCAAGATTTTTTGGATTGTTGTCTGTTTTTTGGTGGTAGTCTTTATTTTTCAAATAGCATAATTGCTTCCTAGCACATGTTCAAAATGAAAAATGCTTCAAGTAAATACAAAGTTTCAAAAGGCAAACAAATAAGACAGAGGAAAAACAGTCTTTGGGCTTTAGATGTTAGCAAATGCTTTTTCATTTTGCTGATGTACAGTACCATGCAGAATGATAGCTCATTAACAGCGCTTTACACCTCAATGCTTGTTTGATTTAACATTTGGTTAGCCTTGGGTTTAGTGGATCTTTCTGGAGCCATTTCTGTCCTTCTTTTTCCAACATCTTCAATGCGGGTTCAGTAAGCCAGCACGGTACTGCTGATCTTTGACTTTGTTTTAGGAGAAACCTCTCAAAGTTCGTAAAGCCTTTCTGCCGCTGAACAGTTTCCGTGGTATATGCAGATTCACCTCAAGGCATTGCACTTCATCCCAACCTAATACTGAACAAATCAACCAGAAAACCTTCCACAGTGATGAGGAAAAAAACAGACCTTCAGACCTTCATGAGTACAGCTATTGAAGCCTATGCTGCAAATAACACAAGTCTTTGTGGGAATGAGGGAATATACAGGTCTGAAAGGTAATTTAGAAGGCATTTATATACATATATATCCTCTCGCGTTTGAGACCTTAACACAACATTCAGAAAAATAACCCAAGATGTCACAAAGCACTCCTGTCAACTGACAAAATTATGCCGCGTGAACTTCATGGCCATGTCTGAAAATGTGACTGTATCTGAGAAAGCCAGGACACTGGACAGTGAAAGCTCTGAGCGCAGCCATTCAGGCTTCGATTTGGCAGGCAAAATGTTGCTTTTTCTTCTCCAGCTATTCCACGATGAAGGTATGAGGTCAGATGTTTTGGACATGGGCATGTTCGATTCGTTTGAGAGCAGCACCTTCAACTAAAACAGTGCAAACGTTTTCCTCTGGCTCCTACAGCACCTCGAGCTCAGCAACCTTACTAAACTCCTCCCCTTTCCCCGCCTTCCCTTTGAGTGCTCCAAGTCAGGTGACCAGCTGCGGCTCCCAGGATTGGCTGGCCACCTGGGGGCGGCACTGTGCGATGACCGGTGGGCCTGAAGGGGGCTGGCTATCCAGACACAAGCCGCTGATCATATGCTGCAGTGCCGGTCCTCTGGGCTTCCATTTCTACAGAAAAAAAAGAAAAAGTGAAGACGGGTTAATTAAATTTTTACTGAAACAGTAACACACACCCCACAGACGAATGAAGTACAGAATACACTCTTAAAAATAAAAGTTTTTTATTGGCATCAATGGTTTAACATCCATTAACATCCATGGAATCTTTCCATTCCACAAAAGGTTCTTTATTTAAATTATTAAAATGTTCTTCGCACTAATAAAAAAATGTCTCTAAGAAGCCTGATGAAATTCAATTGATCAACACGTTGCACATCAAAATATTTTTGTGATGGAAACTTGGGTGGTGTGCTTGATTTATATTTTTCAAGAACTGAAAGATTCTTTTGGGGACCAAAAATGGTTCATCTATTGCGTTTGTAACGTGTATGCTCTGTTTTGATTTACACTCACCTAAAGGATTATTAGGAACACCTGTTCAATTTCTCATTAATGCAATTATCTAATCAACCAATCACATGGCAGTTGCTTCAATGCATTTAGGGGTGTGGTCCTGGTCAAGACAACCTCCTCAACTCCAAACTTAATGTCAGAATGGGAAAGAAAGGTGATTTAAGCAATTTTGAGCGTGGCATGGTTGTTGGTGCCAGACGGGTATTTCAGTATTTCACAATCTGCTCAGTTACTGGGATTTTCACGCACAACCATTTCTAGAGTTTACAAAGAATGGTGTGAAAAGGGAAAAACATCCAGTATGCGGCAGTCCTGTGGGCGAAAATGCCTTGTTGATGCTAGAGGTCAGAGGAGAATGGGCCGACTGATTCAAGCTGATAGAAGAGCAACTTTGACTGAAATAACCACTCGTTACAACCGAGGTATGCAGCAAAGCATTTGTGAAGCCACAACACGCACAACCTTGAGGCGGATGGGCTACAACAGCAGAAGACCCCACCGGGTACCACTCATCTCCACTACAAATAGGAAAAAGAGGCTACAATTTGCACAAGCTCACCAAAATTGGACAGTTGAAGACTGGAAAAATGTTGCCTGGTCTGATGAGTCTCGATTTCTGTTGAGACATTCAGATGGTAGAGTCAGAATTTGGCGTAAACAGAATGAGAACATGGATCCATCATGCCTTGTTACCACTGTGCAGGCTGATGGTGGTGGTGTAATGGTGTGGGGGATGTTTTCTTGGCACACTTTAGGCCCCTTAGTGCCAATTGGGTATCGTTTAAATGCCACAGCCTACCTGAGCATTGTTTCTGACCATGTCCATCCCTTTATGACCACCATGTACCCATCCTCTGATGGCTACTTCCAGCAGGATAATGCACCATGTCACAAAGCTCGAATCATTTCAAATTGGTTTCTTGAACATGACAATGAGTTCACTGTACTAAAATGGCCCCCAGATCACAGTCACCAGATCTCAACCCAAAAGAGCATCTTTGGGATGTGGTGGAACGGGAGCTTCGAGCCCTGGATGTGCATCCCACAAATCTCCATCAACTGCAAGATGCTATCCTATCAATATGGGCCAACATTTCTAAAGAATGCTTTCAGCACCTTGTTGGATCAATGCCACGTAGAATTAAGGCAGTTCTGAAGGCGAAAGGGGGTCAAACACAGTATTCGTATGGTGTTCCTAATAATCCTTTAGGTGAGTGTAGTTTTCATTGTGTTTTGGTTCTGTTTTCCCTGTGCCTGTTTCCCAGTGTGTTTGTCTAATGATCCCGTTCAGCTGTTGTCCCATTAGCTCTTTTGTTCCTCTGTGTATTTAAAGGCCCACTGAAGTGCGTTGAAATGCACAGCATTATTCCATGTGTTGACGTAATTTCCCCTGAAACAGCTCCAGCTGTAAACAGCTCCTCCCCTTTTTTAAAACAGCCAATAGCATTTAGTTAATATCACAAGTTTTTTTTCTGTTTGGTAAAGCCAGTTTACTCCTAATCTCTAACCGTTTCTCTTCATAATATCCTCCGTATCGCTTTGAAATACAGCATTCTGTGCAGAATTTAAATGGGTCCAATATGTTTTGTTGTCTGCGCCGACTCGCGCATATGATCCGCTCTGCGCTCTCGTGTCTCTAGTCTAGACTAGAGCCATTGGTGTGTGTGTGTGTGCTGCGAGTGAGGTCAGGGAGTTTAAATTTTAATATCCTGTGTGTATGTGTGTGTATGTTTGCTGGCAGCATGGCAGGTTTCATTCAGGAGAGCAATGATCTCAGTGCCAAGTAGCTCTATTCCAAACCCTAGTGATCCAGCTTTCTGACTACTGCCTATAGGCAGCATCCTCACTGAAATTAACCTTATGATTGTAGACAATCTACATGTTCAGCCACTTTAAGCCACATAAACAACGCTCCTCACTACTCTGAGTCAGTGTTATTTCAGTATATACTATTGATATACAGCTCTGGAAAAAATTAAGAGACCACTTAACATTGGGAAATCTCTAGCCCCGTTTCCACCGAAATTACCCGGAACAATTTGTCCCAGGAACTTTTTTCCCAGGAACTCTTTTGTCCCCCAGACCTGCTGCTGTCTGCGTTTCCATCGCGGTCTAAAGTACCGTGAAGATTAGGCCGGTGACGTAGGACTGCGCGTGTCGACTTTACAGTTCCCACTGGATTTCGTCCTTTGCAAATAAATTGAATAAAGCCTGAACCTCGTTGTCGGCCCATTGGTCATATTTTGAAGTCCATTGTTGATTTGAATAGCAATCAACTCTTACTGCAGCGCACCGTGTCCGCAACAGACTTTTAAAAATAGTGGTTGAAATAAAATGCTGCGTCAAGTCGACCAATCAAAATGCTGCATGGACTCAACCAATCAGCATGTTCAGCGCCCAAGTCCCGCAACTTTGAAAAAGTACTACCTCGCGAGCAGGGCCGTTTTGAGGGGGAAATCTTTACCCAGAACTTTATTTAGACCCCGGTTCCTGCGGTCGAAACACACCGAGTACCACCCCAAAGTCCCTAGTTCCTGGGGAAAGTTCCTGTGGTGGAAACACGGCTTCTTATTTTATATGAGAAGTCTCTTAATCTGTTTCAGAGCTGTATATTGATAGTGATTTAGATTAAGTTTTACTTAAAGGGTTAGTTCACACAAAAATGAAAATTCTTTCATTAATTATTCACCCTTATGTCGTTCCAAACCCGTAACTCCTTTGTTCATCTTCAGAACACAAAGAGTTTTGTTTTAATTAAAGAACTGCTTGCGAATAGATCCAGACGTTTATTTACACCTTTGATGCAACCGCTCGCTTACAGAAGATCTGACTGTCAAAATGGATCTAGCAGTGCGGATCCTCCTCTCTCAGGGGGATCTCTCCCTCGAGGTGCACACACAGAGGTTTTTTGATCTGGTCCTTTTGTGCATTACGTCAGCCTCTGCATGATTTTCTGGGCAGAGTTGAATCAACTGACCCAGGCATGCCTGCCCGGAGATGGCCCTCTAGGGACGTTCCATGAGTTCAGTGTGTGGGTATTACATCAGTGCGGATCCTCCTACACCAGTGGTTCCCAACCTTTTTTACTCGAAGGCCCCCTCCTCTCCAAATCAATTCTGCAAGGACCATGCAGTTATGACCGGTTTCAGGAAACAGTCTTGACTAGCTAGTTTCTTCAACAATGCATTGTACTGTGGTGGTTAAGCAGTGAGTTACATCATTGTACAGGAAACGTACCTCTGTTTAGTTCCTGTCTCTATGAAGGCCCTCCTTCCAAAAAGCACAAAATGCTCTGATTGGTCGGCTGGAGCAGTGTGTTGTGATTGGCCAACTGCTTAGAGCATGTTTGGGAAATGTCCCATCCCTTACCATAACCACCAGTTTCAACACACTACTAATTAACTCCACCAGGCCCCGCCCCTTTATTCTGCGTATGAATTATTTAAATGAGGAATATTGTGACGTGTTCGTTCCGGGAAGAAAACTCAAGACTTCAGGGAGTTCAGAAACACTGACACTGATATAGAGAAGAGCTCTCTTCACTTCACCTTTTTCATGCTCAAACAGCAACATTACACACTAAAAAAATGTAAAAAAAAACAAAACAAAACCATAATAGGACCTCTTTAATCCTCCTGAATTATTCTTTACACTGAGCTTGTTGCAGTGGCCAAAACAACATATCTTGTCTACATTTAGGGACAAAGTAAACAGATCAGTACGGTTTTGAACAGAGCTAATTGACTCCCAAACAGCTGAAATAACAGACTCACCCACAACATTAATGTGTTTCAAATACATGTAATGCACAAAATTACTGACAAAATGTATTTAATGGTCTCATCATATGGTGAGACACAAAGAGTAAAGCAGCAAATCTTCTCTATATGGAATTTGATCTGTTTGCGAGGGATGTTCTGACTTTAGGGAGATATCACAAATAAGCCGAGCATGAATGAGTAGACAGAGGTAGAGGTCAATCTGATGAGAGATGGAGAAGAAAAAAGAAAAAGATAGAAGCCAAACCAGCTAAGCCAACTAAGCTTGTAAGTGGAACCATATGCAGTGGGCTTATGGGAAGATATGTGTTTGTGGCTGTAAGCCTGTTGTGTTTCAGATGGACGGCAGAAGATTTATATACAAAGAGCAAAAGAAAAAATGCAGCTATTATGACGGAAAGAATGAGAGAGAATATTAGAACAAAAAGGAATAACATTCGACCTGAAATGGCAACAGAAGATCACATAAACACTTAAATTTCTGAAACTTCTGAAACACGCGTGTGATTCGATCTCACTGGGTCATCAAAACTCTAACTGCCCATCTGTCAGTCACACGTACACCCACCTGTCTGGACTCTTTGGGGTTGCAGAGCTCCAGTCTGACCTTTGACCCTGTAGTGAAGGCTGTGATGGTCAAACACTGGTCATGCTGACGGATCTGTGGTTCAATCAGGGTCCACTTCTAAATTAAGAGACAGACAAATGATTGGGTGAGTAATGCAGGTGTAGAGTTATATAGAGAAGTTACAGGTAAACCTTTTCAACTGCTCGTTAACGCAAATATCTAATCAGCCAATCACATGGCAGCAACTCAATGCATTTAGGCATGTAGACATGGGCTGCGTCTCAATCAGTTCCCTAGCTCTCAAGCTCGTGAATCAGTATACCATGTACACAAATTCAGGCACTGGTAAGAACATTAAAGGACGCTGGTTCACTACACATTGGGACACTGATGACTCTTCATGACTCCTGTATATTGCGTGTTGTTATGTGTAGTGAGTTGGCTCAAGTGATTTAAGTTTCACACATCCGAACTTCCGTTAAGGGAGCATAGTGAGCATCGATGCTCCCTGGTTTTCACGGTGCATTGTTTCAATTTCAGCCGCAACATTCAGATGGTAAACAACATGAAAGCATGGATCCATCCTGCATTGTATTAACAGTTCAGGCTGGTGCTGGTGGTGTAATGATACACCATCTTCTGATGGCTACTTCCAGCAGGATAATGCACCATGTCTCAAAGCTCATATCATCTCAAACTGGTTTCTTGGACATGACAATGAGTTCACTAAACTCAAACGGACTCCACAGTCACCAGATCTCAATCCAATAGAGCACCTTTGGGAAGTGGAGGAACTGCGTGATATTATCATGTCAATATGGACCAAAATCTTGGAGGAATACTTCCAGCACTTTGTTGAAACTATGTCACAAAGAATTAAGGCAGTTCTGAAGTCAAAAGGGGGTCCAACACGGTACTAGCAAGATTAACCTAATAAAGTGGCCAGTAAGTGTATATAGCAAAGCAGAATTTGTAAGTGAATCACACTCATCAGGCCCTATCATACACCGGGCGCAATGCGAAGTTTCAGCCTGACGAAGTTATCATTATCACCTCCAGCGCCACGTTGTTTAAATAGCAAATGCACTGGTGCCCATCTGTTTGCCCACTGGAGTGCTGGTATGAAAACCAGGTGTGTTCAGGAGCATTGTTGGCGCGTTGCTGTTTTGAGGAACAGCAGTGAGCAGCACTGAGCGCAGTATTTTTTGTGTTATTTAAAGGGCGCGTTAGTAATATGCGCCTATAGGCGGTGCACAACGCATGTACACTCTGATTATTAAACACACAGGGACGCGCAGCAGCACACAAACATTTTTAAATATTAAAAATAAAAGGATTCTTCTCTGGAGAAGCGTTCAGTCTTTCCGCTCGCAAATTCCACCATGTAAATAGTCATAATCTGAATAATTAATCTGAACTTTTTTTTATTTGTATTTTAGTTGTTTATTTGCCGTGGTGTTGATTTTTTTACTTCTCATTCCAAATCTCTGAATTCCATGTAATTCCAAATAAAATCCTCTCATCTCCTCCCTGTCACTGCATTACATTAGCTTTGTACAGGTATATTAATGGCTGAATTGGCCAAAAAGATATTTTTTAAAAAGCAAATGTGAAAATAATGGGAACATGGGGCATGTTGAAATTACAATGCACATTATGCACAAGGCAGTTATGTAATAACTGAAAAGGGTCTGTTGATATTGTAACTGAAAACAATTCTCAAAAAAAAATAAATAATAATAATTAAGATGGTGGGATCAGAATCGAATCAGGAAATCAGTGCCAAAGCCTAGCCTAGTTGTCACTTTATACACTTACTCACTGGAAAAACACCTATAATTGTTAGGGAAAAAACAATGTTTTGCAACTGATGAACCATGAATTATTTTATAACCAAGTTATTTTATAAATGCTACTTTCAGTCAGTTATCACAGTGTTAAAGCTTCACCTGTGCGGCAGGTATGCTCGGTGTGGTCTTACACTCGGCCAAACCCAGACTGTCTGTGCCGTGGCTCTCCAGACACAATCCATCCTGTTTCAGGAGACTGTACACCGCTTCCTGCTCTGGGATTCTGACAAACATAAGCAATAACGACTTAAGCAAACACGTTCAAAACAGAGACCTGAGAGTGTTAAATGGCATTTCACTCCAAATACAAAAAGAGCCCATCAGAGCCCAGACACAGTCCAGTGATCGTGACTCACTTGAGTTCAGGGTACACATTCTCAAGATACCAGTGGAAAGAGTTACAGCTCAACTTCCGTCTTAGTGCAAGCCGATCCGCAATACTGTGTAGAGAGACAGAAGCGGGTTAAAGGAATAGTTTAACCAAAAATGAAAAATCATCTTCTAACTCACCTTCAAGTTGCTCCCAAAAGTTCACAGAGCTTTTTTACATACAATGACAGTATATACTCACCAGGGGCTGTCAAGCTCCAAAAATTACCATAAAAGCAGTCCATACTGCTTGTGCACTGTATCGATCATGGAATATTGTGTGAGGATATTAGTGTGTGAGAAACATACTCAAACGCATCCACTGAAAATCTCATTCAGGCTGTGTCGATTATGAGAAATGCAAGAACCTACATTGTAAAAAGTGGTAATTGTAATTGCTATTAAATTTAAGTGTAAGAGCTATTTAACCCATAAAAAAAGAGATTTGTTGGTATAAACCTTTGTGAAAAACAACTACACTTTAGCATACTTTTAGGTACTTATTAGGGAAATAATATATTTTAAAAGGATAACTGAATGTGTAATGTCTGAGCTGAATGTAATGTTTTCAGACACTTCATTGCATGTTATTTAACATGAAAAGAAAATGTATTACAGATTTAATTTATATTAAATATAATTATTTGAACTTAAGAGTGCTTTTTTGACACATTTAAGTATGACTTAAGTACATCTTTACATGTAATTTCATAATTACTTTAATTGTCTTTGAAATATGTCGAATGTACTGCCTAGCATTTATGATAAACTAAAACTAAAATATGAAACTTATGTCATGTATTTAAAAAATATATATGTAATTAAACATTTGTAATGATAAAGATAAAATATATTACTTTTAAATGTCCGTTAACAGTTAAAATCGAATCAAGTACTTTATGTTAGTCAACACATCAAAATAAGTGTACTTTTTTAAAGCACGACAAAGATTATTAAAATAGATTTAAAATGTAATAACACTTAAGTGACCTTTTATTTTATAAAAAAAAATATTTAAATAATATTTTTCACTTAAGTAAAACCAGTTAATATAGATATTACCATTGGCCATTTTTTCAGTGTACATTGTTTGGTGTTTGATTTCAAGCCTGGCATGACACATCTTGACAAGCCAAGTTTATATAAGAATATATACTTAAAGTACTTTTATAGAGCTTGATAGTTAAATTGTAAATAGCAGCGTGAACATCCTGCTTAACATCTCTTTTGTGTTACACAGACTGGACATGAGGGCGAGCAAACAATAACAGAAATTTAATTTTGGATGTAGCTATTCCTTTAGAATCAGAGGTAAATATAATCATGACAATCTCATAAAAAGGACTTTCACAAGGTCACCATAACCAGATCTACATAAAAACACAGTGTATAACGCTGCACTCACACGGGGCGTTGGTGTCAACAGTTCTCATTTATTGATGAGGCGTCAGCTGTCAGGCGTCAGCCAATCAGATTGCCTATGCAAATACCATAGCGCAGACGCTAGCCAATTGCGTTCATGCAACACCGGGAAAGTAATATGATTAGCTGTTTTCACTGACGGTCGCGTCAGCACCAAGCTTCAGACGCCCTCCGTCAAGCATTGAGGCCGACGCCCCGTGTGAATGCAGTGTAACAGTTATCAGAGATGTCTGACCTCCCAAAAGTCTTTCCCTGCGCTGAAGGTCTTGCAGCATAGTAATACTGTTTATACTCATCCATCCAGACCTCAGCTGCTCTCCGCGTGTTCCTACAACACACACATAAAATGTAATAGCACTTCATTCATACACTTCATTGTAAAGCGTATGATTACAGCTTACATAAAGACCAATTTACTTAATGTAGGTGAGTGCATTGCCCTCTGGGAAGTCATAGGGATGGCGTTTCCTGAAGACGTGGCCCACGCGACTGCAAGGCAGGATCTCAAGACTGCCGCCACACATCCACACTCTGAATGACAGCTCTACGACATCACAAAAAGAAAAGAAAGATTATGGAAATAGAAAGAATTACATTTATGCAAAAGTATGGTTACAAATGTTTTGAAATAGGAAAAACGATGCGATACAGGAAAAAGCAATACAGGCTTTCCTGAAAACTTCCCTTCCTAGACAGCCACGACTACGAGCTACAGGACATTTTGTCATTTACTTTTCTGTAGTGTAGTGCACAGAGTGAAATCTCATTTCTGTCATGACAACTCTCAGATGGTAATGGATATGACAATGTTGAAACGTTCAGATGGACCCTTTTCACAGACTTTAATGGTGTGTTTCCACAGTTAATAACATTGCAAATCTAGCATTTTTTAAAATATTTTAATTAATATTTTTAATATTTTATTGAAAAAATATAGAGATTGATTACAGCAGTCAGAAGAAAGAATTACTGTATGTCAAATTTGCCATCACTCCCTTAGCCGTTGTATTAACAACACCCTCGTGTTATTTTGTTGTTTGTCATTTACAGCCAAGGTAATATAACACAAAGTATGCCGTTATAAATGTGTATTCATTTTTTTAAAATGGAAATTATAAACACTTTACTAGATTTGCAATGTTGATACCTGTGGAAACACAAGTCATCACAGTCCATGAAAAGGGTCCATTGGGGCAGACGGAAACGCAAAAATTATACTTGTCGTGTCACAGTATTTTTTACTTTCAATGTGTATCAGATCCAAACATACTGCTTTTTGGACTAATAAGATTGAACTAAATATGATATGCTGATTAATTTAAAATCTTTATCATTTCTCATATTTTTGACAAAAATATAATATTAAAGCATTTCTCAAAAAGAACCTGATTTAGCCAGTAGAGGGATGTAAACACAACCTACTGTAAACACACACACACACACACACACACACATGCTGGGTTACCATGTTTTATGGGGACTTTCCATAGACATCATGATTTTTATACTGTACAAACTGTATATTCTATCCCCTAACCCTAAACGTACCCATCACAGAAAACTTTCTGCATTTTTACATTTTCAAAAAACATAATTTAATATAATTTATGAGCTGTTCTATTTCGAATGGAACTTAACGCTGCGTCATGACGTTGACGCTATGGGAGCACTGCTGTGTCTGAAGCACGTGTGGAATGTGCAAGAAGCACATGTACAGCCATGCACTTTTGGGAGTTTCAGTTTAAGCTCCGCTTTCATTTGACTTACTTCTTAAGGGAAGAAAGACAGGCGGATGTGTGGCTCGGGTCTCCTGTTTGCCGAGGCAGCACATAGATTACGGGTCCGCAACAAAATAAGGCCGGAGGAAACATTGAGCAGATGGGGGTTTCCCTTTCTTTCACTCCTTCCTCCGACTGCGTGCAAACAATTTTGCCTGTTCTTTTACATGCAAAATTTTTCTGCCTGCATCTAGATTAAAAAAAAGTCATATATACTTCTATACTTTTAGCTATCTTCCAGACCGTGTTATAGTTTGTCTGGCTGATTATTGGTTGCTCTTAATTCTGAGAAATTAATTGTGAAATAAGCATCAAGCTCTGAGCAGTTTTAGATGTATATAAAGTGTTATTTGCAAAAGTCTTGATGCCTCTGGGCTCAGGGCATTGAGGGTATGTCACCTGAGGGGGAAATTGAAGTTGTGTATCCATTTCCACCTGATGTCCTCAAGGGACTGTCTTGCCAACCCCAGCACTTCTGTGTTTTAAGGAGCAGCAGACTCCAGCGGGTTTCCACCCTATCCTAGCAATGCCGCCGGAGAGTGTTGGGCACTCCCCTTGCAACTACCTTATCACCTTGCACCTTCAAACAGTTTGCGAGTTGACAGCGAGTTGACATCAAGATGCCATTCTCGCTCACTAAGGGTGTTTAGATTAAACATTAAACTTTCAGTAAGTATGCTTTCTCCAATTAAGAGAAAAACATTTCTCGGAGTAGCATGAGGATTCAGTCACAATGCAGGTGTGTTACTTCCTGCTTGTACAAATCAATCATTGCTTCTACAAGGTTAGGCCAGGACATATGTAGCCATTTCTTTGGTGACTCAAGAGCAGAGGCTTCTCTCTGGGCAACTCTCTGCAAGTCATAAGGGCTACGCACAGATGCATTCATATCCTTTCTCTGTGGAAGACCCCGGATTTGCCAAGGATTCCACCCTTGGAGCGTCAGTGTCACAAGACTACCATGACTCCTTCATGGATTAGGGTGTGTCTTAAATGGCCGTCCAACTCATGGCTACTGGGAGGCAACCATGTGTTGGTCCAGCGAACAACACTGGGATAGTCTCCTGTATATTCTGGATTCCAGATATGACTTTTAATGGTGGTTCAGGAGCAGGGGTTTCAATCTGTGACCCTCTGCAAGACATAAGGGTTACGCACAGATGCATTCATACCCTTTCTCTGTGGAAGATCCCGGCATTGCAGGGTAGCTGTCTTGGGGAAGGTTTCCATCGCAGGACTATAATGACAGATGCCTCCTTCATGGGCTGTTGTGCAGCCTGGGATGGCCATCCAGCTCACGTCCTAGGGAAGAGCCGTCATCTCATATGGTACATAATGGCCTGGAAGAGGCTGGCTGTATTTCTAGCAATAGAAATACGTTCTCCCATATCTGAGGGACTACTATGTGTTGGTCAACACATCAGTTGTCTCCAGGGAGGGCTGCGTTTGTGCCCCCTATTCAGGTTGGCGCAACAGATACTGCTCTGGACCAAGAACAGACTGCTCTCAGTGGAGGCAGTCTATATTCCAGGGTGTTTAAACACGGGAGCAGACATCCTGTCGAGGAAGGGGCTGAGGCCTGGGCATTGGAGACTGCACCCGGAAGTGGTGGAGTTGATTTGGCAGAGATATGGCAGAGCAGAAGTGGACTTGTTCACCTCAGCAGAGTCGACCCACACTATTCGCTTTAGTTTGCCCTCACATCTCCAGCTCCGTTTGGGCTGGATGCTATAGTAAAGATGTGGCCAAGGTTGCGTCTGTACCCCCTTGATCACTCTGCTTCTGGGAGTCCTAGTAAGCTTTTGTCTGTTCTGACTGGTCCAAGTCGGTTTCTCAGACCCTATGTCTCTCCTGGAAGGCTCTTCTTTGGAGATTTCCAACCAGGAGGGACCTTCTGTCCCAAGGTTGATTCTCCACCCCAACCTTAAAGTTGGGAACTGTGGGTCTGGCTCCCAAGGGACCCCTTGCCAGAAGACGTCTTTTTCATCATGGTAGGCTCAGTGCCACATTGACCCAGTACACTGTCTGGTTGGTTCTGTGCTGGAGTTCTTGCAGGAGAGTCTTCTGACAGAACTATCCCCTGCTACTATCAAAGTTTACTTGCCCGCCTTCAGCTTGCTAAGGTCACTTTTGATGGAACCTCTTTGGGGAGGCATCCCCCTGTGTCTCATTTTATGTGTGGTGCCAGACAACTGAGGCCTATCTGCAAACCATAAGTTCCTTCCTGGGATCTTTCCATAGTCCTGGAAGGATTATCAGAGTGCCACATTGACCCAGTACACTGTCTGGTTGGTTCAGTGCTGGAGTTCTAGCAGGAGCGTCTTCTGGCAGGACTATCCCACGCTACTATCAAAGTTTACTTGGCCGCCTTCAGCTTGCTAAGTTCACTTTTGATGGAACCTCTTTGGGGAGGCATCCCCCTGTGTCTCATTTTATGTGTGGTGCCAGACGACTGTGGCCTATCTGCTAGAGCCCTGCACGGGCCTCAAATCTAGGCCCTAGCCTGGCCCTGGCCCGAGACACTCAGGCCCTAGCCCGGCCCGTGTCCGACAGCTTATCAAAATTCTCGGCCCGAGTCCGACTGGAGCCTGTGTTTTTTAAATATTTTTTTTACCCTCTCTATTACACACTGTTGCAGCCATTAAAATAGTTCAGTTTTGTTTTTAATGTCAAAGTAGTTATATTTAGTTTTGTTTCTTTATTAAGTTAATTTAGAAAAACGTTTGGAGCATTTTTTGTTTGTTAAAGTTTTAAAGTTTTTTAAAGTGACGACCAAGCGGCCGACAGTGAGTTAACCCCATGTTTGATCAATTGCCTCTCAAATCAACACTTGACTTGTCTTGCCTATAATAAAATCCATAGATATAAAACACTTCAAGGATATCACAATGTTAGTTTAAACGTTTACTATCGTCACCACAGTAAAAAGGCATTTTTGACTAGCTGATGAGGCTGCTGCTGCTCTAAACTAATAAACTAAATAAAAATAAAAAACATGCAAGTTTGTCTTACCTTACACCTCTCCGCAAAATGAATATAAATCAGATCTTCAATTCTCACGCTATATGCAAATTTAATGGAGTTCACATCAACAAAAGCAACAGATATGAGCTGCATTTTATTTATCATCAGCTCATTTCAAGATTAAAGACCGCAATAGGAGAAAGAGCGACCTAAGCACTGGTAAGATTATTTAGTGTCATTAGTTTTAATGAAGATGATTGTGTTTTTGAGCATCTTTCAGTTTCATTTAAGGCCGTTTGTGTGTTGGCTTGCTTTAGAGATAGGCTACTCATTTGCGGTGATGCGTGTTGCAGTAGCGCTGTCATATCTGGCTACAACATGTCATATATAGCCCATAACGCTCTCACGCGTTTATTTTTTAACAATTTGCCAGGAGTAAAATCTACATATGTGGTTTAAACAACCAGATGCATTTATACTTGTCCAGTTTCGTCTGAAATTGGTTTGTTTATGTGATTGGATTTAAATCCGTCTTGAAAGAATTTCGGAAGGCATTTTTTGGAAAATGTCTTTTTACAATCAGATAGATATGTGATCAGAGAAAACGAATTAAGTGACCAGGTGTAAAAAGGCCATAACTCTTCCAGCAGGAGGGGACTCTAAACACCGTGCGAGCCAGTCTCGAGAGTCGCGGTAGCATGGTCTCGTGTTGTTTCCACCAGTGCAGCACATCTCATAGTTTCTTTTAATTAATGAATGTCTAAAATATAAAAAGAAGGAGAAGCCTAAAACAGGCTGGAAGCCCTTCCCGCGTGTGAGGTATGACGTGAAAATTGGCCCGAAGCCTGGCCCTAGGGGCGTAAATAAGTCGGGGCCCGTCGGGCTTGGGATGAAATGCAGGGCTCTACTATTTGCAGACCACGAGTTCCTTCCTGGGATCTTTCCATAGTCCTGGAAGGATTATCAGAGGTTCTGTTTGAGCCCTTGGAGTCAGCCTCTGAGACTCATGGTGGTTCTGTTACTAGCGTTAACTTTGCTTAAGAGAGTAGGAGACTTGCAGGGCCTTTCAAATTGCCCACTCCTACTTAGTTTTTGCCCCTGGACTGGTCAAAGTTCAACTGCACCCAAGGCATTGCAAAGGTGCTGTTTTCGCCAGCATTCGGTCATCCTTCAAGCTCTTTCTCCTCCACCGTTTGACTTGCCGGAGAAAGAAAGGCTTTATCTCTTATCCCCAGTCAGGGCCTTGAGGATTTACATTAGCTTCTTAGTTTTGTGGTATAAATCTGATCAGTCACTGGTCTGCTTGGAGACTGTGGCAGAGGTTCCACCGTCTCCAAGCTGTGTCTAATCCATCGGATTGTGGAATATTTGATGCGATTTCTTTGACTACGAGGAGCGCAGAATGGCTTGGCCTCTAGGCATCAGGGCTCACTCCACTAGGAATGTGGCTTCATCAAAAGAAAAGAATCTCAAGTTCTCATGGGTTAATTCTTCTTTTTGCCCATCATAGAATAAAAAAACAAAAAAATCCCAATTAATTATAAATGATACTCTCTCCTCCGGGAGAGTGGCGACTCCACCTCCGGGAGAGTGGCGACTCCACCCCGGAGCGTCCAGCTGATATGGGACCTCTTCGGAGCCGCACAGGTAGACCTGTTCGCCTCTCCGGACTCGACCCATTGCCAGTTGTATTACTCCCTGTCCGGGGAGATGGTACGCTGCGGAGCCATGTCCTTCAGTGGATGGAGAGGTGGAAATACTTATAAGTACTAACCTAGCAGGGTAGTACTACCTATGGCAGTCTCTGGGGTGGATTGTGGAATGCGTCAACCGCATGCCAATCTTCATTGGCTCGTTTATAAACACTCAAAGTAGATTGGTCTCTGACAATAGATCCCAATTCGTCGGTCAGTTCCGACGTACGTCTCCGTTCCCTCCTTCAGGGAACGAGGGTTACATACGTAACCAAGACGTTTTCTTTTAGTCTGTACAGTTTTTTATTATTTTATTTCAGTTTTAGTTGTTTTAGTACATCAAGAAAAATGAAAAATGTTGCCTTGGCAACTAGCTGAAATAAAATAAGTTTAAGTTTGGTATATTTTATTTTGTTTTACTTTTGGAACACATTTTTTTATGGTTGTAAAAAAAGGTTTGTTTGACTATATTAGCGAGGACATCTTCACCACACACTTTTCTTTATACAATCGCTGCAGCTTGTCTTGCTAAACTGTTCACAGGATGTTTGACACTTCAGCACATTGACAGCAGAGAGAGAATTTTTCAGGATAATGTCATACATATCATTACTTACCAAAGTTCTCACCACCCCAAATATCCATGTGAGTGTCATACTGGCCCAGGTGATTAAACCAGCCTTTATCCATTATGAAGATTCCTCCAGCAATTACAGGAGTCCTGCATGAACAGCAGTTGGTATAAAGAGCATACAATTTAGTAGGGATGCTAGGGACATGTCCTTACCAATATTCAGGAAAAAGAAATTGTGCAGCAATAATTGTGATTTAAAAAAAAAAAAAAAAAAATATATATATATATATACACTCACCTAAAGGATTATTAGGAACACCTGTTCAATTTCTCATTAATGCAATTATCTAATCAACCAATCACATGGCAGTTGCTTCAATGCATTTAGGGGTGTGGTCCTGGTCAAGACAATCTCCTGAACTCCAAACTGAATGTCAGAATGGGAAAGAAAGGTGATTTAAGCAATTTTGAGCGTGGCATGGTTGTTGGTGCCAGACGGGCCGGTCTGAGTATTTCACAATCTGCTCAGTTACTGGGATTTTCACGCACAACCATTTCTAGAGTTTACAAAGAATGGTGTGAAAAGGGAAAAACATCCAGTATGCGGCAGTCCTGTGGGCGAAAATGCCTTGTTGATGCTAGAGGTCAGAGGAGAATGGGCCGACTGATTCAAGCTGATAGAAGAGCAACTTTGACTGAAATAACCACTCGTTACAACCGAGGTATGCAGCAAAGCATTTGTGAAGCCACAACACGCACAACCTTGAGGCGGATGGGCTACAACAGCAGAAGACCCCACCGGGTACCACTCATCTCCACTACAAATAGGAAAAAGAGGCTACAATTTGCACGAGCTCACCAAAATTGGACAGTTGAAGACTGGAAAAATGTTGCCTGGTCTGATGAGTCTCGATTTCTGTTGAGACATTCAGATGGTAGAGTCAGAATTTGGCGTAAACAGAATGAGAACATGGATCCATCATGCCTTGTTACCACTGTGCAGGCTGATGGTGGTGGTGTAATGGTGTGGGGGATGTTTTCTTGGCACACTTTAGGCCCTTTAGTGCCAATTGGGCATCGTTTAAATGCCACGGCCTACCTGAGCATTGTTTCTGACCATGTCCATCCCTTTATGACCACCATGTACCCATCCTCTGATGGCTACTTCCAGCAGGATAATGCACCATGTCACAAAGCTCGAATCATTTCAAATTGGTTTCTTGAACATGACAATGAGTTCACTGTACTAAAATGGCCCCCACAGTCACCAGATCTCAACCCAATAGAGCATCTTTGGGATGTGGTGGAACGGAAGCTTCGTGACCTGGATGTGCATCCCACAAATCTCCATCAACTGCAAGATGCTATCCTATCAATATGGGCCAACATTTCTATAGAATGCTTTCAGCACCTTGTTGAATCAATGCCATGTAGAATTAAGGCAGTTCTGAAGGCGAAAGGGGGTCAAACACAGTATTAGTATGGTGTTCCTAATAATCCTTTAGGTGAGTGTATATATATATATGTAGTTTATATATATTGTTTCCCCTCTTTAACTTTAACTTAATGTTGCTAAACTGACATATGAAGCAAACTGTTAGCTCAAATATCCACAAAACTAAAAACAACAGTGAAACAAGAGCATGCGGTTTATCTGTCAATCAAATGCAGATGAAAGTTGTGTTCGTTTCTACAGCAACAGTAGAATCCCAGTCATGTTTTTTTTCAGAATAATCATTGGTTCAGTACATTTTTTATATTAAATTAAGGTGATGTGCAAATTCATCAAGAATGATCTGACCCCCAAAAACACTGTGTAATTCATAACTATATGATATATAGAGTATTTACATATACATTATGTGTATATACTCTGATGAGAGATGTTGACAAATGCACTATGGACAGAATTAAGGTAAATTAAATCTCTGTTAAACTGCCTCCTCGTCATAGACTAAAAACCCGAATGTCAATCACTGATTAAACATTTGTTTTGTTTAGTTTTTTTGCTCTGTTTATGTCCCCACCAATGTCAAAATCAGACGTACGCCCTTGGTTGGTATATATACATACTATTTACCCACAAAGTGGAGTTAAAAGGTCTGAGACCACTATAGTAAAAATGCTTCTAGTTTTATAAAAGCATACATATGTCTTATTTATTTTAGGTCAAATCGTTGTGTTAAAATGTATAAAACTTTGTTTATTTCTCAGTTTAAATAAAATATCCTAGATTTTTTTACTTCATATATTATATATATAGAGAGAGAGAGAGAGTGAAAGAGATAAAGAGATAGAGACCTGATTGGTTGTGTGGGGTCATTTCTTGCCATTTTCTGTTCTATAGGAATCTGCTCCCATTTGAAGTGTAAACTCCAGTCGAAACCTGATGTCAGAGGGGAAAAAGTAAGGCAGTATTTCTGGATCACTTGAATAAACACATGCAGTTATTTTTAATCTGTCAGCAATCAGACAGGTGGTCGACCAATATGGATTTTCTTGTGGACGATCAAGGGTGGCACCACTACTTGCAAAATGGTGGGGCAAAATGCTATGCTTTTGGGTGTATAATGGGGATTATGATTTAGTGATTCCAAACACTTTATAACAAGGTTGTAAATATGGCCATTTGCAGAGTTAACATGTATTACATTCAAAAAAATTTACGTATCTTGCTTAATGTTCATTTATAAATATACTTTTTTCCATTGTTAGATCACCTTAGTTCACCTTAAAACAAGAATGAAAGGAAAATAAATACTTTAACCAACAGAGCACAAGTTTGTGCGCACTGGGAATCATATTTTCTCAAATAAAGACCAGGTAACGCTAATTTTACATACAGTACACAGTAATTATGACATAAATATGACAGTGGCCAACTGGATATAGTTTGAAATCAAGGATTTAAAGATCAGGTGCTGCCATTCTTAGCACTGTCAGAATAAAAGTCCTGTCACTGTCAAAATAAAGCTGCTTCTGACAATTATCGGCCCAACGGAAAAACTTTTCGGCCGATGCAGATCATTTTAAAATGTCAAAAATTGGTCTATATTGGCCTTGGAGATATATCGGTTCAGCACTAAATCAGACATCTTGAAATTTACTAATAGTTTGAGTTAACCACCATTTTTGCTCAGATTGGCAATATTCCTAAATAAAAGTCAGATAAAGTCAAATTCTGACAAACAATATGAGTAGAGCTATAAAATGATTAAAGCTCGGGTCATTTGATTTTAGAAGAATTTGGTGAAATGTTTGGGTGTTGTTTTTGTTAACTAAAATTAAAATAATTAAAAATCAGTTTTAAAATCAAATAAAGCTGGAATGAAATATAAATATTAGATGTAAAACTTTAACTAAAATTAAAATGAAAACTGAAAAAAATGCATATAAAAAATACTAAAATAACACCGGTTCATACTGAGACTTTGGTATATTGTCAAATCTGAGCAGAGTCTGAGATTTCTAAGACCCTATAGAGGAGATACATGTGAGATTATTCTCAGGAGAAACATCTAAGAAGTTCTCCAATTACTCTCATTGCTTTCGGGCAGAAACAAATATTAAAGAGATGCTTTCTGTGGTAAAGCTCTGAACATATCACACACATACAGTTCTCTCACCTCCTCTCAGGTCTGCAGAGGCGGCCAGATAGGCAAAGTTATCCAGACTGATAACATCAATGATGGGACTGACTACGCGAGTGTGATCCTACAAGAGAACACAAACCGCAAATGATTATTTCAAATGACTATTTCATTGTGTCAAAATCGTTCCAAGTGTTTATGTTAATGAATTTATTTAGTCATTATTGGATTTCAGGCCAGCTAAATACTCACTGTAAGACACAAGCCATTGTGTCTTCATGACTAGTAAGTCAGCACACATGTATATATTAGTAACGTGTTATATTCTGTTATGTTTTTGTTTTCTCTCTGTTCCTGTTTGCCTGAGTCCCTATAGAGTTTCCCTGGCTGTTAATTAGTTTCCACACACCTGTTTCTGTTCTTCTGTTCTATCTGTTCAGTGTCTGGTGTTGTCTATGTAAAAAGCGGTTGTGTTATGAATTCTCCTGCGATCTCCTGAGTGTTCCTTGTTATAAAATATTTTATTAAAGACTCTTTTTGATTTCTTTCAGTGTGCACTTCATTCAGTCAGATCATGGCAATATATATATATATATATATATATACACCGATCAGGCATAACATTATGACATGAATAACACTGATTATCTCTTCATCACGGCACCTCTTAATGAGTGGGATATATTAGGCAGCAAGTGAACATTTTGTCCTCAAAGTTAATGTGTTAGAAGCAGAAAAAATGGGCAAGTGTAAGGATTTGAACGAGTTTGACAAGGGCCAAATTGTGATGGCTAGACCACTGGGTCAGAGCATCTCCAAAACTGCAGCTCTTGTGGGGTGTTCCCGGTCTGCAGTGGTCAGGATCTATCAAAAGTGCTCCAATGAAGGAACAGTGGTGAACCGGCGACAGGGTCATGGGCGGCCAAGGCTCATTGATGCACGTGGGGAGCGAAGGCCATGTGGTCCGATCAAACAGACAACCAGACAGATCAAACAGACAAAAAGCTACTGTAGCTCAAATTGCTCAAGAAGTTAATGCTGGTTCTGATAGAAAGGTGTCAGAATACACAGAGCATCGCAGTCTGTTGCGTATGGGGCTGCATAGCCGCAGACCAGTCAGGGTGCCCATGCTGACCCCTGTCCACCGCCGAAAGCACCAACAGTGACACATGAGCATCAGAACTGGACCACAGAGCAATGGAAGCCGGCATTGGAAGTGTGATGCTTTGGGCAATGTTCTGCTAGGAAACATTGGGTCCTGCCATCCATGTGGATGTTACGTTGACACGTACCACCTACCTAAGCATTGTTGCAGACCATGTACACCCTTTCATGGAAACGGTATTCCATGGTGGCTGTGCCTCTTTCAGCAGGATAATGCACCCTGCCACAAGGCAGAAATGGTTCAGGAATGGATTGAGGAGCACAACGAGTTTGAGGTGTTGACTTGGCCTCCAAATTCCCCAGATCTCAATTCAGTCGAGCCTCTGTGGGATGTGCTGTAAAACAAGTCTGATCCATGGAGGCCCCACCACGCAACTTACAGGACTTAAAGGATCTGCTGCTAACATCTTGGTGCCAGATACCACAGCACACCTTCAGGGATCTAGTGGAGTCCATGCCTCGATGGGTCAGGGCTGTTTTGGCAGCAAAAGGGGGACCAACACAATATTAGGTCATAATGTAATGCCTAATCAGTGTACTGTATATATACAGGTGCTGGTCATATAATTAGAATATCATCAAAAAGTTTATTTATTTCACTAATTCCATTCAAAAAGTGAAACTTGTATATTATATTCATTCATTACACACAGACTGATATATTTCAAATGTTTATTTCTTTTAATTTTGATGATTATAACTGACAACTAAGGAAAATCCCAAATTCAGTATCTCAGAAAATTAGAATATTACTTAAGACCAATACAAAGAAAGGATTTTTTGAAATCTTGGCCAACTGAAAAGTATGAACATGAAAAGTATGAGCATGTACAGCACTCAATACTTAGTTGGGGCTCCTTTTGCCTGAGTTACTGCAGCAATGCGGCGTGGCATGGAGTCGATCAGTCTGTGGCACAGCTCAGGTGTTATGAGAGCCCAGGTTGCTCTGATAGTGGCCTTCAGCTCTTCTGCATTGTTGGGTCTGGCATATTGCATCTTCCTCTTCACAATACCCCATAGATTTTCTAGGTTAAGGTCAGGCGAGTTTGCTGGCCAATTAAGAACAGGGATACCATGGTCCTTAAACCAGGTACTGGTTGCTTTCGCACTGTGTGCAGGTGCCAAGTCCTGTTGGAAAATGAAATCTCCATAAAGTTGGTCAGCAGCAGGAAGCATGAAGTGCTCTAAAACTTCCTGGTATACGGCTGTGTTGACCTTGGACCTCAGAAAACACAGTGGACCAACACCAGCAGATGACATGGCACCCCAAACCATCACTGACTGTGGAAACTTTACACTGGACCTCAAGCAACGTGGACTGTGTGCCTCTCCTCTCTTCCTCCAGACTCTGGGACCCTGATTTCCAAAGGAAATGCAAAATTTAATTTCATCAGAGAACATAACTTTGGACCACTCAGCAGCAGTCCAGTCCTTTTTGTCTTTAGCTCAGGCGAGACGCTTCTGACGCTGTCTGTTGTGGCTTGACACAAGGAATGCGACAGCTGAAACCCATGTCTTGCATACGTCTGTGCGTAGTGGTTCTTGAAGCTCCAGCTGCAGTCCACTCTTTGTGAATCTCCCCGACATTTTTGAATGGGTTTTGTTTCACAATCCTCTCCAGGGTGCGGTTATCCCTATTGCTTGTACACTTTTTTCTACCACATCTTTTCCTTCCCTTCGCCTCTCTATTAATGTGCTTGGACACAGAGCTCTGTGAACAGCCAGCCTCTTTTGCAATGACCTTTTGTGTCTTGCCCTCCTTGTGCAAGGTGTCAATGGTCGTCTTTTGGACAACTGTTAAGTCAGCAGTCTTCCCCATGATTGTGTAGCCTACAGAACTAGACTGAGAGACCATTTAAAGGCGTTTGCAGGTGTTTTGAGTTAATTAGCTGATTAGAGTGTGGCACCAGGTGTCTTCAATATTGAACCTTTTCACAATATTCAAAATTTCTGAGATACTGAATTTGGGATTTTCCTTAGTTGTCAGTTATAATCATCAAAATTAAAAGAAATAAACATTTGAAATATATCAGTCTGTGTGTAATGAATGAATATAATATACAAGTTTCACTTTTTGAATGGAATTAGTGAAATAAATAAACTTTTTGATGATATTGTAATTATATGACCAGCACCTGTGTATATATATATATATATATACACTCACCTAAAGGATTATTAGGAACACCTGTTCAATTTCTCATTAATGCAATTATCTAATCAACCAATCACATGGCAGTTGCTTCAATGCATTTAGGGGTGTGGTCCTGGTCAAGACAATCTCCTGAACTCCAAACTGAATGTCAGAATGGGAAAGAAAGGTGATTTAAGCAATTTTGAGCGTGGCATGGTTGTTGGTGCCAGACGGGCCGGTCTGAGTATTTCACAATCTGCTCAGTTACTGGGATTTTCACGCACAACCATTTCTAGAGTTTACAAAGAATGGTGTGAAAAGGGAAAAACATCCAGTATGCGGCAGTCCTGTGGGCGAAAATGCCTTGTTGATGCTAGAGGTCAGAGGAGAATGGGCCGACTGATTCAAGCTGATAGAAGAGCAACTTTGACTGAAATAACCACTCGTTACAACCGAGGTATGCAGCAAAGCATTTGTGAAGCCACAACACGCACAACCTTGAGGCGGATGGGCTACAACAGCAAAAGACCCCACCGGGTACCACTCATCTCCACTACAAACAGGAAAAAGAGGCTACAATTTGCACGAGCTCACCAAAATTGGACAGTTGAAGACTGGAAAAATGTTGCCTGGTCTAATGAGTCTCGATTTCTGTTGAGACATTCAGATGGTAGAGTCAGAATTTGGCGTAAACAGAATGAGAACATGGATCCATCATGCCTTGTTACCACTTTGCAGGCTGGTGGTGGTGGTGTAATGGTGTGGGGGATGTTTTCTTGGCACACTTTAGGCCCCTTAGTGCCAATTGGGCATCGTTTAAATACCACGGCCTACCTGAGCATTGTTTCTGACCATGTCCATCCCTTTATGACCACCATGTACCCATCCTCTGATGGCTACTTCCAGCAGGATAATGCACCATGTCACAAAGCTTGAATCATTTCAAATTGGTTTCTTGAACATGACAATGAGTTCACTGTACTAAAATGGCCCCCACAGTCACCAGAGCTCAACCCAATAGAGCATCTTTGGGATGTGGTGGAACGGGAGCTTCGTGCCCTGGATGTGCATCCCACAAATCTCCATCAACTGCAAGATGCTATCCTATCAATATGGGCCAACATTTCTAAAGAATGCTTTCAGCACCTTGTTGAATCAATGCCACGTAGAATTAAGGCAGTTCTGAAGGCGAAAGGGGGTCAAGCACAGTATTAGTATGGTGTTCCTAATAATCCTTTAGGTGAGTGTATATATATATTAATGTTTGACTTGTTTGTAATTTTTAATCAAAATGTCATACTTGGATCTTCAGGTAAAAACGACAGACTTCTCTCTGGTGACGTATGCCAATCATTTAGTGCACTTAAACCCATCCCCTTTTTGCATGTCATGCCCACATCTCAACATCCAATTAACACCCAATGCATAGAACCAAGTCTCCGCCCTACATTCTTTCAGATGATCCTTTACACACATATATGTACGTCAATCACAATAGAGTAAAAAATATCTGTCGCTACTCGTAGTTTGCTGGTCTTGGATTAAAACCCTCTAAAACCATCAAAACAGGCCAGCCTAACCAGTATGTCCAGCTGACCACCGTAAGTCTGGTTTCAGCTGCACTGCTCCCATTGAAAACAATGCACACTTTTCAGAGTAAACTACAGTATAGCAGGGTAAACTTATACAGCAGACCATAACAAATATTATTTCTCTGTTTTCTCCAACAGCACCTTTCTTTTGTGTTTTTCACAACTTTCCAAAAGAGGAAAAAAATATAGAGAGATGGATCGTGACAGTCAGAAGAGAGAAATATGTCAAATGTACAGTCACTCCCTCAACAGCTGTATTAGAAACCCCCTCACAGCAATGTGGAATAGGTTTTTTGTTTTATTGGCAAGCTAATATAACACATAGTATAACACATAAATGCAATGTAAGTATAACAGTGTTGTAAATGAAAAAAAAATTGAATGAAGAAAATATAAAAATGTTGCTAGATTTGCAGTGTTAATTATTGCATTATTGTGTGTGATTTGCAAGGCTTGCTACTTTGAAGCCTGGCTTGCTGCTGTGCGAGTACACTTGTGCATACATAAAACTATTTATGAGCATGTAAGCGTATGTCACATAAAAAAAAAAAAACATATGCCGGGAATGTTCATATTACAACTGCATAAGAAAATCAAGTGTTTTCAATTAGAGCTGGCGCGCTACGCAAAGACACTGAACTCTCTGCTCAGAGCTGCAGTATGTATGTATGTGTGTGTGTGTGTGTGTGTGTGCGCGTGCGTGCGTGTGTAAACCCATCTGCAACACATCCCACACACAGTAGATTCATACAGCATTCAACAATCATAAACAACATCAGGACACTCCACTTAGAAGTCATCCATGGCGTACAACGGAAAAATGATATAATAATATATATAAAATGTATTATAAAATAATTTAATAAACTTAATGTAATGCATATTTGTCAGACATACATAAATGAAACCGGTAGGATTTCCACACTCAAAAAATAAAAATCATGGCATAGTTTATTTTTAATTATCTGCATCTATTTGATTTTATTTAAATAATCCATTTTTATATGCCGTTATTCAAAATGATTAAATTAGAATCTGCATAAATCTGTTCATTTTATTCAGTTAAAAGGTATCATGGTTAAAATATGGCTAGTTGTGAAACAAGCAATATTCAATTAGTTTCAACGTGTGTGTTACAGTTAGGTGGTTGAGAAAGGCGCACAACGAAGGAAATGGTGAGAATATAAAGTCCACATTCACACAAACAATAACTGACAAAGCACTGAACAGAACAGGGAGTATAAATACACATAGTAAATGAGGGAACTAAACAGGAACAGCTGGATGATCAGAAACCATAGCAACTAATGAGAACTAATATAGACACGACTAAACAGAACATTATTGTGACAGTGTGAGATTGAATCATACTGGATTTCTTGATGATAAACATATACAAATTGTTATTGTGTATTTAAAACTTTAAATTTGTTTTTAAATTTGTATTTGTTTTAGTACTAATACAGAAATCGTTCCTGTTTTATTCATGTATGACTGTCAAATATGCATCACATTAAGTTTATTAGTTTGTTAAAACTGTGTAATTCAAATGGATTGAAATGTTATATCTTGATTGTATTGTGGGGTTACCTAGACTGGGTAAACCCAGCATGATCTGCCGGCGATTTGATTTCGCCCTGCAGCTCAGGCTGGAAACCTGTACATTAGCTGTGTCTCATTTCAAAGGCTGCGTCCTCCAGAGGTCGCATTCGAAGGCTGCATGCGTCATCAAGTCGGTCTCATTTCAGAAAAGTAAGTAGGACACTCCGAATGCGACCTTCAAATGCGCCCTTCTTTCGCAGGAATTCGGAGGGTACATGAGGTGTATCCTTCGCTGCTGCAGATAACCCACAATTCTTTGCCTCGCCATTAACAACAGTCATATTTTTTTATATATTATTTGAAAAAATGGCGGCACCAGCAGATATACATGCAAGCGAAGATGTGGTGTTTAAATTTAAGTAGTTTCAAGCTTGTTTTTGTTTTTTGTATTAGGCCTACCTCAAATAGATAGTTGAGGTAAACAGGATTACAAGTGTTTAGTGATTTTTAAACGTTTAGAACAGTACTTTGCTGTCAAGGCAAAAAACATTTTATAGTCATTTTCAAGTTATAAATAATTTTCATTCATATAACTGGTGTGAGAGCGCAACAACACTGTGAACGTGTTGGCATAGCAACGTGATACTTCCTGTTTCCTTTTACGCCTATGTGTCCTATGAAAGACGTCTCGTTAATTATGATTGAGGACACTCCGTATACCGCATCCTTCACAGGATGTGTCCTCCGGAGGACGCAGCCTTCGAAAGTAAATGTAATGAGACACAGCTATTGTTTTATCCTGCTTCTGTTACAAATTTGCGGGAACCAATCACAAACCGGCATATCCACCTGGCGCGTGCTATTGCCGGGTTTAACACGATGGCGGATAGAGAAGCGATCGATCGTTGGTCAGATTGGTTGAAGGACTATTCAATTGCGTACAGTCATTTGAACAATGCCCGTTGATCACGCCTCTTGTGGTCTGATTGGTTGAAGGACTATCCAATTGCGTACAGAGTCATTTGAACTATGCTCGTTGACCACACCTCGTGCAGTAGAAAATACAGAGCAGACTCCCCAGACCAATGTTCAACCTTAAAAGTGTTTGGTCTGGTGATAGCCAGACAAGAGGTTGCCATGTGATGGCATCAAATGATTCTGGTACTGAATGATTAATCTGTTCATGCAACTTCAGAGAATACCATTCTATTACCATGATACATATAAAAACATGGTATTACCATGGTACAGTGACAAGGTGAGTCAGTTTCACCAAAGTATATTCAAATGATATTTTACTCTAGAATTAAAAAAAATCCTTTCAACCATTTACTGTCCTAAATCACTTTCTAAACTGTTATTTTTATGGAGCCAGAAAAAAAAAGAAAAAAATAATCTGAATTGTATAAAATGATACATTTAACAAATAGTTTTTGAGGCATATTTAATATATTTAACATTTGTATTTTTTCATTATTCAGATAAAGGACAATTTTTATTTAGAATAATGACTTTCTTCTTTAGCTACAAACTTGAAACTGTCATTTCATAATCTGTATATTTCACCAAATATGCTGTTTATAAACACAGATCCATAAAAATATGCCACAAAAACAATTCTAAAATTCAAATGTGCAAAATTCTAATTCAAATTGCTTTGCCACTTATCTAGCTCCATATATTTCAGGCTGTTTGTCGGTTTAAGGTTGAACAGTCTGAGTGCCGCTCGAGGCTTCAGACACTGTGTCTCTTTCAAAGTGTCATTTGAAGAGAACAGACAGTGTGTGTTTCTTTCTTTAGTTCTCTGGTCGCTCTGATTATTCAGACATGCGCCAGTATGCCAGCTCATAATGTTTGACTGAGAAAACCACAAAGACAAGTGATCACAAATACACTATATTGCAAAAAGTATTGGGACACCCCTCCAAATCATTGAATTCAGGTGTTCCAATCACTTCTATGGCCACAGGTGTATAAATCAAGCACCTAGGCATGCAGACGCTTCTACAAACACTTGTGAAAGAATGGGTCGCTCTCAGGAGCTCAGTGAATTCAAGCGTGGTACCGTGATAGGTTGCCAACTCTGCAATAAGTCCATTCATGAAATTTCCTCACTACTAAATATTCCACGGTCAACTGTTAGTGGTATTATAACAAAGTGGAAGCAATTGGGAACAAGAGCAACTCAGCCACGTAAAATCACAGAGTGGGGTCAGCGCATGCTGAGGCACACAGTGCAATGCAAAGCATCGGATGCGGTGGTGTAAAGCACACTGCCATATAAACACACTCCTAAAACGAAAAACTATATAAAAAAATACATTTATAATTTTATATTTGATATGAAAGAATCATGATCTGAAGAATCATTGTGTATCCTTGTCTGTAGCACAATGCTGGAGGAAAGCAGTTGAGTAGATGATGATGATGAAGAAGATAATCACTCTTGATGATTTAGGACGAGAGAGGCTACATAGTGCAGCTGTGCGAAGACAAACTGCCTTCCTCTCGCTCTGATTCTGGGAAAATATCCCTCTGAAGAACCAGACTGGACTCAGGCCATTTATGACTCACAATTGACTATTAACACTCACAGTGTTCCTCACACAAAACACAGACTTTAATAAAATAGCTAGAGATTTCGACAATTCATGATGACAAATCATACATGTTGACACCTGACTAACTGAAGTAACTTTGACATGTTTAAAGAACAAACTACACTGCCAGTCAAAAGTTTAGCATAATTAAGATTTTTTAATGTTTTTGAAAGAAGAGTATCCTCACCAAGGCTGCATTTATTTGATCAAAAATACAGTAAAACTGTACATTTGTGAAATATTATTATAATTTTAAATAACTATTATTTTAAATTATAATATTATATATTATATATATTATACACAGCGATTTTGTATATTGTGCGTTACTTGCATTTGCCTTGAAAGGCATCCAGATATACAGTCGCAGGAGAAAGTCTTGATAGTTTGGTCCGATGGTGTTGCAGTTGCAATCGATTCCTTCCATGTTGAGCTAAGGAACGACGGTGAACTTGCAGAGACTCTGTGATGGTCGAAGAAGGTCCACATGGTTTGATGTGTGTGGGGCTGGCCGGCCGCCGGATGAGGTCTCACGCTAACAGCGTTCGGGAATGGAATGCCAGCGAGTACTACGTCTAACAACAGAGAGAACTTTGTGTTGGCCTTTTAAGTTCCAGAGGCCACACCTTTGAGTTTTGGCTTGACCAATGAGGAAGGTGCACTTCTCAGCAGGATAATTTAAAATAACTATTTGAAAAAAATTGTATCGCAGTTTCCACACACAAAAATGAAGCAGAAAAAAACATTTTCAACATTGATAATAATAAGAACAATTATTAATAACTGATAACCAATAATAACTGGTAGTAATTGAACATCAAATCATCATATCAGAATGATTTCTGAAGGATCATGTGACACTGAAGACTGGAGTAATGATGCTGAAAATTCAGCTTTGATCACAGGAATACATTACATTTTACTATATATTCACATAGAAAACAGCTCTTAAATTGTAATAATACATCACAGTATTACTGTTTTTACTGTATTTTTGGTCAAATAAATGCAGGCTTGATGAGCAGAAGAGACTTTAACATTTTAAAATAGTAATTATTCCAGACTTTTGACCGGTAGTGTATACATAAAATGTTTACTCCTTTTTAAATTATCATAAGCCTATTTATTTTGCTATCCTAACAATAGACAAATATATGGTTAATTTAATTTTATCAAGTTGAGTTTGCGTTTTATCCCTGTTTTCTTACACTATCAGAACAGACCTGCAACTCAAAAATGGGTTGCGACCACTGATCTATATAAATGACTCTACCAGTTGAGAAACACTTATAACTAGATATGTTTTTATTGAATCACTATCACTCTGGAACAGTTATAATATCATTTCTTTTTTTCTTTTTTTAATGAATACTTTGCCATTTTAAATGTATTTGCATGTTTTGAGTTACTGTACATAAATAAGGGAAGGCATTTATCATATCTTACCTAGTAAAGAAATAAACTGTTATGCATTATAGGCCCTGTTTACACCTGGTTATTAAGATCGTTTTGGTCGATCGTATCAAGTAGACGAGGGAGACACATTCCCGTTTACACCTGGTGTTTTAATCCATCTCTTTTCTCCACTTTCAACCACTGATTTCTTTGAGGGGAGGGTCTATGGGCAGGTAAATGTATGTTTTTTCCAGATCTTTCGATCTAATGAACAAAATAAGCTCACATAATTTACATATGAACGCGACTGGAGACGATGGAAAAAACATATGGAGAGCGTGTGATAGAAATCAGGAATGGGGAGAGAAAATACTTTTTCGTCTTCAAACCAAACTTGGGTCTTCAGCTAACAAAGTTTAAATCCTGTCTCAAAACGCTTTAGACCTCATTTACACCGGTATTTAGTGTCGTCCACTTGTGATCTGATCGACCAAAACGCTTCTTAAAAGGATAGTTCAACCAGAAATGAATTTACTCACCCTCAAGCAATCCTAGGTGTATATGACTGTAACAAATTAGCTCAAAGTGGAAATATTAATAATTAATCATAACTCGTTACAATTAATTATGAATATTTGGATCGGTTAACTGAATTAACTTAATGTAACTGAATTAATATTACAATCAAATAATCTGTTTGTCCAGCGAACACTCAGTACTGATTGAGTATCAACTCTTTAGAAAGGATATTTTCTGTGGCCACAGAAAAAGAACTCTTTCTTAGCTCGTAGCTATGATCGTTTCGTTAAAGTGACAATTTATTTATAAGCAGACCAGAATCAACTTGTACGAATGTGCACAAGAGTTTATTTAACTAAAACACGAACACATAACTAACATAAATGCACAACACAAAATCATACAAACATGAGGTAGAATGGAAAGTGATAGTGACGGAAAAACCGGATTAGAACAGAGGAATGAAGTTATGAAAAGAGTCTAACACCTGGGAGAACCATCGGTTAAGACAACAAGCGCCTTTGTTTGAACAAAGGGGTTTACAGCTTTTACTAACTACACAGTGATTTAGTATATCGTGCGTTACTTGCATTTGCCTTGAAAGGCGTCCAGATATACAGTCGCAGGAAAAAGTCTTGATAGTTCGGTCCGATGGTGTTGCAGTTGCAATTGATTCCTTCTGTGTTGAGCGAAGGAACGACGGTGAACTTGCAGAGACTCTGTGATGGTCGAAGAAGGTCCACATGGTTTGATGTGTGTGGGGCTGGCCGGCCACCGGATGAGGTCTCACGCTAACAGCGTTCGTGAATGGAATGCCAGCGAGTACTACGTCTAACAACGGAGAGAACTTTGTGCTGGCCTTTTAAGTTCCAGGGGCCACACCTTTGAGTTTTGGCTTGACCAATGAGGAAGGTGCACTTCTCAGTCGGAGAGTTCCTTTGTTTTGAACAAAGGGGTGACTCATTCGCGTTGAAAATGTGTGTGTTAATTTGTATTCTGATAAATAAAACGAAAACACTGCATTCTATAAGAAAGTGATGTCCACCAAAGTGTGAGTCATTAAATGAGGAATATTTTGATAGGAGACACCAGCTAGATGGTTCTGTCATCAAGCATGTATAACAATATGCAATATGAAAAGACAATATACAAACAGTAATGATACACAAAATGTATTGGGAAAATGCATGCTCCTTCATTAAACAGATTGTCAATGAATTAGTGGATAGAATTCCATTTCTATAGAGGGATAAGTGTCTGTTGGTTGTACTGTTCTCTTGTTTGAGAAAACTCAGCCTAAGTGTCTTTAAAATGCATGAATTAGCATCGGGGTGCCAATTCACAGTGGGGCAACTAGCCATCACGGAGCCTGTCTGGGTCCTTAAGGAGATTAAATTGTAATGATTGTGTGTTTGATCAGTCCAGTTGCTACATGACATTCTTCTTTCAGACGAACACAATCAGAGTTATATTAAAATATGTCCTGTCTAATCCAAGCTTTGTAATGGCAGTTAAATGGGAGCCCAAAATTTAAAACCAAAAAAAGGGCATCCATCCATTATAAACGTAATCCACACGGCTCCGGGGAGGTAATAAAGACCTTCTGAAGCGAAGTGATACGTTTATATATTTAAAACTTTATAAAGTAAAATATCTAGCTTCCACCAGACCGCCTTCCGTATTTAACTTATGAAGAAAGTGTAACGCCTCTCGCAGTTCAAAACACTTACGCTACGTCCTACGTCAGGTGTAAACAGGGCCAGAAGTTTTTTCATTTATATAGAATTTCTTTGTCAATAATGGCACAGTGAGGTTGTTTGGGGTGTTTGTGTCAGGTGGCTGAGTGGACTGACCAATAGCAATAGGTTTTCCACATCAAAAACAAAAAATAAAGGCAACGTAGTGGTGCCGTGTGTTATGTTAGCGTGTATGGCAGCGAGTCGAGCGAACACACCTCTTTGACTCTCTGGATCATGGGCTGTAGCCAGTCTGTGTTGACCTCACAGTGACTGTCCAGGAAGGTGAGGATGGAGGCCGAAGCCGCAGACGCCCCTCTGACACGAGACCGGATCAGACCTGATCAACACCAACAGACAATGGCCACATTCACATAACCTCACAATTACAAAATAATAATTCATTAATTACACATACTGTAACTTCATTTTCCCATAACAAACAAGTGCACAAATGAAGCTCATCAGTACACTAAACTGATTAAGCTTAAACATTAAGCAGATATACACTACAGTCAGTGAGATTTTTAAATGTTTTTGAAAGAAGTATCTTCTGCTCACCAAGGCTGCATTTATTTAATCAAAAATACAGTAATATTGTGAAATATGATTACAATTTAAAGTAACTTTTCTATTTTAATATACTTACTATATATTATTATCAATGTTGAAAACAATTGCTTAATGTTTTTTGGAAATTGTGATACAGTTTTACATGATTATTTGAGCATTTATTTGCTATAGCATTTTTGTAACAAAGTCTTTAATGCATTTAGTCAATTTAATGCATCCTTTCTGAATACAATTTCTTTAAAAAATTATCTTTTGAACAGAGGTGTGTGTTTTTATTCAAAGGGGAAAATACAATTTAGCAAAACAAGGCTATTAGATATTTTTTTTTATGTGAATTAATCCTGAATCTAGATCTGAATCCTAAATTATTTAAATACCTCTCCAATAATTGTACAGCATTTATGCATTTATGACATAACATTTAACTTTCATCTCAGTATATGAGCGCATTTCCACTCCACTCATTTCACACATACCTTCCCGGCGTTCATTTCTCAGGCAGCGAACCTTTGGGATCTGAGAAAGCAGTCGGCAGTCTTCAGCTACAGAGAGAGAGAGAGAGAGAGAGAGGGAGGGAGAGGGGACATCAGATTTCCCAGAATGCACCAACAAACATCCCAAGGGCGTGTGCAGCACACATGTGCATGTCAACATTTCTTCAACATGATCATTTTAATGGACGGTTAAGAATGTACCAGACAAGATACACATAAACAATCCGTGAATGAAACAAACACACAAACACAACCTAAGCCGTGTCCGCGGCTGACTTTGGAGGAGGAAGGATTAATTACAGCAAATCAGGTAAATCTAGACCTCTAGAGGAACCGCAGTGAGAACTGAAACCACTGACCAGCCAGGAATCCAGAAGCAGAACTGGTTCAATTTTAATTAAATTATGCACTAATGGTTATTGAACATCTGCATTCTTTTGCTTATGTGGACGGAACACTAAAAATACCTAGAAAATGTAGCAGAGCACAAGAATTTATGCTTTTGCTGAGTTTGCAGCTTAAATGGAATGTGATGATAGACAATATACTTTGTGTATAGACAAAAATATAGTATAAAACAGTAATATTGTGAAGTATTATTACAATTTGAAATAACTGTTTTCTGTGTGAATACACCGATTAGGCATAACATTATGACCTAATATTGTGTTGGTCCCCATTTTGCTGACAAAACAGCCCTGACCCGTCGAGGCATGGATTCCACTAGACCCCGGAAAGGTGTGCTGTGGTATCTGGCACCAAGATGTTAGCAGCAGATCCTTTAAGTCCTGTAAGTTGCGAGGTGGGGCCTCCATGGATCGGACTTGTTTGTTCAGCACATCCCACAGATGCTCGATTGAATTGAGATCTGGGGAATTTGGAGGCCAAGTCAACACCTCAAACTCGTTGTTGTGCTCCTCAAACCAATCCTGAACCATTTCTGCCTTGTGGCAGGGCGCATTATCCTGCTGAAAGAGGCCACAGCCACCAGGGAACACCGTTTCCATGAAAGGGTGTACATGGTCTGCAACAATGCTTAGGTAGGTGGTACGTGTCAAAGTAACATCCACATGGATGGCAGGACCCAAGGTTTCCCAGCAGAACATTGCCCAAAGCATCACACTGCCTCCCCCGGCTTGACTTCTTCCCATAGTGCATCCTGGTGCCATGTGTTCCCCAGGTAAGCAACGCACACGCACCCGGCCATCCACGTGATGTAAAAGAAAATGTGATTCATCAGACCAGGCCACCCTTTTCCATTGGTCTGTGGTCCAGTTTTGATGCTCACTTGCCCACTGTTGGCGCTTTCGGCGGTGGACAGGGGTCAGCATGGGCACCCTGACTGGTCTGCGGCTATGCAGCCCCATACGCAACAAACTGCGATGCACTGTGTATTCTGACACCTTTCTCTTTTGAGCAATTTGAGCTACAGTAGCTCGTCTGTTTGATCGGACCACACAAGCCAGCCTTCGCTCCCCACGTGCATCAATGAGCCTTGGCCGCCCATGACCCTGTCGCCGGTTCACCACTATTCCTTCCTTGGAGCACTTTTGATAGATCCTGCCAACTGCAGACCAGGAACACCCCACAAGAGCTGCAGTTTTGAAGATGATCTGACCCAGTCATCACAAACAGTTGTGCTGCTTTATATGTTTTAGGAAACCATGATACACTACCATTCAAAAGTTAGGGGTAAGTAAGATTTCGATGTTTTAATGTTTTTGAAAGAAGTCTCTTATATTCACCAAACCTGATATTATTTGATGAAAAATACAGTAAAAAAAAGTAAAACAGTTGTGCAGCTTATTCATTTTGGAACATATGTCTCTTATATTGTGTTTAATGATGGCAACATTTCTTTTTTGGTTTAGTAAGCTCTAGTACAGGACCAATTTATTCAGGGGGTCGTGGTGGTGCAAAAAAGAATTCCCTACTAAATTAGAATTGCATCCCTACCGACAGTGTGCTTGTATGTGCCAAAAAGCTCCTTATTGTTTGTATTGCATATATATTGTTTGTGTGTGTGTGTGTGTTGCATGTGTTAGAGAAAGAAGGTGAAGAGGAAGAGTGGCAGATGGTGATGGGGGAGGATAAAACACAGATTACTGTGAGAACAAGAGTCAAGTCACAATCACTCTAATGCCAGATGTCATCATGATCTCATGACCACATTGACACTGTGGCTGTCAGCTAGCATGTGTCTCAGAAACGTGTGTGGACTGTTGTCTGTATTTGTTTTGGAGGAGGAAATGGGATGTGTGGAATTTATATTCAGTTTTAATTACTAAGGAATGTACAGCATCATAATAGATGTTCTGCTTTAATCAGTGCAACTCATTATAATGCTAGGCGCTGTGGTGGTTGCCAGGATTTTGCTATGCGATTGCTAAGGTATTCTGAGTGTTTTTAGCATGTTGCTTTTAAGGTTGCAAGCATCTTCTGGGTGGTTGCTAGGACGTTGCTAGGGCCCTATGAAATCCATTATTTTCCCCCAAATTCAGTTGTACATTTTCCCAAATTCTATGGCACAGTTCTTGTTTGAGAAATACTTTGTCTCCTATTTGGCGCACTTTTGTTACCACCATGCTGTGGAAACAAGGTGGACGGGAGGCAAACTGAATCAGAAAACAAACTGAAAACACACTGCCATGAAGTCTGACAGAGGAATCATTTTATCCTTAGAATCGGTCTGTTCGGTGCCCTGAAGCAGTGTACTGGCAGGAAACACCCGAACTGACTTAAAGGAGGAATCACTTGTGATTGAAGATGAGGTGAATGGCCTGTCAGACACCCCACCTCCTGAATCACCGGTGGTGGCGGGATAAGTAGAGAAGTGCCCGCTGAGAGCCCAGAGAAGAATAGGGCACACAATATTGTGGTGTGCAATGACCTCCCTCAGGAGAAGTCACTCTCAGGGACAGAGATCTGAAGGCGTCAGGACTCACAGAGATCACTTCCCATAGATCGGATCTCCCCTAAGGCCCCCTGTCCGAGGGGGAACTAGAGAGCCCATGCTCACCTTCTGCTCTTCTCTATGAGAGCTGGGCCCCGGTCGTGCACAGAAATGAGCTCTGACTAAAAATGACATCGCGATGACCTACAATGAGAGAGCAAGATACAGGGCAGCGGGAGGTTCAGGGAGGAGTTATAGACCAGAATATCAGTATTTTATTAGATATATTTACAATTATATCAAACAGAAACTAAGCACAAACATTTGCTTGACCAGCCGCAACAGCAGCACATTGCAAAATGATTTATTTACCTCCAACTCTCTTTGCAGAACACAATCATTGCTCCCTGTGTCTCCAAACATTTCCTCCTCCATAATCTATTTTCTTTTTCCCCTTTTTGCTGCAAATCAGCGCACAGACAATTTGGATCGCAAGCTTTCTGCAGTCTATATTTTAACAATTCTAGTCTCGTGCGAGAACTCCAGTCTGACGCACGTGTGATCTCAGTAAACCGACGAGTTTGCAGTCTAAACTCAACATAAGTATAAAGTGTTCAATGTTCAATGTTCGATTTATTTATAAAGCAAATACTAATACAACAGAAGTTGACCAGAGTGCTGTACAAGGGCCAAGACTACATAATTATAAAATCACATTGAAATTCAATTTCCACAGGTGTATAAAATCAAGCACCTAGGCATGCAGACGCTTCTACAAACATTTGTGAAAGAATGGGTCGCTCTCAGGAGCTCAGTGAATTCAAGCGTGGTACCGTGATAGGCTGCCACCTGTGCAATAAGTCCATTCGTGAAATTTCCTCACTACTAAATATTCCACGGTCAACTGTTAGTGGTATTATAACAAAGTGGAAGCAATTGGGAACAACAACAACTCAGCCACGGAGTGGTAGACCACGTAAAATCACAGAGCGGGGTCAGCACATGTTGAGGCACAGTGCGTAGAAGTCACCAACTTTCTGCAGAGTCAATAGCTACAGACCTCCAAACTTCTGTGGCCTTCAGATGAGCTCAAGAACAGTGCGTAGAGAGCTTCATGGAATGGGTTTCCATGGCCGAGCAGCTCATCCAAGCCTTACGTCACCAAGTGCAATGCAAAGCGTCGGATGCAGTGGTGTAAAGTAGTAGAGACGTGTTCTCTGGAGTGACCAATCACGCTTCATCACACTATGTGCTGTAATCACACTAACTGTAGCAATAACAATACTTGCCTTAACCAACAGCACTAAAAGGCAATGAGATATACAGTGCGAAAAAGCAAGAAATCTGCTAAGTGTTTGTGATTATCTGCATGTGTCCAAACACTGCGATGTGAAGATATGCCTGTCACATGGTCCTGCTGATGAAAGCGGAGCTCAGGCGTGCTAAGACTAGCGTTAACAGGATTTAAAGGTGCAGTGAAAATCCTGCTTTACCCTTCAGAACAGTAAAACTCATTTGCAGGTTTACGTGCCTGACTGGCCGGAAACGCTGCTTCTACAGCATGCAGCCTGGCAGGGGCTCAAACCGGTGTGGTGAACCCTGTCAGGACAGCTGCGAGCTGGCACCTCTGAGGCTAATTTGTTAGAGGTAATTACAATGAATAAACATGGCCATTCACAAATACACACAATAATCAGGATGGCTGGCTAAAGCTAAACCTCCAAGCTCCTCGCCACCACGATCAACCCCTCCCGTCTGCTTGTGCATGGATCTGTTATTGGCAGGGCGGTCATGGTTTGGCTGGTTAGCTTCAGCTGGTAGATGCTTTAATCACACTATGTGGGGAAAGAGCATCTTACTTCATTGATAGCAATCCAAAAGTTGCTCTGTATGTACACATTGCAATTATTTTGACAACACATTAAAATAATGTTCAGTTTGTTTACCTGCTTGTAATGTAACTATTAATCGATAACAGAGAACTGTGAAAATAATAGACTTAAGTGCAAACTGAATGTAATATTTTCAGACACTTAATGTATTATAGTTTAATTTGATATCAAATTCACGTATGTACACCTTTATATGTCATTTCATAATTATATCGCCTTTGAAAAATAGGGTAAAGTGTACTGCTAAATGTACTGACAAGCATTTATGATTGTGTAACTTATTGAAATATTTACTTAAAATCTCAATAGGTACTGCAAGTAATTATTTTAAATCAAAGTTTGGCTGACAAAAATAGGTTCAGGAGTTGATGCATTAACTATCATACACTGACAATTTGTATTTTTTTTATTTAAAATAAAGTTTTGTGACAAACATAAACCAAAATGGGTCGTTTTTTTTATCAGTGGCTAAATCATTCAGATCTACAATCTGGTCTATAAATCAAACAGTATCACTCATATTGCATATTGTAGTTTATCCAGCAACAAACTGAAAGCTCATCTAAATTATTGCGGGGCTTTCTGTTCTGCCAACAACCCTGAAAAAACTCCATCCAGATGTACCGAACACCAAATATTTCACAGACTCTGATAACAAAGTTGAATATACAGTTCAAGATACTGACTGTTTAAACCTGACTAGATGTGGACACAATGCCATGAACTTAGCAAAAACCAGCCTGCAAACTTCTGAACAAACTTAACATGCTTAGAAATAAACACACAACTTCTAAACGTTGGGCATGTCTGAGGTTAGTGAGATCTTTATAGTTTTGGTTCAGTTTTTATTTAAAGATTGCCAGAGGCTGTTTGCACTAAACACATTATAAAACAGTATATGCAATAATAACAACATACGCTGCAACATCATTTTCTTAGTTTTTGTCTTGTTTTTCAGTACAAATATCTAAACATTCTTAAATCAAGACACATTTACATGAGAAGTCTGGTTCTCTGAAAAAATATCAACATTTATTGAGATTATGCTTAAAACAAGAATAAAATATCCGTCGATGGGGTAAGAAAAATAACCTATTCAAAATGAAAAAAAAGAGATTATTTTTCTTACAGCATTGGCTTTTTTTTTCTCTTGTTTTAAGCATAAACTCACTTAATTGTAAAAAATTTTTTAGCAAGCAACACTTAAGTACAGGAAGCTTGTTTCCGCCACAGAATGAAACATTTTAAAAGATAATTACGACTTTTTATCTCACAATTGTGTTTACATCTTTAATTGCGAGATAAAGTCTCAATTTTTTATTTGTTATTCTGTGGTGGAAACAAGCTTCCATACTTAAGACCCCCTGTGATGAAAATCACATTTTTAATGTTGTTTATATGTCTATGTGGTGTTTTTAATATGCTTTATGACAAACCATGTTCAAATTCATAAGTCAACACCATTGCTGAGTATTTTCTCTTTTAAACCGCAGTGAACCAAAGACTCAAAAACACAGTTTGAAAACGCTGGTGTTTCTGACGTCACAAACTACCTTGTAACCAATCACGTCAACGTGTGGGTGGGCTTTAGCATATCATTAACTATGACCGTTCTGAATCAGGGGAGTCTCGAGAATTATCCCGGTGTATTTTCCTGTTGATATGAAAAATAGTGTACATTTAGCAATATAGCAGATGAATTATGTATATGATGTATATTACGATGTTATGATGAACTATATGTCTTTCTCCACTGACGTATGATGTTCAATGCGTTTCTAAGGATAGCGATTTTTAGAAGGAAGTTTGAGATGGCAAACAGGAACATGGTTTGTGTAACATTAGCAACACATTATTAGCTGATAACGCAGTCAAGCAAAAGGCTAATCATATTAATTACTGTTATGTGTCCAACATTGTAAAGAGTGATAACTTTGTGCCGCATTTTGTGCAGCGTTTACCTCAGTAAGTTGACCCGACCGAGTGGATCTCTGAGCTGGTGTGAGTGAGTGGAGGCGGGGCTAATTTGCATATACATTGTTCCACGAATACTAAATGAAGCAAGGGTGTAGAGTTACACACAAGATATTTTACAGCATTAAGAAATTATTTTCACAGGAAAAAAAGTTTAAATATGTCATTTTGGTGATCAAAAATGAATTTTAAGGGCTACAATTATTGACTACAGGGGGGCTTATCTCATGTCACTTCGCTACTCCACTAAATAAATCTTGATTTAAGAATGTTTAGATATTTGTACTGAAAAACAAGACAAAAAATCTGAGTAAGTAAATAATTTGCACCCAATTTATATTAAGCGTCATTAATATGTACTATTTATATTAATCATTTGATACAATGCACTTATTGTTGTCACGTTTAGTCCAAAGACGATGAAGAAGGTTCAAAATAGAAGTGTTTTTATTTAAACAAAGTCAACTCAGATAATCCACAGATGCGGGTGCCACGTTTTGTGTTGGCTGCCGTTCAGCAGGAGGTCAAAAAAAAAGGCTGAAAGACCAACTAAAAAGCCTTCTTAAGATAAACCCCACATCCCTGGAAAGTAGCGCCATGAATCGCACACTCTGGCGGCAACTTTGTCAGAATGGAGTAAAAAGTGATGAAGACTGACCTTCGCCTGTCTAAAAGACATCACACAAAGCAGGCCATGCTTGTTCCGGCCCCCCCAAGACAATCAATATTTTTATATGCCCTGTCTGTAAAAGTCAGTGTGCTTCCCGCATCGGACTATGCGGTCATCAAAGAACCCACAAATCATAAAAGAAGTTATCATCGGACGATGATGGACTACCAGAAGTTGTTTGTGATGTTCTTCTGGTCTAGCCTGAGGCCCCGTCCACACGGAGATGCGTTTAGCTGTATACGTAAAAATTTCGTATCATATCAGCGTTTCGTCCAGACGGATCCGGAGTTTTGGGAGCCTGAAACTGGTATTTTTTGAAACTGGGTCCCAGAGTGAATAAATCTGAAACCGTCATCCTTGCGTTTTCGTGCGTACAGCCAATCTGTATATTTTGTGAAAGACTAGAAAGTATACAGCTACAGTACAGTATACAGTATACAGCTATGTGCGTATCAATATTGCGTCATTTAATTACTGTATCTGCATTATTGTAAGGGTAGGTTTAGGGTTGGGGAAGGTGTAGGCGTTAATAAAACACAATCTGGTAATTAGCACATTTATTTATTGTTATTTTATCGTGAGATTTTGCCTAACTTCAGACCGTTGCTGTACCCATGTACACTCACCTAAAGGATTATTAGGAACACCATACTAATACTGTGTTTGACCCCCTTTCGCCTTCAGAACTGCCTTAATTCTACGCGGCATTGATTCAACAAGGTGCTGAAAGCATTCTTTAGAAATGTTGGCCCATATTGATAGGATAGCATCTTGCAGTTGATGGAGATTTGTGGGATGCACATCCAGGGCACGAAGCTCCCGTTCCACCACATCCCAAAGATGCTCTATTGGGTTGAGATCTGGTGACTGTGGGGGCCATTTTAGTACAGTGAACTCATTGTCATGTTCAAGAAACCAATTTGAAATGATTCGAGCTTTGTGACATGGTGCATTATCCTGCTGGAAGTAGCCATCAGAGGATGGGTACATGGTGGTCATAAAGGGATGGACATGGTCAGAAACAATGCTCAGGTAGGCCGTGGCATTTAAACGATGCCCAATTGGCACTAAGGGGCCTAAAGTGTGCCAAGAAAACATCCCCCACACCATTACACCACCACCACCAGCCTGCACAGTGGTAACAAGGCATGATGGATCCATGGTCTCATTCTGTTTACGCCAAATTCTGACTCTACCATCTGAATGTCTCAACAGAAATCGAGACTCATCAAACCAGGCAACATTTTTTCAGTCTTCAACTGTCCAATTTTGATGAGCTCGTGCAAATTGTAGCCTCTTTTTCCTATTTGTAGTGGAGATGAGTGGTACCCGGTGGGGTCTTCTGCTGTTGTAGCCCATCCGCCTCAAGGTTGTGCGTGTTGTGGCTTCACAAATGCTTTGCTGCATACCTCGGTTGTAACGAGTGGTTATTTCAGTCAAAGTTGCTCTTCTATCAGCTTGAATCAGTCGGCCCATTCTCCTCTGACCTCTAGCATCAACAAGGCATTTTCGCCCACAGGACTGCCGCATACTGGATGTTTTTCCCTTTTCACACCATTCTTTGTAAACTCTAGAAATGGTTGTGCGTGAGAATCCCAGTAACTGAGCAGATTGTGAAATACTCAGACCGGCCCGTCTGGCACCAACAACCATGCCACGCTCAAAATTGCTTAAATCACCTTTCTTTCCCATTCTGACATTCAGTTTGGAGTTCAGGAGATTGTCTTGACCAGGACCACACCCCTAAATGCATTGAAGCAACTGCCATGTGATTGGTTGATTAGATAATTGCATTAATGAGAAATTGAACAGGTGTTCCTAATAATCCTTTAGGTGAGTGTATACTACATCGTTTTGCTTTTGTGTATTTAGTTACACAAAAGCATATTTACTGAATATTTAGTGTATTCAGTTATTTCTTGAGATGAGGGAAAAAAAGATTGGATAGGGAAAGCTCTGGCTTTGTGTGGTCTGAGTTTTGTTGTTATTCTTTTTTGCATGTTAATTAGTTCAGCATATCTTCCGTTGCTAATTGATTAGGTTCAGGTGCACTGTAAAATCCAACAGTTGTTCTTACTAAGACTTTTTAGTAAACTTTACTTAATGTCCAATAATTTGTTGAACTTACTTAAAACAATTTAGTAATCTGAACTATTTGCATGCTATGCCTTTGTTACTTAAAAAACCCAAGTAAACATTACTTGACTGGTTTGAGTACCAAAAAAACACAAAAAAAAACAGGCAGGCGGGGCGGCGGACAGGCGGGTAAAAGGTTTTTGAGGCGGGACAATTTTTAAGAGACTTTTCACTCATTTCCTCACCATTATTGTGATTAGTGTTCCCTTTGGTCGGGCACTTGGAACTTCATTCATATTATTATAACTCTCTTCCTATTGATGCAGCGATGCAACAAGAAATCATAGTTATCTGATTTCAAAGGAAGGAAAGTAATACATATACATATGCACACATACATATATATACATTTATAGATATATTTGTGAATTAATTATATATAAAATAACTTTAATTCATGTCAAATAATGATCTTTTAACATTTTTTGCTAACACCTATGGCATAAACTTTTAATTGGGTTGATATTATCCCTCTATATTTGTAACAATATCTTGCAATTGACCATACTTGAGTCACACACAGACTTCAACATTCAGCATGCGAACCACAACAATGGTAACAAGGTTTTTTTATTATTATTTATTTTTATTTTTATTATTAATAAGACCTTTACTATTTTATTTGCTGTTGTTATTGGGGTTATACTGACAAAAGACAAATGGTCAAATAAAGCCAAAAATAGTAAAACAAAGCAAATAATTTATTCATGCCGCAATGCACTCTGGGAGCTGGACTGAACTTTTGGGAGTTGGCTGAACTTTTGAAATTGAGTTACTTGTACTCAAGCTTTATGGTAACCTCTACAAATACACAAGTTAACTCTACAAAATGGTAGTAGTAAGTAGTATCAAGTCAAAAATGATGACCTAATTTGCTTGAAAATTCTGAGGCAATCAGTTTCCACAGCTTTTCTAAGTAAAGTCAACTTGTTACTTTTTACAGTTTGTGTTATGTTAATTATCTAGTTCGTTTCTCTCTCTGTTTGCTCTATTTAAGCCCTGTGTGTCTTTCTACGTCAAGTTAAGTTGGTTGTTTTGTTCTTGAGTGCTTGAGTTTGTTTCTGAATAAAGACTGCTGCACTTAGATCCTGCTTCATCTCTGCTCCAACCAACACTGACAGCGGGACAGCTTGCAAGCACAAACACACAAACAATACCAGACCATGAACTGAATGCAAGGAGGAACTTAACCCTTGTGCATCCTTATGGACAATTTTGTCTTTTTCAGTTTTGATTTTTTTTATCATTTTGCCTGCGTTAATGCCAATTGCATACATTTTGGCACAGGTGTGTATTTTTATTGGAATTTTACTGTTTCACACCCATTTTTAATTGATGCACAAGGGTTAAATACACAGAGATAAAGAACTGAATACAGACAGATGTGCTCGTTAAAGAATATCCATGGTAACTAACTAGCTAGAACAAAGGAAACAGGTAACTGGAGAGAAACAGATCTAAAAGTCTATGAAAATGAAACTAAAGCTAAACTGAACATAATGCCGACAATTGTCTACATACATGTTTTACATGGTATTTATATTTAAAACATTTTAAATCTATAATTACACTGCTGACCTTCCCTTACCCCTTAACCCATCCTGAAAGGGTTAGTTCACCCAGAAAATGAAAATTCTGTCATTAATTCCTCACCGTCATGTTCCAAACCAAACTTTCGTTCATCTTCGGAACACAAATGAAGATATTTCTGATGAAATCCGAGAGCTCTCTGACCCCTCCATAGACAGCTATTTAATTAACACTTTCAAGGTCCAGAAAGGTAAAAACAGATAAAATAGTCCATGTGACTCCAGTGGTTCAACCTTAATGTTATGAAGTGACGAGAATACTTTTTGTGCGCAAAAACAAACAAAAATAACGACTTTATTCAACAATTTCGTTCTAGCCTGTGCCAGTCTCCTACGCAGTTTACGTTGGTCAGCTCCTGCATCAGCATCACACGCATGCGTCTTTACTGCCTTTCTGGACCTTGAAAGTGGTAATTAAATTGCTGTCTATGGAGGGGTCAGAAAGCGCTCAGATTTCATCAAAAAAAGATCTTCATTTGTGATCTGAAGATGAACGAAGGTCTTACGGGTTTGGAACGACATGAGGGTGAGGAATTAATGACAGGATTTTCATTTTTGGGGGAACTATCCCTTTAAACCTACCCATACCACCAAACCTGTCTCTAACCTTACCCGTATCGCACCTCAATAGCAGCACAAGTGGAACACAATAAGTACATTGTACCTTGCAACTACATGTCAACTAACTCTCATTAGAGTATTAGTAGAACGTTAGGTTAGGGTTCGGGTTAGTAGAATAAGTTGACGTAGTTGCAAAGTTACTTATAGTCAACAGAATGTTCAAAAGGGACCATCAAAATAAAGTGTTACCAAAATTTTTTGACATAAGTACATAATAGTTAAAGACACCTAATATAAAGTGGAGCCAATCAGTTTTTTGCAGTGTATTTATTTATTACAACCTTAAATGGATGCTGTATTATTTGGACTTTACTTGCTCACCTCTTTACTATATGCAACTCTAGATAGGCGCATACTCTAGTGTTTTAGTTCAGAAACCCAATATAGTTCCTGTAAATCATCAGACTTGAAGCAATCAGTAATGCACTGCAGTCTTATCTCATTTTCTGACTGATCAGCTTGCATCTCTGCACGTGTGTGTGTGTTTTGTGAGGTGCATGTGGTTCCCATGCCAAGGACAAGAGTGTAAAGCACTGCCTAAACTCAACACATGATCTCTGTAAAGGGAAAAATCACATTTGCCAACTTTATGACTCTCTGTCACTCCACAACATTAATCACAGCAAAGCTACAATTCTGATTGTGCCGTTTGTTTCCTCACCATGACAACAGCAGGGCCGGGTTCAGTCTTGGCTCACTGATGTACATAGAATGAGCAATATTTATAAAGAACTGCACCGCTAATGTGCAGGAAACACTTTGTCATCATTCAGTGCTTTCATATGTGTGTGTGTGTTTCTGTGCTCTTGTGTTGCAATGAAATGAAGCTCTACTTACGGTCAGAGCTAAAGTCGTCCACGAGAATAATCTCCTGTATCAAATGAGGTGGGCTTCTCGTTAGTACACTGAAACAAAAAGAACAGAATATAAAAAGGGTAATGTGTTATACCTAAACTTCAGTGTGTAAGTTGTCCTGCACTGTTACTACAGACATGACTGAAACCTTGAATTATGCAGGTGTGGTTGGGCTCTTTTTACTTGCACTAGTAAGCAACCACGTAACTGCCCTAAACAGCTGCCTATAAAACCATCGCATAGCAACATGCCTTGTGAAGAAAGAGTGCACGTCAGCATACTTTTAAAAAGACTACTTGTTAGAAAATACTGAATGTAATGTTTTCAGACACTTAATTGAACGGTAATTGCAATTAAATGAAAATGTGTTATAGTTTAAATTTATTTTAAAAGCATTTAGTTTTTGTTGACCCACTTAGGAGGACTTAACTACATCTTTACATGTACTTTCATAATTACTTCTGTTGTGTATTGTGTACTGCTAAATGTAAAGACAGGAAATCTAGACTTTAATACCACTTCTATTCAAACTTGCAAATCATGTATTTAAATATATTCATAATTACACATTTGTAATGATGAAATTGCAATACAGTACATTTAAATTATATCAAAGAGGACCTATTATGCCCTTTTACTAAGTCTTGATTTAGTTTTTGGGCTCTAGAACAGGTTTTCATGCTTGAATGTCCATTATTTCCCCCATATTCTCCATGGTTGTAGCTCGTCTCTTCCCAGTCTGTCAGTAACGCTCTGTTTAGTTCCTGTCTCTATAATGCCCCTACTTCTGAAAAGCACACTGTGCTCTGATTGGTCGGCTGCACCAGTGTGTTGTGATTGGTCAAGCTCTTCAAGCATGTTTGGGAAATGTCCCGCCCCTTACCACAACCGGCAGTTTCAACACACGACTAACTCACTCAACAGGCCCCGCCCCTTTATTCTGCGTATTAATTATTTCAGTGAGGAATATTGTGACGTGTTCGTTCCCGGAAGAAAACTCAAGACTACAATGGAGGCGTTTCATGGAGTTCAGAAACACTGACACTGATATAGAGAAGAACTCCCGCTGGAGGGACTTTGGAAATCTTTTTCATACTCAAACAGCAACAAAACAAAGCATAATAGGTCTTCTTTAACTTTAAATATAATATCAAATAACACACTACATTTAAAATTATAATCAAGTACTTTAAAAGTACTTTAGTATATTAGGCAGTACATCAAAATAAGTGTACTTCAATTTAAAATGTACTTTAAAGTAAAACTTTTAATGTGACTATTACAAAGAGCACTTTTTAAAAGTTTAGTCTTTAAGCTAAGTCATTAAAATGTGCTTTTTTAAGTGGCCTTTATATTTCATTAATATTATATTATAAATTATATAAATATTATATATATTATATTATATAAATACATTAATTCATACCAACAAATACATTTTTTCTGGGTTAAATCAGGTAAAAATAGCTCTTTTGGGTAACAAGTGCAGGTCGATGGCCTCAGAAGGATCAATGCTGTATTTTTCTCTTCATGTATGTAAGCGCTGCTGTAAAGCTGAATGTCAGTGTGTCTGGTACAGCTCTAGAAAGTCTGTGTGTGTTTGATGCAGTGTAGGCTGTTACCTCTTAATAGTGCGCAGCAGGGTGGAGCGCGCCTCATTGTGAAAAGTGATGATGATGCTGGTGGGCGGCAGGTCAGGGTCAAAGGTCATAGAGGAACATCTGTGAATGCAGCAAATACACACAGGGGTTTCATTGTCACGGCTGTGCACACTGAATATGGTAGAACAATATTAAATATACTGTGGATCACCACACAGGCAATTGCATTATCATAAGGAGTGGATTTAAACATGGTCAAATATGTTAAACAGAGCTGAGTACTAAACTCCTCCAGACCTTAGGGTAACTCCATATTTAATTTTGGACAGGAATGAAAACTGTTGTTTAGAAACATACCGATTGTTCAGATCAGTATACAAAAACTCAAAAAGTATGTGATCTAGGACCTTTATACAATGCGTGCCATTGTAAAGACTGTACGTCTATACCTCACAGCCTCATTTTCATCTGCGTTAAAATTCAATATGGCGTCTAACCTGACTAAGGTCTATTTGTAGCTGAACGCTGTTGTGTTCGGGTCTTTTTGTCCTGCATTCGATTTTCAAACTGCTTGAAAATCACTGGTTAAACTATGCATTTCTTCTTGAAATTGTGTGAATATTTCTCATTTAGGCTTTTGTGCAAGCAAAGTTTCGACGCATAGATGTGTTTTGGAACGGCTGTACAAATTTTGGTGACTACGACTGCTACGACTGTTACTGGTAAAAAAAATCAACACTGAAAAACAGTAAAGAATCAGGTAAAAAACACAGAACCTTTATTGTAGATGTCAAAGACTAAAATATGAAATACATGCGTTTACTTATGAAACTTAGGACTCGGGGCCCTATTTTAATGATGGCGCAGGTGCACTTGGGGCGTGTCCGAATGCACTTTTGCTAGTTTAACGACGGAAAAAACGGTCGGCACGCCAGCGCATGGTCTAAAAGGGTTGCACCTTGTCTCTTAATGAGTCATGGGTGTGTTTTGGGCGTAACGTGCAATAAACCAACCAGAGTCTCATCTCCCATTCCCTTTAAAAGCCAGTTGCGCTTGCACCATGGCGGATTAGCTATTTACATGGCGAAATTTGCGAGCGGAAAGACTGAACGCTTCTCCAGAGGAATTCTTTTATTTTTAATATTTGGCATGTTTGTGCTGCTGCTGTGTGTGTGTAATAATCAGAGTGTACGTGCGTTGTGCACAGCCTATAGGCTCATATCACTAACGCGCCCTTTAAATAACACAAAAAATACTGCGCTACTGACTTCAGACCAGGTTTTTGTTGGTCAATGGCGCAGTCGTTTTCAGTTCCTCAAAATAGCAACGCGCCAACAATGCTCCTGAACACACCTGGTTTTCAGACCAGCACGCCCATGGGCGAACAGATTGGCGCCAGTGCATTTTCTATTTAAACAATGTGGTGCTAGAGGTGATAATGATAACTGCATCGGACTGAAACTAGCAAAAAACACTTGCGCTGTGCCTGGCGTCACATTGCGCCGGGTGTATGATAGGGCCGACAAAGTTTACTCGAAATTGAAGAATTTCAGTTTCTTTAGTTGAGTTTCACAGTCAAAAAGTTAAAAAAAAATCTGTCAAAGGATGTTTTCTGTTGTTAGATTTAAGGATCTCAATTGTAACAATCTCGACTGTTGTGTGAGAAACTCATTTTACCCTCATGTCAGATACTATTTATACTTACTAGTAGTTATTTGCACCTCAGTGTGCATATAGGTACAACAAGTATTCATGACAATATATATATATACATATATATACAGTATATGCCCTAAATATACAATAGAAATTGGTGGAAATTATGAAATTTCTCACATATTTAATATTTTTAGTCTACAACAGAGGTCTTCTTTTTCATTGTGTTGATTTTTGGCAAACTGCATGGAAACCAATGTGGGTCTATTTGACCCCAGCACAAAAGTTCTACCCAATGTTTTAACATAACAGAAGGGTTAAAATAGCCTAAATATGTAACAAATGAAGATATTACCGATAGTGGCGTGTGTCTCTGATGGCGCGTTCGCTCCCCAGTCGGTCGCTCTCCTGCAGGTTGAAGGCATGTTCTCTGTAAGGATCCTCACCTGCTTTCAGCTGCTTACTGGATAGAAAAGCCTTTTCATCAAACAAGCCCAAGAGTTGACCCTGCTGCTCGACCTTTGGTGCATGAGTCACCTGACAGACAGATAGACACACAATTACACATGCTGAGTGATGCTGCTAAACGCAAAATGTTTCAACACTAGTCTGGTCACAGAGATTAAATAGTTATACTATAATAAACAAATAACTTTAATACTGTGTTATTAATCTTTTATAAGCATCACTGTTGCTATAGCTCAAACTTAGTGAGTTGAATTGACTGAACTGAAAATCTCAGGTTGCCATTATGGTAACAATGGCCTACTTTGACTAATTAAAAAAAAATCTCACTTGGTATTTTTGTTTTGTTTTCTAAATGTTCTTAAATCAAGATACATTTACTTGAGAAGCAAAATGACATGAGATATTAATTCTTGTTTACTGAACAATGTATCAAAATTTTAAAACAAGAAGTTTTCTTACCCTATTGGCAGATTTTTAAGCATAATCTCACTTAATTATAATAAATTTTTCAGAAAGCAAGATTTAAAGGCACAATATGTAAGTTTCAGCGCTAGAGGTCACTTATTAAAACCAAGGCGTAGCTTGATGACGCCTTGATTTTGTGGAATCATGGGAGCTGTTGTCTTCACCTCTACAGCTGGTGGAAAAGAACCCGACGGGACTTGGGCAGAAATTTTATTCATGGGTGAGCTAATGTATTAAAGATTTATTAACATTACTGTAGTATGAAGCAGGGTGGGAGCGGAGCGAGGCCCTGGAGCGATTGCTAATGAGAGATGAGCGTGACACACGGCTCGAGAGCAGCGGAGCTTTTATTCTGCCACAATCGCCATTTCCGCTTCTTCCGCTCATGTGTATGTGGGGGAACGCAGCACTGTTTTATCATATTACACACATTTGAGTGTGTTGAAAGTTATGTTATAATGCTACTCTGTGCGTTCACTCGACTATGAGACACTTGTTCACACTGCAGTGAGCTAGATCGATATTAGGCATGGTAAAACATGGTACTCGCGGTAAATCAAGAAAACCAGATTTAAACAAAAAGATTAACTGTGTTGGGCTCTATAACAATGATTATTTTTCTGGCGATGAATGTATTCAAACAGTTGCTCACCTGTCTAATAAAACACATCATATATTAAAGCGTCTTTGGTGTTTCCATGGATTCTACAAAATAAAAAATCGAGAAATCAAGGGTAACGCGGTCATTGATAGGTGGCACGGTCCGTGTCCGGGTTAAAATTGCTTACTTCTCTGGATTGAAACATTCTTGGAAACATTTGGGATAATGTAAGTACACAAGTCAACAAAATATATAACATTGTTCTAGTGGTTTTTGGATATTTGAATCCAAAAATCTTACATATTGTGCCTTTAATATTGTCAGGTTTATGGTCTGTTTTATGGACTTTTATGGACAAGTTTGTATCACCTTGTTTTCCTGTGCTCTGTTCCTGTTTTGTTTGTTCCCCATGTTCCCATGCTCTTCATTTGTTGCCATGGTTACCAACTATGTTGCACACCTGTTTCTGGGTGAGTTTGTTGTTGTCTTGTGTATTTAAGCTCTGAGTTTAGTTCTGTCCATTGTCCTGTAGTGACTTTGAGTTGAAGCCAAAGCTGTTACATCTTTGCACTCTTGCGATTCCCGATCTTCTTTATTTATTAATAAAATTAAACAGCTGATATTCAGATCTAGATCTCCCTGCTCCTTCATTTCTGTCTGCTTAGCCCAACGTGACAAATATCTCATGTGATTTTGCACCTTGATTTAAGAAGCTTTAGATGTTTTTGCAGTGTGGCTTTTCGTTGTTCAATATTTTCTCAGTCTGATAGTTCTATGATTTATGCTTGCTGTTTAAACTATAGTGGCAAATCACACAGGCTTTCATCACATGATATTTATGAGACAAAACTAAATACATTCAAATTCCGCACATCAGCACTGGATATGTGAAGCAAACTGAGCAAAAGAACAGATTATTTTGAGTAGAGAAGCAAACACATCACAACATTACAGCAGAATAAGTTACTAAATGTCACAACAAAACCAAGAACAAAAAATGTAAACAAAACTAGAAAATTGCTAAACATGCAACCATATTTATTATTCATGCAGAGAAGAGGCGAAATGGACCTTAACCGCAAAACCTTTTTTTTTCTTCAGTGCACTGTAAAAAACATTTTCTTTTACAGTGTAATTATATATTTAAGTACTGAGTAATAATAATGAACTACATGTACTTACTATAGGGTTAGGGTAGGATTAGGGTTTGGTTTAGGGTTAGTTGCATGTAAATATGCATAATTTGCTGTTATTACTATGATAAGTACATGTAACATATGTAACAAGGATACTGTAAAATAAAGTGTTACTGAAATGTGTATTTTTTGCCACTAGTCTGAAAGAAGACAAGTTATGGAAGCAAAATAGTCCACAATTTCAAAACAGTGCATGAAAATCAACAGGTTTGCCTTTAGTTTGCCACTTAGAAATGCAGAAAAATTGAGCTAAAAGAAGAACAGAATCAAGCTGTGAGACGGAGATATGTCGAGAGAGGCTTAGCTCAGAGCGACCTCACCTTCCATTTCTGAAAATAGAGGTGAAAATCCCATAAACACTTTCAGAAAGAGCAGCAGACACTTATGGATGCACTCTAAACCCACTGTGAACAGACACTGTTAGCTTAGATCTAATGCTTATTTTTAATATATATGCTGCCACTTATAAGAAATCATGGAATAAGTTTCTACTGTTATGCCGATAATACTAAGTTATATATTTCATCACGACCAGATGAAATCTCTAAATTATCCAGGATGATAGAAAGTGTTAAAATAAAAATATAAAAAAAAAATTCTATTAAATTCAGATAAGACTGAGGTATTACTTGTTGGACCAAAAACCTGTACACAGAATCTCTTAGAATATAATTTGCATCTAGAAGGATGTACTGTTACTTCATCCTCTACATAAGACCTGGGTGTTATATTAGACAGCAACCTGTATTTCAAAAATCATATTTCATATGTTACAAAACAGCCTTCTTCCACCTCAGAGACATCGCTAAGCTACGGAACATGCGATCTGTTTCTCATGCAGAAAAGTTAGTTCATGCATTCATGACTTCTAGACTAGATTACTGTAATGCATTACTAGCTGGTTGTCCTGCATCCTCAATAAACAAACTACAATTAGTCCAAAATGCAGCTGCTAGAGTTCTTACCAGGTCAAGAAAATATGATCATATAACAGCAATTTTATCATCTCTACACTGGTTACCTATTAAGTTCCGTATCAATGATAAAGTATTGCTACTGACCCTAAACGGTTTAGCTCCTGTGTATTTAACTGATCTTCTATCACCCTACAATCTAATGAATTATTTATCTAATTATTTTAATTATTTATCTAGCTAATTATTTTCCATTTGCTTTTCTGTCCCATCCTGAGGTGGAGACTATGCCAACCCCAGCGAGGACTACAGATGACGCCAATTCTGAATCAACATGCACCAATGCTACATTTTCTCTATTTCTCTACAACTTGTAATAATTACTTCAACAAGCTCATTGTTTCTGCCTAAAATGAATACATTGTCAGCTAACATTGAAATCCATAACTTGGACACAGATCTGATAACAGATCACTCTAAATTGTAATGTAGACACATGCATTTCCTGTAAAGCTGCTTTGAAACAATATGTATTGTGAAAAGTGCTATACAAATAAATGTGAATTGAATTGAATAGATCTGCCAACTTTCCTGTCAGAAACAGAATCATATTTTATATTGTATTTTAGCATCATACAGCCACACAGATTTACTGCAGATTGATGGATGGACCTTGTGTCTGTGTTGTGTGACATTTAGCACTGGCATAATTTGTCTAGGTAGAAGCTACACTCACCTAAAGGATTATTAGGAACACCTGTTCAATTTCTCATTAATGCAATTATCTAATCAACCAATCACATGGCAGTTGCTTCAATGCATTTAGGGGTGTGGTCCTGGTCAAGACAATCTCCTGAACTCCAAACTGAATGTCAGAATGGGAAAGAAAGGTGATTTAAGCAATTTTGAGCGTGGCATGGTTGTTGGTGCCTGACGGGCCGGTCTGAGTATTTCACAATCTGCTCAGTTACTGGGATTTTCACGCACAACCATTTCTAGAGTTTACAAAGAATGGTGTGAAAAGGGAAAAACATCCAGTATGCGGCAGTCCTGTGGGCGAAAATGCCTTGTTGATGCTAGAGGTCAGAGGAGAATGGGCCGACTGATTCAAGCTGATAGAAGAGCAACTTTGACTGAAATAACCACTCGTTACAACCGAGGTATGCAGCAAAGCATTTGTGAAGCCACAACACGCACAACCTTGAGGCGGATGGGCTACAACAGCAGAAGACCCCACCGGGTACCACTCACCTCCACTACAAATAGGAAAAAGAGGCTACAATTTGCACGAGCTCACCAAAATTGGACAGTTGAAGACTGGAAAAATGTTGGCTGGTCTGATGAGTCTCGATTTCTATTGAGACATTCAGATGGTAGAGTCAGAATTTGGCGTAAACAGAATGAGAACATGAGATCCATCATGCCTTGTTACCACTGTGCAGGCTGGTGGTGGTGGTGTAATGATGTGGGGGATGTTTTCTTGGCACACTTTAGGCCCCTTAGTGCCAATTGGGCATCGTTTAAATGCCACAGCCTACCTGAGCATTGTTTCTGACCATGTCCATCCCTTTATGACCACCATGTACCCATCCTCTGATGGCTACTTCCAGCAGGATAATTCATGTCACAAAGCTCGAATCATTTCAAATTGGTTTCTTGAACATGACAATGAGTTCACTGTACTAAAATGGCCCCCAGATCACAGTCACCAGATCTCAACCCAATAGAGCATCTTTGGGATGTGGTGGAACGGGAGCTTCGTGCCCTGGATGTGCATCCCACAAATCTCCATCAACTGCAAGATGCTATCCTATCAATATGGGCCAACATTTCTAAAGAATGCTTTCAGCACCTTGTTGAATCAATGCCACGTAGAATTAAGGCAGTTCTGAAGGCGAAAGGGGGTCAAACACAGTATTAGTATGGTGTTCCTAATAATCCTTAAGGTGAGTGTATATTGTTATGTCTGTAATAGTGCTTCCACTTTAGCATGACAATTTTTATTTATTAGATTTATTTATTTTTTTTTACCACAGATTAGGGCAGCATAATTATTCAAAATTAAGTCATGTTTTTTACAGTGAAATATTACAACATAATATTTCAGTAATATTAAAAAGTATTTTTTATTTAGCAATAATAATAATAATTATTATTATTTTATAGCCATATGGAGGTATAATTACAAGATTTTGGCCTCCCTGTGGTTAATAAATATTATTATTGAATATAAAGTAATATTAAACGGAATTATTATTATATTACTTTTCTTAAATACTCAATATTTTTTATTTATTTAGCAATAAATAATAATAATAATAATACTTTTATTTTGTAGCCATAATGATATATAGTCACAAAAATTTGACACAGTAAACCATTAATCGCATTTTTAAACCGTAATCGTAATTTAAATAAAACAAATTGTAATTAGTTTTTTCTTCTCCAAATCATGCATCCCAACAACAAATACAATGAAGTCACATGCCAATGAGCTAAAAAAAAATTCTCTATACATGCTGCAGACATACAATGTTATTTTGTAGAATAGTTTTCAGTGTGGTCACGTGTGCTTTATTTTCCTTTACTGAAGTCGTTCATATGCCTCATAAATCTGCTATTAAACTGCAGGTTGCTGTGTCCTCATTCTCATCAGGAGGCCTGATCAGAGCTAATGAGATGCATATGCCACTGGCTATGACAAAACACATCTGCGGTTGGCCATATCACCACAGCTTCAGCACACACACTTTCACTGTTATTCAGGTAAGAGCACAGACTACTGCAGAACAGTTTAACTCTGAGTAACTCAGTAATAAACTGTGATAATGTAAGAAAATGTCTGAATAAATTTTGGTTTGACTGTGTATATTCAAAGGCCGTTTGCTCAAAATGATTTTTTTTCTCCTGCACCGAGTGAGACATTTTCTTTTAAGTAGCACTTGAATACACATTTTATTCCTAAAAACGTGAACATTTATGAAGTGGTAAAAAGCAATATCCAAAATCCCCTCTGTAAAATCTTTAATATTTCAACAGTATGAAACAAAAATTATGAACCTGGCTTTATCCAATGTTCAGATTTCTGTTCTGGAAATAAGAGCAAATTGGTGCATATTTAAATAGACAATGCTTCCTTTGCATATATAAACATTACATTTCAGAAAACTAGTGATACAAATGTTTAAAAAAAATTTATATAAACAACTGGGGAAGTATGGAGATATCTATTAATATATATTTTTTTACCCTTAAAATGACAAATTATATTATATTTAATTGACTATTTTTAAATGTGCAATGTTATTATAATATTTATTATATAGCATAGTCAAAGAATTTGCTGATTTTCTATCAGAGTTAGTACTGGCTACAGATAAAGTCCTAATTGTTGGTGATTTTAATATCCATGTAGATAATGAGTAGAGTAGAGCGCAGTTTTGGGAGTGCCCCCCGGCCTGCGAAGGCTGTTGGGGGTATGTGGCAAGCAGCGAGGCGAGGGACCATGAGAGCGGGCTGGTGGCGAGTGATCAATTACAGGCCAATCTCAAATCTACCCTTTCTGTCAAAAATACTAGAAAAGGCAGTGTCCTCACAACTATGCTCCTTTTTAGAAAGAAATGGTATCTGTGAGGATTTCCAGTCAGGATTTAGACCGTATCATAGTACTGAGACTGCTCTCATTAGAGTTACAAATGATTTACTCTTATCATCCGATCGTGGTTGTATCTCTCTGTTAGTGTTACTCGATCTTAGCGCTGCATTCGATACCATCAACCACAACATTCTTTTGAATGGACTCTTAAATTATGTTGGCATTAGTGGAATTGCATTGGCATGGTTTAAATCATACTTATCTGACCGTTATCAGTTTGTAGCAGTAAATGAAGAGATGTCACACCGATCACAAGTTCAGTATGGAGTACCGCAGGGCTCAGTGCTAGGACCGTTGCTTTTCACCCTGTACATGCTACCACTGGGAGATATCATTAGGAAGCATGGCGTTAGTTTTCATTGTTATGCTGACGATACTCAGCTCTATATTTCTTCATGCCCTGACGAAACTTACCAATTCACAAGATTAACGGAATGCATAGCTAATATAAAAAATTGGATGACTAGTAATTTCCTGCAACTTAATTCAGAAAAAACAGAATTTTTAATTATTGGACAAAAAAACTCCACATGTAGTAACCTAGAATACTGTCTAACACTTGATGGCTGCTCTGTCAAGTCCTCGTCGTCAGTTAGGAACCTGGGTGTGCTCTTTGATACCAATCTCTCATTTGAAAGCCACGTTTCTAGCATCTGTAAAACTGCATTCTACCATCTTAAAAATATATCTAAATTACGGCATATGCTTTCAATGCAAAATGCTGAACAGTTAGTTCATGCGTTCATGACCTCAAGGCTAGATTATTGTAATGCTCTACTGGGTGGTTGCACTGCTCGCTTAATAAATAAACTCCAGCTGGTCCAAAACGCAGCAGCTCGAGTTCTTACTAGAACCAGGAAGTATGACCATATTAGCCCGGTTCTGTCAACACTGCACTGGCTCCCTATTAAACATCACATACATTTTAAAATCTTGCTAATTACTTACAAATCACTAAATGGTTTAGCTCCCCAGTACTTGAGCGAGCTCTTAACGCATTATACTCCATGACGTCTATTGCGGTCTCAAAACTCTGGCCAGTTGATAATACCTAGAATATCAAAATCAACTGCATGCGGTCGATCCTTTTCCTATTTAGCACCTAAACTCTAGAACAGTCTTCCTAGCATTGTTTGGGAAGCAGACACACTCTGTCAGTTTAAATCTAGACTAAAAACACATCTCTTTACTATGGCATACACATAGAACTTCATCAATTTATATTATTCAAATCAGTTAAATGATTGTTTTAGGCTGCATTAATTAGGTCTGCCGGAACCGTGACTTCCCAAAACACTGGATGTACTCGTTACATCATAAAAAGAATGGCATCTACGCTAATATTAGTCTCTCTGTTTATCCCGAGGTTTACTGCAGTCAGCTGAATCCGGGCCATATCCAGATCAGATGGTGGACTTGCACCTAGACACGACCAATGCATCCCTGAAGTGTCAGCAGAGACCGTGTCAACTAGACTCTCCCCTATGAAGGCCTCATCGTCACGACATCCAGTGGCACTGATCCTCAACAAACTCGTCTCCTGCGTGATGATCCGATCTTCAACCAGATGGAACTGGACAAATATTCGGAATATTCCGATCTAATATGACTTCTGACCTGTAATTTTGCCTGAATCATAATCATACACTGTTTGTTCGTTGGCCAGAGGAGAACTGGCCCCCCGACTGAGCCTGGTTTCTCCCAAGGTTTTTTTCTCCATTCTGTCACCTGATGGAGTTTTGGTTCCTTGCCACCGTTGCCTCTGTTGCCTTTGGCTTTTGGCTTGCTCAGTTGGGGACTCTAAATATTCAACTATATTACTGATCTGCCCACATTGACACTATATGATAATTGAACTGAGCTGGACGATAACATCACTGTTGTCACAGTGTGTTTTGGGTTATGTTTCATGTTCACTGTCATGTTTTGCAGTTTGCCATGTTCACTGTCATGTGATTCCCATGCCCTCATGTGTTCTTGTGTCATGTTGTCATTGGTTTATTGGTTAATCATGGTTCACAGGTGTGTCTTGTCTAGTCGTTAGTCCTTGTGTATTTAAGCCCTCATGTTTGCCTTGGTCCTGGTTGAGTATTGAATGTTGTAGCCCACTGTTGGTGAGTGTTTGGCAAGTCTGTCGTCACGTCACGTCACGTCACGTCACGTCACGTCACGTCACGTCACGTCACGTCACGTCACGTCACGTCACGTCACGTCACGTCACGTCACGTCAAGTCTGTTCATGCCAAGTCAAGTTTTGTTTTATGTTGTGGATTATTGAATAAACTGCACTTGGGTTCCAAAACCTTGCCTCGTGTGGACCTTCCTCGTTACAACTGTTTTCTCCAGAGCGGCTGTACAGCCGAATCAAATTCTGTTGCATTATTTTTCTGTTAACATTGTAAAGCTGCTTTGAAACAATCAGCATTGTAAAACGCGCTATATAAATAAAAGTGACTTGAAGAATATTCCAAAAGAGCATCTTCTGGTGTTCTGAAAGCTTGACTTTACATAGTTAATACGCCCGCTAATTTGCTCTATTGTATTGCTTTATTGCATAACAATCACTGATCAACCCCTTTAGTCAACACAGTATCAACCGTAATATGAGACATCTGGTTTGTGTTGTGTGTGTCCAAGCTGTTTGGCTGTTTACATTAAATGGACAAGTACAACAAAATCAAACCAGGCCATTAGCAGAACAGCACTAATATAATCAGTTTGTGCTTGGGAGTAACATGCAAATGATTCTGGGGAAAGCTTGCGAAAGCAAATATTGCTCACTGAAACAAACACTCTGCTTTGCATAAATGGCACATCTAATACATTCACTGTGGTGCGGGAAGTGCATCTGTTACTCTTCCTAAACGGAACACAATAGAGCATGAGAGAGATGCTTGCACTGATATCTCAGTATTTGTTCCTCTCATAAAAGGACATTAGCCGAGATTGATGCACTGCAAAAAGTCCTCAGTACAGGGAGGATCTGCCATTGGCTCAGGGCAAGTAAATAAATGCGTTGTGCAACAATTCTCTGGAGACACTGTCCATATAAAATCAGCTTGAATTACTGCTTATAACTGTGATAAAGCACCCAATTGATCTCCATGGGCTATCCTTTTCTTTCAGGACTTGTAAATGCACTTCTGTCATTAATAGAGTGAAAAGACAGAGTGCACAATCATTTCATCTTATTTTACAGGCAGAGGTAGATCAGATATCAAAGCAGGCTAATGGAGAGCGGGATTACTCTAGAGTTACTGTCACTTCACAGTGCTCAGCTAATGGGGTTTTATGAGGACAAGGCCACCGCTGGTGAATTGTTATTAGTGATAGACTCATATCTGTTATGTGTCTAGTGATAGCCACGCTGATCAATCTTTTTTAGAAAATCCACCACCAGCCTACACTGGTGTAGAAATCATTTTCCAGTCAGAAATTGCTAGTGAATTTCACAAATATGATATGAGAAGAGCAAGGTCTGTAGTTAGGGATTACTTGTAATTTAAGGAAAATGTAATTATATTTTCAGAATGACATAATATTTTTTTTCAAACATAGTCTGTGGGGTAAAACACCCCAGCCCCAGTGGGCATTGCTTCCCACTATCATAATTACTGTAGTTACCATGTCCTGAACATCATATTCTTTGTTTTTTCCATCAAATTACTAGGTGGTTGAATAAAAATATTTGGACTTTATATTTAAAAATTACCTCACGCATCAGCTAGCTAGTTAGCCAGCCAGTTAGCATCAGCTAACAATAATTTTTTTAAAAAGGTTGATTTTCAGCATGGTTCATTAATAAATTGTCATATTTATTTTGGCTTGTCTTTGCTGTAAACATATAAAGCAAATTGCTTTGTCAGAGTGGGGGAATTTTACCCCACCCTGGGGGGCATTTTACCCACCTGTGGGGTAAAACACCCCCTTGGTACGAATTTAATTTTTGTTAAAAAATCTAATATATAGGATACTCTAATATATAGCAACTCTAAATATTTTTCATACTTGGTTTATAATTTATGTCATTATCACTGAAAACTAGGATAACTATTCTAGACACATTTAACTTTTGTTTCACAGAAAAGTTACACAGTCCTTAAGGGGGGCGTTTTCCCCCACTCTACCCCTAGTCATGTTAGGATGAAATATAACTTCTTAACACGATTACAAAGCCATACAGAGTAAGTTCTTTTTGTGTATGTGTGGTTTCAGTTGTTCCTATATTTTTTCGTCAATTTAGAAAAAAATTATTACAAAATCTTTAGTGAATTGTGATTTGCTCTTAAAATCATTCATACGCACATTTCACGCACAAATTTGTGCGTATGCATGCTTAGTGAATGAGTCCCATTTATTAAAAAAATTTGTGAAATTGCAAAGCAGAATAACTGAAAATGCATTCCACTAATCTTTGTTCTATTTACAAAATATATATAAAAAAAATTGTATAGCCTATACGTTATAGTCGATCTAAATTTCAGCACATTTGTGTAGATCACAGTTGCTGTAATTAAATCGCATATATCCCAATATCATAAATATACAGCATTATACTGGCAATCCAACTCACTAAATATTGGTTTTGGACACTGATCTTTAATACTGAGTATATAGAGCAATTAAACTAAATATTATCTAAGAATTATCTGTAATTATTATGAAACCACAAGTCAAGTTAAGATAAATGTATCATATTTTCTACAGATAATCGCCAAGGCCCCAGGATAAAAGGTTTTAATACAGAGAGCATTTATAACTCATTTTACCATCAGCATTTTTAGGTATTTGTGCAGGTAAACACACATGTATCTGTTTTTCATGACACTCATTGTCACACACGTGTCGCCTGCGGTTTAGAGAGTGATGCTCTGTTGCCATGGAGCTACAGGACACAATTTAGGGATGCAGATGTTTAAAGCATCTGCATTTTTCACATGCATGCAAATGTTCATTTTATTTAATTTAATTTAAACATCAGATGCGATTGAATCCTCGATTCTGTGATCTTTCTGCCTGTGTAGAATCATTCAAATCAAATCACGCATTCTTTTTGGAAGCCAGCAGACTGAGAAGTCGAATGTGACCGTTTGCCTTCAACCTGATGAATGTGGAGTCAAACTGTGAGAAGAGCAAAACAAACAGCAAACAGCTGTCCTACAGTACACATGACTCAGATCGCCTGTCAACATTTGACTCAATCATCCTTGTTTTGTCATTTTCACTTCATGTCGGCATAAATATGAGTTTGAAAATGAATATATCAGAAGCAGAACACCGCTTGTATGATCAGTCAGGTTTGGTAGTACAAGTATTAAAATCCTATATTTTCTATAAAATCAAGTTTTAACATTTCCCCTCAGTACAATTGGAACTACTATTACAGTACTATTATATATTCTAAAATATCACATATTTGGAATGTTGGAATCTAGACTCTTAAAAATAAAGGGTTTTCGCAGCGATGCCATAGAAGAAACATTTCAGTGCCATGAAGAACCTTTCAGCGGATAGTTCTTAAAAGAACCATTTTTTTCTTAATGTAAAGAACTTTTTTTCATTATAAAGAACCTTTTGTGCATTTGAAAGGTTCCATGGATTTTAAAGAACCCTAGAAAATTCGGTAACCCTTTAGAATACTGATCCATCATTAATGAATAACGCATTATTAACACTCTAGTAACTACTATTACCTAACAAGATACTCTAATTAAGAAATTAGTAAGTAATAGTGCTCAGTTGAATGAGGTAGTTCACTATTAGCCAATCAGTAACTACTTTTTTTTTATACCTCACAGACTACTAAGAACTACTATATACAGATTCATAATTAACATGAATAATGCATCATGTATAATTAATTCTAAAGTCAGTCATAGTTAAAGGTGCACTATGCAACTTTTCCGTCCGCTAGAGGTCGCCTATTCAAAACAAAGGCGTAGTTTGGTGATGCCAAGTTTGAGCGCAGAATCTTGGGACATGTGGTCTTCACCTCACAGCCGGTGGAAAAGAATCGGGATAGGACTTAGGCAGACATCATGTTCATGGATGCTATTATTAATGTTACTGTAGTATGAAGCAGAGCAGGACCGAGTGTTGTGGGAGCTGAGCAAGGCCGCTGGAGCGATTTCGCAACACACGCCTCGCGAGCAACGGGACTTTTATTAAGCCACAGTCGCCGGCGCAATTTCCGCTTTTCTGGTCATGAGTATGAGGTAACGCAGCTCTGTTTATCATATTAGATACATTTGAGTGTGTTGAAAATTATGTTATGCTGTTACTCTGTGCGCTCGCTCGGCGGCTGCTATGACACTTGTTGCACACTGCAGTAAGAGTAAAGCGTTTCTGCTAAATAAAACCGGAAACCGAGGGTAACGCAGATATGACGCCATTGACAGGCGTCTCCCTCACACATCCCGGTTCCTTGGTTAAAATAGCAATTTTCTCTATTTCTTACAAATAGTTGGAAACATTTGGGATATTGTAAGTACTCAACTGAACAAAATATATAACACTGGCCGTGGTTTTTGGATATTTTACTGAAAAAATGTTACATAGTGCACCTTTAATGACTCAAGTGTTACCAACTGCTATCCAAAAACTTACAAAAACCTCAAAAGCTTACAATGACTTGAGTCAATATTAGGGAGTTATCATATTTTTCACTTTAGAATACTGATCCAAATAATTAGTAATTACTTTTAAAGGATTTGGTAATACTCAAGTCATTAATAGTGGGTTACTATGACCCTCACTTTAGAAAAAAATGATACATTATGCATTATTTTTATTAACTGTGAATCTGTATATAGTAGTCGTCTGGGAGGTGTGATTAACTAATAGTGAACACCACATTCGGCGTGTTAATTAGAGTGTTAATACTGCATTACTCATTTGTTCCTCTGTAGTTATTAATTAATGATGGAACAGTATTCTAGAGTGTTACCGAAAATTCTAATCAGAATCTGTTAGGACTAGTTCCGAATTATAATAGAAATCCAAATATGAATCCAGTATACATTACTGATAAATGACAGTGTGTTATTGCATAGTTTATAGTAGGTTAAATCCTAACAAATGCAGCATGGATCTGCAAACACACACACACACCTGCAGCTGGCTTAAGGAAAAGCCTCTTATGCACCTGACATCACGCTGAGATCCACACTCACACACACACTGGCTCCATATATCAGCAGTGAAAGATGCTGTGCATGTCAACATACATAAACGCGTGCATTACAGCAGTGATGTTAAATGTGCTGTAAACATCATCATCATCATCATCATCACCGTTACTCACGATCAGAGGAAGAGTGCGCTCCTCCAGCCTCCCGGAGGAGGATTTCTGCCCGTGGTTCTTCAGCTGGGAGCCCGAGGAGGAGGAGGAGGAGGAGGAGGAAGAGGATGGTTTGCTGTCCTGCCACAGGTAATAGAAGGTGCCGAGGATCCAGGCCACGGTGAGGATGAGGATGGCGTTGGCCCGAATCCTGCGCATCATGAGCGGCTCCGAGCGCTTGGCGACCCGCTCCGTGTGTGTGTGTGTTGTCGGTGATGAGGATGATGATGAAGCCGTGCGCAGTGAACAGGCTCTCCAGACTAGATCGAGCGGATCTCTGGCGGGTTTCGCGCAGGTCCTAGAGCCCGCCTCAGCTCACACATCACGTGTGCCAAGTGTACAGTGACTCTCAGTTGATTAAAATATTTTATTAAAAAAGAAACAAACAAACAAAAGTGTTATATAGTGTCATATGTAAACAAAGGCCTATAATAAAGTGGCCATTAACATTTAAACTCTTAAACAGTTCATTTATTCATTCATTTTCTACAAATCAGAAAATAGTGATTGACAACCACAGAAGGTGAAACTGAACATGAGCTGTTTTATTTACTTATTTAGATTCACAAATTTTACTGTAAAAAAAATTGCTGCCTTAAATTTTTAAGTACAATCAACGTGGATGTTTAAGTCATTAAAACCTAAATGACATTAAAGGCACAATATGTAAGATTTTTAGATTCAAATATCCAAAAACCACTAGAACAATGTTATATATTTTGTTGACTTGTGTACTTACATTATCCCAAATGTTTCAAGAATGTTTAAATCCAGAGAAATCAGCGATTAACCAGGACGCAGACCGTGTCTGTGTGTCGCCTATCAATGACATCATATCCACGTTACCCTCGATTTCCGGTTTTATTTTGAAGAAACCATGGAAGACACTTTAATATATGATGTGTTTTATTAGACAGGTGAGCAACTGTTTGGATCATTCATCGACAGAAAACGAATCATTGTACAGTAATACAGCCTTTTTTCCATCATAGAGTATGTTTTAAAATTCATTGCATGCCATTTAGCAACACAAGCCATCCAGCATTTATTAATATGATATTCTAATATCGATCTAGCTCACTGCAGTGTGCAACATGTGTCTCATAGCAGCCATGGAGCGAACACACAGAGTAGCATTATAACATTTTCAATGCTTAAATGTGTGTAATATGATAAAACAGCGCTGCGTTCCCCCACATACACATGAGCGGAAGAAGCGGAAATGGCGATTGTGGCAGAATAAAAGCTCCGCTGCTCTCGAGCCGTGTGTCGCGCTCATCTCTCATTAGCAATCGCTCCAGGGCCTCGCTCTGCTCCCACCCTAATCTCTTAAACAGTGGTGTAATAATATTTTTCTAATTATTATTATGATGACGTAGTTATTTTTTTCATGGGAGGTCAAACTGGACATAAGCTGTTTTATTTTCTATTTATTTTAAATGAGATTCACAATTTTTGTAACCTGGTTGCCAAAATAAAATGCTGATTTGTGTGAAATCTACAAAATTCATGAAATATAAAGAAAAACAATATGCCAAAATGGGTCATAAGGTTGAAAGTGAGAAAGATGCTATTTAGAGTCAGTCTGATAAACATATTTCTCATATAGTCTATATATAATAAATCAATAAAATGAATTAAATTAGAATACATTTTTTTACAATTATTTGTTTGATTTTTTTTTTCTTTTTTTTTCATATTGTTTAACACCCACAGATTAATTTGGCTGTTGCATTACAAAACAGTGCCTGTGTTTGTCTGATGCTGCCATAGCAACAGTGTGTTCATATTCCTTCGATTTTGTTCTATATTAAATCTATTCTGTTGTATTATATTCTATTCCAAAAGAAGATATGTCAAAGTTCTATTCTATTCTATTCTATTCCAAAATAATATATTTCAAAGTTCTTTTCTAAGTTCCTTTCAAAGTTCTACTCTTTTCAATCTATTCTGTTCTATTCTATACTACTCCAAAATAAGATGTCAAAGTTTTTTCAAAGTTCCTTTCTAAGTTTCTTTCAAAGTCCTGTTCTATTCTATTCTATTCTATTATATTCTATTCCAAAAGAAGATATTTCAAAATTATTTTCTAAGTTCCTTTCAAAGTTCTATTCTATTCTATTTTATTCTATCCTATTCTATTCTATTCCAGAAGATATTTCAAAGTTCTATTCTATTCTATTCTATTCCAAAAGAAGATTTTTCTAAATTATTTACTAAATTCCTTTCAAAGTTCTATTCTATTCTATTCTATTCTATTTTATTCTATTCCAGAAGATATTTCAAAGTTCTTTTCTGTTCATTTCAAAGTTCTAGTCTATTCTATTCCTGAAGAAGATATTTCAAAGTTAATTTCAAAGTTCTATTCTATTCTATTCTATTTGATTCTAGAAGAAAATATTTCAAAGTTAATTTCAATGTTAATTTCAAAGTTATATTCTATTCTATTCTATTCCAGAATAAGATATTTCAAAGTTCTTTTCTAAGTTCCTTTTTTTTACGTTCTATACCATTCTATTCTATTCTATTCCAAAAGAAGATATTTCAAAATCCCTTTCGAAGTTCCTTTCGAAGTTCTATTATTCTATTCTGTTCTATTCCAGAAGAAGATATTTCAAAGTTCTTTTTTAAGTTCCTTTCAAAGTTCTATTCTATTCTATTCTATTCCAAAAGAAGATATTTCAAAATTCTATTCTATTCTATTCTATTCTATTCTATTCCAAAAGAAGATTTTTCAAAATTATTTACTAAGTTCCTTTCAAAGTTCTATTCTATTCTATTTTATTCTATCCTATCCTATCCTATTCTATTCCAGAAGATATTTCAAAGTTCTTTTCTGTTCATTTCAAAGTTGCTCTTCTATTCTATTCCTGAAGAAGATATTTCAAAGTTAATTTCAAAGTTCTATTCTATTCTATTTTATTCTATAAGAAAATATTTCAATGTTAATTTAAATGTTAATTTCAAATTTATATTCTATTCTATTCTATTCTATTCTATTCCAGAAGAAGATATTTCAAAATGTATTTTCTAAGTTCATTTCAAAGTTCTATTCTATTCTATTTTATTCTAATCTATTTTAGAAGATATTTCAAAGTTCTTTTCTGTTAATTTCAAAGTTCTATTATATTCTATTCCAGAAGAAGATATTTCAAAGTTCATTTCAAAGTTCTATTCTATTCTATTCTAGAAGAAAATATTTCAAAGTTCATTTCAAAGTTTATTTTAAAGTCCTATTCTATTCTATTCTATTCTATTCTATTCCAGAAGAAGATATTTCAAAGTTCTTTTCTAAGTTCCTTTTTTTAAAGTTCTATTCTATTCTATTATATTCCAAAAAAAGATATTTCAAAATCCTTTTCTAAGTTCCTTTCAAAGTTCTATTATTCTATTCTGTTCTGATCTATTCCAGAAGAAGATATTTCAAAGTTATTTTCTAAGTTCCTTTCAAAGTTCTATTCTATTCTATTCCAAAAGAAGATACACTCACCTAAAGGATTATTAGGAACACCTGTTCAATTTCTCATTAATGCAATTATCTAATCAACCAATCACATGGCAGTTGCTTCAATGCATTTAGGGGTGTGGTCCTGGTCAAGACAATCTCCTGAACTCCAAACTGAATGTCAGAATGGGAAAGAAAGGTGATTTAAGCAATTTTGAGCATGGCATGGTTGTTGGTGCCAGACGGGCCGGTCTGAGTATTTCACAATCTGCTCAGTTACTGGGATTTTCACGCACAACCATTTCTAGAGTTTACAAAGAATGGTGTGAAAAGGGAAAAACATCCAGTATGCGGCAGTCCTGTGGGCGAAAATGCCTTGTTGATGCTAGAGGTCAGAGGAGAATGGGCCGACTGATTCAAGCTGATAGAAGAGCAACTTTGACTGAAATAACCACTCGTTACAACCGAGGTATGCAGCAAAGCATTTGTGAAGCCACAACACGCACAACCTTGAGGCGGATGGGCTACAACAGCAGAAGACCCCACCGGGTACCACTCATCTCCACTACAAATAGGAAAAAGAGGCTACAATTTGCACGAGCTCACCAAAACTGGACAGTTGAAGACTGGAAAAATGTTGCCTGGTCTGATGAGTCTCGATTTCTGTTGAGACATTCAGATGGTAGAGTCAGAATTTGGCGTAAACAGAATGAGAACATGGATCCATCATGCCTTGTTACCACTGTGCAGGCTGGTGGTGGTGGTGTAATGGTGTGGGGGATGTTTTCTTGGCACACTTTAGGCCCCTTAGTGCCAATTGGGCATCGTTTAAATGCCACGGCCTACCTGAGCATTGTTTCTGACCATGTCCATCCCTTTATGACCACCATGTACCCATCCTCTGATGGCTACTTCCAGCAGGATAATGCACCATGTCACAAAGCTCGAATCATTTCAAATTGGTTTCTTGAACATGACAATGAGTTCACTGTACTAAAATGGCCCCCACAGTCACCAGATCTCAACCCAATAGAGCATCTTTGGGATGTGGTGGAACGGGAGCTTCGTGCCCTGGATGTGCATCCCACAAATCTCCATCAACTGCAAGATGCTATCCTATCAATATGGGCCAACATTTCTAAAGAATGCTTTCAGCACCTTGTTGAATCAATGCCACGTAGAATTAAGGCAGTTCTGAAGGCGAAAGGGGGTCAAACACAGTATTAGTATGGTGTTCCTAATAATCCTTTAGGTGAGTGTATGTCAAAGTTCTTTCCAGCTCAAGAGAGTGTTTTTCGCAGTGGTTCTGCTGTTGTCTTCATTAGCAGCCTAAATAACATCAGACTGATGCTTTCACCTCTGCAGGTTACAGGCTGTTGCACATCAGCAGGATGAAACTCCAAACAGCTGCTCTGGCAGTCAGAGAGGGGTTTCTTCTGCTGTGCATTTCTTTCCTTATATGAGGTCATTCCAGCCCATCAACAGCTCTGATATTGTGCCACAGCTGTTCCCATCTCAGCATCAAAGTTTCCCAGGCAGTTAAATTAACATTGGATAATATAGAAGAAAGGCTAGAAATTTAAAACTGAATTGCACTGAAATGGTCTCATCTAATTTACTGATATCTGAGAGAAAATGGCCAGGTGTGCAGGTTAGATTTGAGTCAACTTTTATAGTGAGTAGAGGCTAAAAGTGATGTCTGGCCCAGGAAAATTGACATCTTCATGTTTATTCAAATATTATTTTAAAAATTGCTCATAAAATTGCTTATAATCATATGTGACCCTGGACCACAAAACCAGTCATAAGTCGCACGGGTATATTTGTGGCAATAGCCAACAATACATCGTATGGGTCAAAACTATCAGTTTTTCTTTTATGCCAAAAATCATTAGGATATTAAATAAAGATCATGTTCCATTAAGATATTTTGTAAATTTTCTACTGTAAATATATCAAAAATGTATAATTAGTAGTAATATGCGTTGCTAAGGACTTCATTTGGACAACTTTAAGGGTGATTTTCTCAATATTTAGATTTTTTTGCACCCTTAGATTCCAGATTTTCGAATAGTTGTATCTCGGCCAAACACTGTCCTATCCTAACAAACCATACATCAGTGGAAAGCTTATTTATTCAACTTTCAGATGACGTATAGATCTCAATTAAAAAAAAATGACCCTTATGACTGGTTTTGTGGTCCAGAGTCACATATTGCATAGTTGTGTTTTGAGTCAATTGAAATGAAATATGCCAAATTGTGTGGACATAATTTTTGGCCAGGCTGTCATACAACGGAATTATGAACACATTCAAAAACAACAGAGAACCAGCAAAATATGAATAACTGAACATGTTGTAGTCAATCTTTTGTTCTGTGAGCTTAGTAAAATAAAACCTGTAGCTGTAGTTTGCCTTTTTTGCCAAATAATTTTTATAAATATCTTAACCAAGTTTAATGTTTTGTTCTTCCCTCAAAATACTGTAAAAAAAACATATATATATATTTTAGTCCCACTTTATAGGTGGCCTGAACTACTATGTACTTACATCAAAAAATAAATGCAAACTTATTGTGTTCATATTGTATTGCAGAACACTTTTGCTGATATTGAGGTGGGATACGGGTAAAGTTAGGCACAGGTGTGGTGGTATGGGTAAGTTTAAGGGTAGGGTTAGGTGTAATTATAAATGTAACAGAAATTAATTATAGATGTAATTACATGCAGGTAATTTTTAAAATGTAGGTAAAATGTAAAAACATGTATTACACAATAAGTGCATTGTATCAAATGATTAGTACATAGTAGTTAAGGCCACCTAATATAAAGTGGGTCCAATATTTTCCTTATATGTCAATAGTTTAAATATCCCCTCTGGACATCACTTTTGGCCACTACTGTATATAGTAATTATTCATCATTAAAAATCATTCATTGCTTTTTCAAATCAAAGACAATCTGCAAATGTTGATTTCATATTATAGCCATTATTGTTTGTATGTATTTAAGCACAACAGGAATGCTTTATTGACCAATAGTTAGTATTTGCTGAATCAGATTTTCACATGCAGTTGCGTGATTATTTATGTGACGATGCCAGTCTACTAGAGCTCAGCTCTTTAGATTAGACCAGTGAAGAAAGGCACTGGAAAGGTATTGATGAGTATAATATCTGTATCTCACTCTTCAGAAGCTAAAAGAATAAACCAGAATCACCTGATCCTGGAACAGGCTCCAAAATGAACCACATGATCCTCCTAATCCTCTCAGAGCCACAGCTGGCATTTACAGCCCTGCTGCCAAAGTCGTTGGTTCAGTGCACAAAGATCTCCTTCTCTTTCTTGCTTTCTCTTCTTCTGGCTCAAGTATAGAAAAATTCCTGTGTTCTGTTCTGGTCAGTCAAGCAACCACCCACAACAACACCCTAGTAACCATAAAGCAATGAGCTGAAATCCACTCAGAAGACCTTAGAGCATCATGACAATGAGTTTTGCATGGCAAGCACCACTTACTTTCTTCAGATGTAAAAATGGATTTAAAATGATATTAAATAATGTAAACTAATGTAATAAGTGTGTTTTTAAAAGAGCGCCAATTATGCTTTTTTCCATGTTCATCTTTCTTTAGTGTGTTTTGTTGCTGTTTGAGCATGAAAAAGCACAAAGTCCCTCCAGCGGGAGTTCTTCTCTATATCAGTGTCAGTGTTTCTGAACTCCCTGAAACGCCTCCATTGTAGTCTTGAGTTTTCTTCCGGGAACGAGCATGTCACAATATTCCTCATTGAAATAATTCATACGCAGAATAAAGGGGCGGGGCCTGTTGAGTGAGTTAGTCGTGTGTTGAAACTGCTGGTTATGGTAAGGGGAGGGACATTTCCCACACACGCTTGACCAATCACAACACACTGCTCCAGCCGACCAATCAGAGCACAGTGTGCTTTTCAGAAGGAGGGGCTTCATAGAGACAGGAACTAAACAGAGCGTTACTGACAGACTGAGAAGAGACGAGCTGCAACAATGGAGAATATGGGGGAAATAATGGACATTCAAGCATGAAAACCGATTCTAGTAGATCAAAACTTTGTAAAAGGGCATAATACAGCCTCTTTACATCTCCATTCAGAGAACACAAGGAAACAGCATTTATCCTGGAGCGCATCAGCACTGTGACGAACAAAAAAAATCACTGTTGACAGTGTTTACAGTGTATTTACAGTTTTGTACTAAAGCCAACTACCAGTATTATTATTATACCTGCTGGCAATGGACTCTTTTAACGCTGCACTGCATTCGTTCAAGCAGCAGCCTCCAAACACAATAAACAATGAGAGTTTGTTGGAATTAAAACTTCACTTTTAGTAATTCAAATAAGCAAATGCAGAGATTGAATCATTTTAGAGGTTTGGTCAGAGATCCTCCTCAGCGTGACTCAGCGTGTAGCAGAACGCTGTGGGTTTAGCAGGATCTTGAAGCTCCAGAGACTCAGTGTCACTGTGCAGACGTTCTTGTTTTGTTTGCTTGCTGTCCTTGGCTTAGAGTGTGACCTGGGGTCCGTTCTTCGTAGCTCATTTAATCATCTGAGATGGTTTAACAGATGCCAGATAACTGATTTCTGGATAAGGCCTGGGAAACACTAGACGGTTTTCAAATCTAAACAGATTTTAATACTGTAGGAGACCACAGACATAAGGACAGTTTCAACCGATTTTTAACATTATGATCCTCCGAATGCGCACACTAGATGATTAGACCAGACCGCGAGACCACACACCTGCCGATTGTAGACATGAGTTCTAAAGGCACTTTTACCGCTGCCATAGTTGTACAAGTCGATCTTCTTTCTCAATATTTCATTTTCATGACATGTTTGTGGCAGCCATGTTTCAGCTATAAAAGCACGCAACATCCGGCTGGTGAAGCTTGCTCGCTCTCATTGGCTATCGCGGGTATCCCATCGGAAGCAGCCTGATCAAGAGGGCGGTGGAGGCTCTGGCTCAATCGGGAGCAGTAAAATAATCGTAATGACGGCACATGATAATGAGGATTTTTTTGAGAAGCATCTCGCTGCAGCCTGTGGTGGACATCCAACCCGGCTGACATCCAAGTGTGACGTCAGAAGCCACGCCCATGTCCAAATATGGCACATTCTCATTAGCGTGACCCTGCAGCCGATTCTTAAGATTTTATTGGTCATGTCAATCACAGTTCTGATTGCCTTCACCAAACACTGATCCCTAAACCTACCCGTCACTGTAGCCTTAACCAATGAAATTAGCTGCAGGGCGGGATTTCTGGTGAAGTGGTTTGGGAAAAAAAAAATTTGCTTCCTCATTAACTTTGAAACATGAAGAAGCATCGAGAAGACTTAATGGGAAAGTTCACGCAAAAATGAAAATGATCCCATAATTTACTCACGCTCAATCCATCCTAGGTGTATATGACTTTCTTCTTTCAGACGAAAGACAAAATTTTAAGCCCAAAAAGTGCATCCATCCAATATAAAAGTAATAAACACGGCTCCAGGAGGTTAATATGAACCCCCCTGAACTGGCTTCAAATTTTGGGCTGCCATTCACTGACATTATAAAGATTGGAAGAGCCAGGACATATTTTAATATATCTCTGATTGTATGTGTTTGAAAGAAGAATGTCATATACTGTTGCGATCGAAATTATTCAACCCCCTTGACCTGCAAGACATTTTGCTGTCAAAAACAATCATCAGTAAACTGTTATAGAACGTTTATTAATACACATTTGAGTGATTCTGAGTATGTAAAGTTGATGAGAAATGAAAAAAAATCAAATTGGCTGTAAACATTCGCGTTCAAAATTATTCAACCCCCAAAAGTCAAATTTTGTGCAGAATCTTATATTCTTTATAACCTCCAATAAACACTGCCTTTAAGTGCTTAGAAGCTTCTGTCAGCTCTCTACTGCAATCCCGGCCCATTCCTCGCTTGAAAAAGCTTCAGGATCACTGATAATCTTTGGTTGTCATGTTACCACTGCTTTCATCAAATTCCACCAAATATTTTAAATGAGATTTAGATCTGAAGACAGGCCACTCAAGAACATCCGACTGATCCCTGAACCAAGCTTCAGCAGATTTGGATGTATACTTTGGGATGGCTGTCCTGCAGGAAAGTCCATTGATCATCAAGCTTCAGTCTCTGCACCAAAGGCATCACCATCTTTGCCAAAATGGCTTGATACTTCAAAGAATTCATGATGTCCTTCATCCAGTCAAGATTTTCACTTCCTGCAACAGCAAAGCAGCCCCATAACAAGACTGTATTATGCCCTTTTACATGGACCGCCTCCGTGTTTGACCATGGAGATTCTTCTGCTTCATTGCACCAGACATACCGCTGATCCATGGGTCCAAAATGTTCCAGTTTGATCACATAACTCCATAAAACATTCTTCCAGAACTCCACAGGTCTATCCAAATGAATTTTAGCATATTTAAGTCTGCCTTTTATGTTCTTCTTGGTCAAGAGTGGCATTTGGCAAGATGTCTCAACATGAAGGCCATGCTTGTCTAGTGTTCTTCTTCAACTCTGCATTGAAATGTTTTTTCCTCCTTTTTTTTTCTCCTCCTTTCATCAGGTCATCGCGCAAGTCTTTGGCAGTAAATTGAGTTTTTTTCTCAGTTGCTCTGATCAAACATTTTATTCCCCTGAATGATATTGTGCTTTTTCTTCAAAACCATCAGTGGTTTTCTGGTACAACAAATTAGACTAAACTTATGAATAAGGCTGCCAGATGAGTCTCTAGGAACTTTTAGTGTTTTGGAAATCTTCTTTAGCCATAGACTTTCTAACGTAATAAAACTATTTGTTCTCTATAGCTTTTGTGAGAGCTCTTTTTATCTGGCTGTATTTGCTACTCAACTTTAGCACACACATGAACTAAATATATGTGTAACAGCTAATTCAGTTTTGTTAAAAGAGTTTTCAAAGGCTTAACTGTGTTTAGGTGTTTTTAACACAATTTTGTACCATACCATACAAATAAGTGACTTAAAAACAGCAGCGTTGAATAGGGGTTGAGTAATTATGACATAGCTGTATTACAAAAGAATCCTGTAACTCATAAGCATTACATTATATATTGACATTATCACTTTTTTTTTTTTTAAACTCTGTATCTTTAGAAAAGCCTATGTAAATTATTAAAGTCTCCGTGGGGTTGAATAATTTTGATTGCAACTGTACACCTAGGATGGCTTGAGGGTGAGTAAATCATGGAGTAATTTTCATTTTTGGGTGAACTATCCATTTAAAGGTGCACTATGTAACTTTTCCGTCCGCTAGAGGTCGCCTATTCAAAACAAAGGCGTAGTTTAAAGACGCCAGGTTTGAGCGCAGCATCTTGGGACATGTGGTCTTCACCTCACAGTTATTAACGTTACTGTAGTATGAAGCAGAGCAGGACCGAGTGTTGTGGGAGCTGAGCAAGGCCGCTGGAGCGATTGCGCAACACACGCCTCGCGAGCAGCGGGACTTTTATTAAGCCACAGTCGCCGGCGCCATTTCCGCTTTTCCGGTCAGTATGAGTATGAGGTAACGCAGCTCTGTTTATCATATTAGATATATTTGAGTGTGTTGAAAATTATGTTATGACGTGACGCGCTCGCTCGGCGGCGGCTGCTATGACACTTGTTGCACACTGCAGTAAGAGTAAAGCGTTTCTGTAAATAAAACCGGAAACCGAGGGTAACGCAGATATGACGCAATTGACAGGCGTCTCCCTCACACGTCCCGGTTCCTTGGTTAAAATAGCAATTTTCTCACGATTTACAAATAGTTGGAAACATTTGGGATATTGTAAGTACTCAACTGAACAAAATATATAACACTGGCCGTGGTTTTTGGATATTTTACTGAAAAAATATTGCATAGTGCACCTTTAACCCTCACACCTAATTATTTTTCATTCACTTCTTATATTTCTCTTTTTATGACAGACCGCACTGAAACCCACATAAAACCTACCTTAACCTCGGAAATGGGCGTGGCTTCTGATGTCACACTTGGATGTGGGTGGGGTTGGATGTCCAATGCAGGATGCAACGAGCCCTACTTGGATTTTTGGGACAAAACATCATTGCGACAAGCCTTGATTCAGGCCACACCCCAATCATTGGGGGGTGCAAATCTGGCCCAAAATCAGGTGTAAAATCTTCAAGTGTGTGGTCAGCATAATTTGGTTCTTTAAAATATCTGGATTAAGTTAAGTTGTTCTTGTGTTTATTGGAAAGGTCAAACCTATCGGTACTCGAAACCATGATCAGCAATGCAGCGATTGGCCGACGTCAAGACAGCAATGCAATGACATCATATAACTAAAAAACTAAAGACAAGAAAGCGAAATGGCATGTTGCGTTATTTTAAGTTACCTGCATCTCCATCAAGCCACCCGTATAATATCTGTCACCATTCAAATGAATGCACAGTTAATACTAACTGTATGTAATGTGTGCTTACAGTTCAAACAAATGACACTGGTGCGCATAAGAGAAGATACATGTTTATTAGATTCGTCTTCCACATTGGATTCAATGTACAATCTACACATCCACAACCATTTCCACCGGCCTGTTTTAATGGTTTAATGTAAGTGAGCGTGCCTTAGTTTGAGCAACAGTCCAGGTCGTGGTTTACAGTAAACTGAAAGCACAAGCATTTTAAACAGTGTTAATTGGACACATGTGTTAGGAAGCCAGAAAAATACTGGGGCCCATTTGGGCGACACGATTGCACACATAGGTGAAACATTCCTGGACACGTTTAGACAGCGTGTTAATAATAAATTAAAGCCACTAGAGTAAGCAGAACGAATAAAGTGGCATGCTACTGTGATTGTAGAGCTCTCCAAAACCTCATACCACTAGAAAAACTTAAGACCCAACACCAAGCTTTTTGGCATTGCTTTAAAAAAAGCTACACATCCAGACTTCTAGCCGTAAGTTATCTTTGAACGTCCATGCAAGCATTCATCCTTCCATCGGACGGCTCGTAGCAGTAGGTGTGCAGTGTGCGAGCGCTGCCCTTTCTGTACGGGAGGCCACATTAAGGTTTTTATCTGGTGTCTGATTTCATCTCAAGCTAACAGAGTGAAGCAGAGCAGCACCTACAAGCCCAGCTCAGAATAAGAGTCCTGTGAGCCTGGACGGTGCATACAAACACAGGCCTTTACTTCCCACTAAATGCATCGGACAAAGCGTCATGTTGGATGAAAAGGTGTACTGTAAGTAAAGAAGTAAAGGTGGGATGTGAGGGAAAAAAGAAGATAAGCATTTCTTAGGGGAAAGAAGGACGCCACAGTTTGTGTTGGGCATTCAGGCAAAGCTTTCAAACTAATGCACTTCATAAATCTGAATTAAGTCTTACTGTCCAAAGTTTTTAGATGAATTACTTCAGACAGATGTGTGGTCTTTGCACTGGAAAGAGTGAGAGATAGAGAGAAGAGTATCCAGACTGGCATTTCCTTCGGCAGCGCGTCGGTCTGGTGTTTTCACACAGATGCTTGATGTTTGCTGAGGTCTCTGTGTTCAGCTGAGGGAGCGTGTCCGGCGTCTCCGGCCTTTCATTACTCTGCTGGACACATGCTGCGATCTTTACAGCAGAAGTAGTGAACCACCACACCGTTTGGATACCTGGCAAAGGCACTGGACACGAAGAGGACACAAAACATGTGAGTATTCATACAGCGCATCCCCTCAAACAGTCCTTCAATCATATTGAGCACTAACAGAGCACAGCGACTTGGTTTCGGACATGTTTTTTTCTCTACGGGTTTCATTAAAAACATCTTCATTTGTTTTTCGAAGGTTAACAAAATACGTATGGGTTTGGAACAACATGAGGGTGAGTAAATGATGACAGAATTTTCATTTTTGGAAGAATTATCCCGATACATGCACAACATTTTTCCTAAACAGTATGTGAAACTGGAATTAATGCATCCACTGGAATGAATACAACTGCCCATTGCAGCAATATGTGAGACTCTCCGCCAGGGACTTGATGAAACCAGAAAACAATAAATAGAGACCCATTATGGTGTCATGCAAACGTCTCAAACTTCAACTTAACCATTCAGAATTTAATGAGTTCATGTCCATAGATGGATGGATGCGCTTTTTTGGGCTTCAAAATCTCAGGAACCATTCACTCCTGTTATAAAGCTTGGAAGAGCCAGGATATTTTTGAATATAACTCTGATTGTGTTCGGCTGAAAGTCATACACACCTAGGATGGCTTGAGGGTGAATAAATTATGGGATAACTTTCATTTTTGGGTGAACCTATCCCTTTAAGTAATATTAATAAAGATGCAAACAGGAAAACTTGGCTAGTAATAACTGTGCAAAGACGTCTGCAGAGCGCCACACATCAGAGAACCAGATTAACTGTGCCAGATTGACATAAAGGCCACTATCAAATCTGAAAAAAAAAAAAAGCTTAGCGCATGGTGTAATTAGGCAAATGCATTATGTAAATGAATTGAAATAATGTGAGGCACACCTATTTCCGATCTTCTTCTTGCACACTCTGCAGGTCTTTTCATCTGTGATGACACACTTCACCTGCTGGTGAAAGATACGTTCCTCCTGCACCTGCACACGGACAACAAAATTGATTCAAATATTATTAAAGAGGCTGTATTATGCCCTTTTACAAAGTTTTGATCTTGTTTTTGGGCTCTACTAGAAACCATTATTTCCCCCATATTCTCCATTGTTGCAGCTCGTCTCTTCCCAGTCTGTCAGAAACGCTCTGTTTAGTTCCTGTCTCTATGAAGCCACTCCTTCTGAAAAGCACACTGTGCTCTGATTGGTCGGCTGGAGCAGTGTGTTGTGATTGGTTTGGGAAATGTCCCGCCCCTTACCATAACCAGCAGTTTCAACACATGACTAACTCACTCAACAGGCCCCGCCCCTTTATTCTGCGTATGAATTATTTCAATGAGGAATATTGTGACGTGTTCGTTCCTGGAAGAAAACTCAAGACTAAAATTGAGGCGTTTCAGGGAGTTCAGAAACACTGACACTGATATAGAGATGAACTCCCACTGAAAGGGACTTTGGAAACCTTTTTCATTGCACATTACACACTAAAGAAATATGAACTTGTGACAAAAAGCACAATAGGTCTCTTTAAAATAAATATGTGGGACATGTTGGAGAGGAATTATTTAGATATAAGTACCACCAGTTGTTTTTAAAGTAATGTATATTTTTAGAAACTAGATGTTTTGGCAAGTAACAGTGTAATTTGAAAAAAAAAAAAATAGATATGCACCAATACACAGAATTTAATTAATTACACATCTTCAAAATGAATTGAATCAGTCATTTAAGTAGCAGACCAAACAGTTGTTCACGAGTAAACGTACCCGCAGGAACTCGGCCTGTAGGAGGCTCTTCAGGACCTGGTCAAAGCGCTTCCTTCCAGCCTTCTCCTCCAACACATTCTCCAGGAACACCTGGATCTCTCGGATCTGTGTGTTGGCTGGCAGCAGGTTTATGGCCTTAGGAAGGAGACACAGAGACGCATTTTAACTGGATTCTGCATGTGGTTTGGAGAGTTTTGTTCAGGAATTCTCTGAAAGTCAAAATGTTTTTGTGTTTCGCTTTTTTCAACATTCTTAAAATAGAAAAACTACAAAGGAAAGAGAAACTAAACTCTACAGCGACATGAACAGCAGGTTTCTACAGATGTGTACGTTCAGAGCTCAGTCACAGCAGAAAGGGTGGCATCTGACAACATGTCAACGCGGTGTCTCATTTCCTCTGTCGGCATCTTAAATTATGTGTTGGCATCAGCAGGATTGAACTGTGTAGCACTTCAACACACACACACACACACACCATTCTCTCCATGTCTACAGCACATGCTTCACACCCTCACACACTCTCTCAGTCTTATTTATTTGGGGCAGTCAACACACACTTAAGGTCCATTCACACCAAGAATGATAACTATATTAGCATTCACACCAGTGGACAGTGCAGTTTTGTCGCCTGCCGCTTTAAATGCTCAAGCTCTTTAAAGCAGGCTGGATTCTGATTGGCTGTCAATGTTTTTATCATTCAAAAAAACATTCCGAAAGTAATTCCAACGATATGGTTCCTCTGTGCCGTTAAAGCTGTGATGAGAACTCTGCTATTCTTTTATAATTAGAACTATATCGCCATAGTTATTGTCCTTGGTGTGAACGGGCCTTTATTCAATTTGACTATTTCAGTTGGTTACTGTATATTTTATTTCTTAAAATTGACCCAAGATTGAGAAACACCACATTAGGACACTTTTATATCCCGAGGTTTTATTGAAACGAACTTTTTTTGTCACATTAAATGGTTATGGAAATGTTTAAGTATTGATTTGATCAACAATTCTAGATTTCAATATTAAAATTAATAAATCCATTATAAAAATATAAATTATTACATTTCAAACCTTGTGATTACCTATACAAAGAATGACCATAAACCATTTTTATATTCATTGTATCAATTTTTACAAAAAATATGGGTAACACTTCGAGATCAACCGATACATCGGTTTCCCGATATTTTAGCATTTTCCCATAATCGGGTATCGGTTTTGTAATATCGGATTCACCGATAAATGCTGCCATCTAGTTTTGAAAATTGCGTGCAAGCCCGCCATTAAAGCACTGCGTCTGAGGGGAAATGAGTCAACAACGGTGTTCAAAGGTAAAATAACTTGCATCCCTTAATTAATAAACTTTATTTAACATAACAGCAAGTAATGCACAAATGAGATATGCACAAATAAGATAAGGCTATGTATGTTATGTAATTTAAACTTGGCGCTAAAAATAGAGATGAACTCACGGAGTCACGTAATCCGTCATGTCCCAATAAAGACGCAACTTTACATGTATAAAATAAAACAGCCATGAATGAGAGCATGTTGGAAATAAAAGCGCTGAATTTATTTCTCTCTCTGTTGTCTATGCTCATCTCGTTCAGCCGTTCACTCACCGGGGTGATGCTCCAGCATAGTCACCGTAAGTAACTTTTAACAAGATCCACTCGTTTAAAACTCCTTAAAATATATTAACGTATGCTATATAACATTTATATAATAAACATCTAAATAATTACAGCTCTGTGGAAATGAATTATTAGGCCTATCTCCGTGAGAGACGTTCTGTGTAAACGCATAGATGATATTTCATAATCTAGACTGACAAAAACATATTAATAATTCTGATTTATTCGCTGTTTTGTTTATTTTTCTGACAATGTTTGCGTATTGCAGCACGTTCCGTTCTCTTCACTCTTTAGTCTATAAAACAACATATAAACCTTTTAAAACTGTACTTTAAAACGAATGCTTATATTTATGGGGAGTTGATAGACTCGCCTGTCATTTATTTATGTTCTCCATTTGAAAACATTAGACTTTGTAAATTAATTTTTCCTGTTGTTAATATGCTGTTGTTATAAATAAAAAGATGCACCAGCAGTAATGTTAAAAAGACACTTTAGTGACAGTGCACTGTATTTTTTTTTCAATTGCACTCTTTCAGACTCTATTTATTGATGTAGAAGTGTGTTTTGTTTTGTATGCAAATATTACAGGGTTTAAAAAGTGTTAAATAAAACACTTGTTCAGTTCAGTGTTGTTGCTATAATTGTGAAAAACAGATATAACAAATATATATCGGTTATCAGGCACATAAACATGCAAATAATCGGTATCAGTTATAAAAAAAAAATCAACATTGGTCGATCTCTAGTAACACTTTACAGTAAGGCCAGTCAGTCAACTTAATAATCGCATCAAAGCATCTGGTACACTGTCTGTACACGGCGAGCTGGCAGCAATCACACGAGCTTTTGCGCTAAACACAGAGACTGGAGCTTTCAATGTTGCTGCTGTAGCTTCGGATAGAAAAAACAAAGAAAACGTATTTGTGTGCAAATGATTTGTTGAAAAGTAGAGAACAGTAGTCATTCCTTTCAACAGAAACAACCAGAGATAGAGTGCGAGTGTGTGTGTGTGTGAGAGTGTATGCACGCTGCATGGTTGCAGCCACAGAGATAGCCTAATAATACTCATCGATTTAGCCTATGTGACGTGGTTGTGTATGATTTGGTAATAGGGGACAGCCATACGCTGGTGAAAATCGGGCCGACTCCCCTTTAAAAATTATCGTGAGGTCGGGAGGTGCTTGTAACGTGCTCGTCTCGTCTTGTAATTCCTCTCACACGCTGCAAGCAGCAACCATACGAGTATCCACGATGTCCATGCGATTTCTCCCGAGAGAAAAAAATCGTCTGCGAGCTTGTATGATAGCAAAAAATGCACCGTGTACGCCCAGCTTAAGGGAAAACATTGTATTCGTTTTGGACGTTCATTAACATGACACATGCGTTTTTGAGGCTTGAAAACGCAAGCTTTTGAAAACGGGTTTTAAAGTGGAAGGTTTGGATAGCAATGCCTGTACCGTCTCAATGTAAACAACAAAAACATGAATTTGTGAAAACATGCGAATGTGTATTACATGTTCACAGGGTGTTTCTTGACAGCTACTGACCTGGCATGCATAATACAGCCTTTTTGTCATTCTCACAGATCCGTGTGAACGGGGATCGTTTTGACAATGTTGTCATCTGTTTTTAGTACATTGTTGTCATGTAAACATACCCTAATTCATAAAATTGAATTAAAATGTAAAATGAATTCAAACAAAATAGAAAAACTAAATCCATAAAATAATCCCAAAAGGTTCTATATATGAAGCGCCTGACAAAACCTTTTCTTCTAAGTGTGTGGGTGTTTTCCAGGGTTTTGATATGCGGATGGAGGTTGCTAGAGTGTTCTGGGGGTTTGATAAGTGGTGATACTGTTGGTGTTTGGTGGAAACTCACTTTGGTGGTGTTCAGTTTGCTGTGGTGGAGCTGAAGAACGTTCAGGGCCGCCTGGAGGTTTGCTTGTGGCTCACATAACTCCATCTTAATGGGCCCGAGGAAGTGCACGTCCGGAGGAGACAGATACATGCGCAGGAGGGACAGATACACCTACAGACAGACGGCACCCCTGTTAACATTTAGACAAGGTGTTTCGTAACATGAGAGATGGTTTTACATTTCCATTTGGCTACATTCACACGGTGTTTGGGACTGCCAACCGTACTTACAGTTAACATCAGCCACTCAAATACTGAATGAATAACTCCGTCAAGCATCTTATATGTGAGAGTGACTACAGTAAATATTAAAGATGAACGAAAACTCTCATCGCCACAACTGACACAATGTAACTAAATAAATGAGTTCAATTGAGGTTTGAGTTTTTGCATGTCTTATTTCCACATTTTTAAAATATCTTATACTTTCATATCATTCATTCACAACCTACACTTTTGTCTTTTCTTGTTCGCTTCCAAAACCGCATGCAGCTTTTATATTTACATGTTAAATGCGTGTGATGACATTAAAGGTTCTAGTGGTTTAATGATAGTATTAAACTACTATATATAATACTGAATATAACGTAAACAAGGGCTTTTTTTTTTGCAAGTGCTTATATTATCTGATTTATCTAGTAGATTACAATTAAATAAGTACATTATTTTACTGGATATGCATTTTTTTATATTTCTAGAAAATGCAATCACTGATTTACAGTTTTAAATTGTAAAAACAAATACAACAAAAATATTACAATATACAAATTATATAAATATTAAACTGTAGAAACATGAATAGTTAAAATCATTTAAAATGTACAGTATATAATCAGTATATAAATACATAATGTACTGATTTAGATATTGTGTCTAACGCAATTCTGTATTCTCAGCATGTTTGCTGATGTCACCGTTGAGACCAGGACTCTAATTACCGCTAAAATATCTAGCAGTAATTGCACTCTTACTGTCACTAACACTATGTACAACATGACTTTTGCAACAGCCAATTCATTAATTTTCAATAATGCAGAAATCAAAAAAAGTCTCCTGGTGTTTGGGATTGTTGCATTGCACAAGATATTGTACAACACAGACTTCGGTGATTATACAACATGTACAATTACAATGTGAAAATGAAACCAGTTGAAATAGTGAGAAGTCGCCGAGTAGCACTCACATCTTTATTGCCGTTTGCTGTTGGATCATAATGACTGTGGCAGTACCTGAGAAAATCACAACACACAGAAAACACAGTCTAAATGCAGGAACATTAGAGAAGGTTATGAGTGACGGCAGCTTGTGTTTAAAGTCAGATTCCTTATCATGGAACAGTCAAAATGAAATGCAATGCATTTTAAGGCTTGGACACACCATGCTGTTGGCTCTAATCAGACGATTTTGTCCTGATTCAGCATGTTGAAATGGCGTCAGGCCGCCAGTGTGAGCGAGAACTCCGATTGGCTGTTCAGCTTAGCAAACGAGAATAAAATAAAAGCGAAAGTGATGAAAGCAGTACAGACAGAAGACTGTTATAATTTTACGTCACCTGAGCATTCGAATGCAGGAATATTTTCATAATAACATGAGCCGACTACAATGAGGAAAGTGATCAGCGTGATTAATATTGAAAATGACAAGCAAGCACTGCTTTGTTTACAGTTTGTATATCTGCAGTCCTAGTTTTGACTATTGATAGTTTGACTTAGTTTAGACTATTTATACCTGCTGATATAGACAGATATTTACTCATACGCAGGCGCAGAACGCACGTGCTAGTTGACAGTTACCGTTAGTCCTTTTGGTGTGTTCAAGCTTCGTCGACAATACTGTCAGCTTTCATCGCCACTAGCTCTTTGACATCAGCTTGGTGTGTCCTGGGCTTTACTTTTTTATGTGAGTGTGACATACTTTCTACATTAACAGAATATTCAAGCCTAAATTTACACTACCGGTCTAAAGTTTGAATATATAATTTTTTTAGGGTTTATTATAAGACAAATTACACTGATCAAAAGTGACAGTAATTTTTTTTATAATGCTACAAAAGATTTCTATTTCAAATTGTTGTTCTTTTGAACTCTCTATTAATTAAAAAATCATGAAAAATAAAATGTATCATGGTTTCCACAAAATAAACTGAAGCAGCACACCTGTTTTAAACATTGATAATAATCAGAAATGTTTCTTGATCATCAAATCCTCATATTAGAATGATTTCTGAAGGATCATGTGACACTGGAGTAATGATGCTGAAAATTCAGCTTTGATCACAGGAATAAATTACACTTTAAAATATATTCACATAGAAAACAGCTATTTTAAGTTGTAATACTATTTCACAATATTTTACTGATTTTACTGTGTTTTTGATCAAATAAATGCAGCCTTGAGCAGAAGAGCCTTCTTTCAAAAATATTTAAAAAAATCTAAATTGTTCCAAACGTTTCACGTCGATGTACATTATGCAGCATTATATTACTGTGTTACCTACAAAAGCAGTCTAAAACAATGTCAAAATATCTATGTGGCTATGTCATTACCAATAGTGCAGCATATCGAGCATCAGACGATAACAAAACTTGTTACAGAGGTGGAGGAAATCATTCAAGTTTGACGCCCAATTTTTCTGTTTCAATAATAGAGTGCAGATGAATAGGGGCAGGAACGTGTATTAAAATTTTTATAGGGTTCATATTGATTTCATGTTGACTTCATACTGCGGGACATTAAAGAACGATACTCACTCTTCAGCCATACGCGTGTCTTTCAGAATGTGAACATATATGAAGAGAGCCTGCTCATGTTTCCCCATACGGCCCAAGAGAAGAGCCCTCTCCTCCAACAGACCTGACAGAGGGAGGAAAGAAGAACAGTATGTGTCATCCAGCTTTATTTCCAGATTTTACAGTGTAATGTCTCTGACCTCTGGACTCACCATCAAATGGGAAATCACTGATGAGTCTCTCTGGCTCATAGCTGCTGGAAACTTCCAGAAATGACAGAAGCTTGTTCCTGAATTCTCCGAGCTCTCCCGCCTCCTTTCCTGCAGCTACAGCTGAAACACCTGGACACAGTCAACACAACGTGTTTGGTCTGTACTTTCACATAGCTGGAAAACGCTCATTTTAGATACGTTTATGGATACTAAATATGGCATAATCGTTGTTTTTATGTTATCCATTATTTTGGTAACACTTTACAATAAATGTGTCATTTGTTAACATTACTTAATGCATTAGCTAAAATGAACTAACAATAAGCAATATGGGTTTTCCAGCATTTATTCAACTTTGTTAATGTTAGTTAATAAAAATACTTTTGTGCATTGTTTGTTCATTTTAGTTCACAGTGCACAGTATTATAATGTTAAAATGAACCAACAACATTTTTCCACTGCAGCTCATGTTTTTCCCCCCATAGAATTGTTTTCCACTACTGTGAAGTGATGTCACATGGATGCATGGAGCAAAGCATGTCTGCTAAGAACTATACAATCTGAAACATTTCTGCCTGAGAATTAAAAATGATTGTATAAAAATATCATCCTAACAAAAAATGTCCAGACTTTATCCAAAAAACTATTAGTCACCAGTAGTGTTAATTTCGTTAACAAAAACTGACAAAAAATGTTCGTTGCCAAACTTTTTTTCCATGATTAAGGCAAGATGATGACAAGAGCAATCCGATGGATGAGTCTGGGTTTGGCGGTTGCCAGGAGAACGGTTCTTGCCTGACTGCATTGTGCCATTGTGCCTTAGTTCCAGTTAAAGGAACTCTCAACGCTTCAGCATACCAAGACATTTTTGACAATTTCATGCTCCCAACTTTGTGGGAACAGTTTGGGGATGGCCCTTTCCTGTTCCAACATGACTGTGCAACAGTGCACAAAGCAAGGTCCATAAAGACATGGATGAGAGAGTTTGGTGTGGAGGAACTTGACTGGCCTGCACAGAGTCCTGACCTCAACCCGATAGAACACCTTTGGGATGAATTAGAGCGGAGACTGCGAGCCAGGCCTTCTCGTCCAACATCAGTGCCTGACCTCACAAATGCGCTTCTAGAGGAATGATCAAAAATTCCCATAAACACACTCCTAAACCTTGTGGAGAAAGCGTTCCCAGAAGAGTTGAAACTGTTATAGCTGCAAAGGGTGGGCCAACTCCATATTAAACCCTACAGATTAAGAATGGGATGTCAATGAATTTAATGTGCATGTAAAGGTAGACGTCCCAAAACTTTTGGCAATATAGTGTATACAGTATGTTGCACATGTGAACACAATGGCCAATCAGAGGTGTTTAAGAATCCGTTCAACAGTGCTCAAAATGCTAGAGGGAAATGCTGGTATCTTTTTTTTTTAATTTCAGTACCGACTTGGTATCAAAGTCTTGGTATAAAGCCTGTGTTCCTTATAAGCCGCTTGTGCTTTTTGCTGAGATTAAATCTGACATCAAACCTTTTCAATGATGAATTGTAATAATTCAAAACATGGATCTCGACTATTGTCTGCGATTGTGGTTGCTGAAACCTCTGTGATTATCCATTTAAAAATTATGCATGACAGTAAGTTTTTGTTGGCTAAAATTAGACTAAATTGCTCAGACATTTAGTCGACTAAAACATGACTAAACAAAAACAGGACACGGTTGACTAAATACGATAACAACTAAAAAGTACATTTGACACAGGACTAAGACTAAGTAAAAAAAAATAGCTGACGAAATCAACACTAGTCAACAGCAGTTGACCATGAATTCTCCTAAGACTGTTTTTCTGTTGAATACTAGGTATTATATTATTATTAGGAGTAGTAGCCCTGTACAGTGGCTCTGTGGTTGTACTGATAAAGCGGTGTATGAAAGCTGTGTGTCTGACCTTCAGGCAGTGAGTTGAGGTACACTTTCATGAGGCCTTGCACCTTCTCCAGGTAGAGCTGGATCAGAACATTGTGGAACTCGGGCCGTGTCTCTTCCCACATGTAAATTATGTGTTCCAGGTATGGGATGGCCAGCTCCTTGAACCCCTCCTTCAGGAAGTTCAACACCTTATCCCTGGGTAGAGTCTCAACCTCCGTCAGGTCCTCAGTAAAGATCTGACAGCAACAAAATCAAACTCAAGCTCTTCAAGATGACCACAGAAGGCATATAGATACAACCAGACCATGTAGATCTCACCTTCAGCCCATCCTCGGGACAAATCTTCAGAACCCATGGTGAAAACTCAAATATGATGCCCAGGTTCTCCACACCTGTGCAGAAAGACACCAATGACACCTGGTGAGATGGAGCATTTATCTTACAAATTCACATATTGTTCATCTAGTCAGAATGGAAGAATCTGTGGGCTGGTTTTGCATTTTCTACACTGTGAAATGGATTATAACATTACAAAATGTGACACAAAGAGCTGAGAGTACTATACTCTTATTGGTAGCTGAAATAATCAAATAAGTGAAAAAATGTAATAAACATGAAAGGGGTTGAAGTAGGTCTGCACAATTTGGGGGGAATAAAAATTGTGATTGCAATTTTAAAATGCAATATAAAAATTAAAGGTTTGCTGTGCTTGTTTGTAGGACTGCACAATTTGGGCAACATTTGTGATTATAAACCATGTTTACTATATAATAATAATAACTAAATAAAAACATAAATAATTATATAGAGATATAAACAAATGAAATATCACTGTTGTAATAATTTACTGTAAAATAAAAAATAAGTATTTAGGGGAAAATAATAATTAAAAAAATCATTTTATTTTACATTACAGCTGTAAAATTACAATACTAATATTTATGGCTGTCTTAATTTCTTCATCTTAAAACAAGTATGGAAAGATGTTTGGCACATGTTGCGTTCCCAAATGTACGTTAAAGCAGCTCAAAATGGCGTTCATGCGGAGCAGCATTTACTGTGAACACAGACGCTGAAAACACCGGCGGATCATGAGCTGCTCATGTGTAAATAAACACAGCGCTGCTCTTCGCTCTGAAAAACTTAAAAATGAAATCCCACTAATCAATATTGCAATTTTAGCTTGATTTAGATTAATTGTGCAACCCTAATCTAATGAATTTATGCAGCTGCAGAATTCATGAGAGTTTGCTAGTATGCTTAAGATTCTGGCTCGACCTTCAGACAAAAGTGGGCATCCAAATACTCAAATAGCACTCGACTACAGTGAGGTAATGTGCAGTAAATGAGTGTGGTAATCTCACCCAGCCTCTGAAGATACTGTACAGTCCTCTCGTGACCCTTCAGAGGAGAGTTGGCTTTAGTGGACTGATCCAGCAGAACCTGCAGAGCTGAATAATCACACTTCTGTAAGTCATTTAAACTGAATGAGGAAGATGACACAAGACTGTTCAGGGGCGGCACACAATCTGCAGCATCATGGCAGAAATGGAGATGTACTTTTCAGGTGATTTCTGAATTGCATGTCACAAGAGAGAAAGTCTGGTGCTGCAAAAGCATATATTGACAGTAAAGAGTCAACAGACACACTATTGCAGGACATACAGTGCAATACGTCATCAAACAAACAAACCATTCAGTTTGAATGGACTTCCTCAATGAAACAGCTCAGATGACAAGATTTTGTCAGACGCAATGTTAAAAAAACTGAAATTTCAATCAATCAATCAATCACACAAATACACACAGATTGTTAATAAAAACGATAGAAAACAACTGCATGAGTATGACGTTGTCAAACAGGCAGAGAAGGCAATCAGTGTATATTCATGAAACAGTTTGTGACAAGTTTTCTTGGCTGCACTGAGGGTTTATTAGGCAGTATGGATCTGCACGGTCTGGTCCTCATCAGCATTCTCTTCTGTAAGGCATTACATCAACAAAACATGATTAGAGCCATCTCTACAAACAAGAGCTGATCTGAGCCCTCCAAATGATGTTCAGATGCTTGGGTTTAGCAGAGGGATGAGCAACATGTCGTACACCCACAGACATTACACTGCTAATGGAGATTCCTCAGGCAAACATAAACATTCGTATGACAGCCTGGATGATGTATGTTTTCAGTAAGTAGTTGATTAGACTGTGCAAACCTTTCTGGTGAAGGCCTTTCTTCTCATAGAGGATGATGAGTTCGCTGTATTTATGAGCTTTCTTTAGCACGTACTCGCTCTCCTCTATGTGACAGTGGTTGTTCTCCAGCCGCAGGAGAGGAGACACCAAGGCTACATTGGTCTGCGGATTAAAAAAAAGCTTTAGGAATTAAGAATCCATTAGAGTGTTGAGCTAAATTAGCTTTAACTGCAGTGAGCCGTCTACCTAGGCAAGAACTTTATGCATCATAGACAAATATTTATATCATATTATCATACTTATACTGACTTAATAAAGTATTACAGTTATGAGAATAATTAAGAACAATGAGCATTGCAAAGGGAATAAAAAATGTTTACTGGTGGTATTTTGTAATGAAATTTGAAGAATTGTAAATTATGAGTTGTAACAGTTTGATGGAAAATATTTTAGAGTTTATGGCACAATTATCTAAAGAATTAAATGTGGATGACACCCGGTGGCTTTTTTTGGTACAGCGCCCAAACAAGATCTCATGGGAACTTAATGGGAATTCAACTTCAAATTTGGGTCACCACTTGGTTAGACATATGGCTTTGATTTTATAGTCATTTTAGAGTAAAACATATTTTGTAATATATATATTTTATATAAAATAAAAAATATTTAATACAGTACATTTCATTTACAGTCAATTTAAACTTTTTCATACTTTAATTTTTTGAAGTGCTTTCACTTCAGCAATAATCTGCCAAGTGTCTTCTTTAAAACAATTGAAAATTGTATTCTTTACACTTCTCAAAATAACATAAAACATTTTGCTTTGGCAAAGCATCCATCAGTCAAACTAAAATCAAAAGCGCAATTTTTTGCTTAGTGCCCTTATCAAAAGGCTGCAATTTCCTTAAACAAGTATAGAGTGTTGTGCTGAGTGTTTCAAAGTGGAGTGCAATCAGCTTGTGATCCAGTATTTTCTGCGTCTCAGTTCACAGTGAATAAATCGAACTCTCTGCATGTGCTGCGAGTTAAACATACATTTGGGAATGCAACGGGCACCAGTTACGGACACCATTTGCAACATTTTGTGGACAGATAATTACAGCATTTCACTAGTATTTGTAATGAGATGTTTTTGTAAACCTGCTTTCACAGAAACTGCAGCCAAAATAAAAGTCATAATATGTCATACTGCGACAAGAATGTGATAAAAACTCACACAAGTCTGACCCAAATATTTAATGTCACGATTGTTACCATCTATTTGCATTTGTTTATATCCAGCTGGTTGCTTTTATGCATTCGTTATGCAGCAAAGTTGCATATCTAAAGCTATCGTCAACAGAAACATACAAACAAATCAGAAATGCATTCGATTTCTGTAATACATTTTTAGGTTTTTGTTTAGATAATCAAGTGTTCGAAAACAGAAGCAAATAAAGTGTGTGAGTATACATACAATATGCATGCGTCTAATTTCAATGCTATGGCCTTTGTGTAGATATTTGAAGATGGCCATCTTTAAGCATCACTATTTGGATTTATATGAAATGGTAACACTTTACAATAACAGTCCATTTGTAACATTAACTAAGCTTAATAAAAGTATTGTTTATTGTTCATTTCAACATTTACTAATACATTTTTATAATGATCACGGTATAATTATTATTTTTTTTTTATATATTTAAAAAGTACTGCATTTTTATGGTTCAGTACTGTTTTTAAATTTTTATATGTGTTATGTTTGTTTTTATTCAGTATCCATTTTAAAAACTCAGTTGATTAATCGGTTATAGGTCAGCGTGGGCCTACCTAGTTCCTCTATCGGTCGACCTCTAACGGGTATTAATTTAGTTTTGCCTGTATATGTTTTTTTGACTCCCAAAGTGACGGTAGCCATTGCCTTGCACTGTATGAATCATCAAGGACCACAGTTTCTACCGAAGAAAAAAAAGACACCTACATATTAGCTTGAGGGTGAGTAAAAAAAACAGCAAATTTTCATTTTTGGGTGAACTATCCCTTTAAGCTTAGTGAGATGCAATCACCAGAGTCTACTTTCAACATTAGTTGGAATCAACTGTAAGCATAAATTAAGACTCCACTTCAGTTAAGACGAGGCAGCTCACGACGTCATAGAACAGAGCTATTGAAAACAATTTGAAGGTCTTACATGGAGGTAACATTTGAGCAGGGTGGTATCGATGATCTGAAGCAGTTTCTTGCGGCTCTTGATGGTGGGGGTTCCCTCCATGAGAGGGGAGGTGGTAGAGGGGTCTGAGTCATTCAGCTGCTTCACTAAATGACTGCGTTTCTATCAAAAACACAAAGACAAAACTGTAATAACAAGTTTGATAAGCACTCAGTATGAACTTCATAAATCATGAATACCTGTGTCAGGTAGTCTATGAGGGCTAGGTGGGCTTTCTCTAGCTCGGCTCCAGACAGTGTGGGCAGAGGGTTGGGGTAGTGCAGCTGTTTGCGGTAGTCAGAGGGAAGGAGGTCTGGATATAGTCCAATAACATGAGTCGGATCTATACAAGAGAAGAGCAAATCAGCTTTTGCCCATTATATAGAGTGCTGCAGCGATGACGCATGTTTGTGGGGCTAAAACGAGTTGCATTTTGCACTTCCCGTTCCATCGCCCTGAAGTCATTGGGTTTTTGGTTCAATGCCTGAAATAAGGTTTGTGATGTAATAACCTCTTGTGATTTTTTAAAAAGCTTTTACTTGTCTTGAAAAAGTGTCTAAATGGGACTAGAGGGGTTGTCTGGGACATTTAAACAAGTAAACTCATTTACTCACTGTTATAATCGTGGTCTTGCAAACTATTCTAACTCTAAATTTCAGGGAAAATGTTTTTTAAATGAAGTCTAACAGAGTTGTTGAACCTTAATGGTGGTGGCCCTGAAATCATGACCGTGCTGTAGTTTGTTTATAACCTGTGCTTAGCTTTTTATTTCTGGTGATTGTATTTGGGCTTCAAAACTTAATTTATGAAGACTACCATGATGAACAAAACATGTATGAATCATAAACATTTGTTGGTGGTCACAGAGCTTATTTTCTGCAATAATCCAAAAGCCAGTGGGAAAAATCCTATTGGGTTTTTGTTGAGGGAAGCAGAGTGATGCAAATTTACAGGTTAACTTACAAAAAGACATCATCACTGTAGAACTCTATTATTCATACATCTTACTGTCCTGGTGCAATGGCACTCTCTAGTGGACTATACGATGCAACTCAGCCTTAGTCAGCAAGACCACAGGTATCGGACACAAAAATTAAAAGAACTTGCAAAAACTTCAATCTGGCCAGTTGGTATTTTATCAGTCTACCACAAAGTTTCTACCAGAATGTGCTGGTCAAGGAAATCAATTCCAACTTATTTATTCTCAATATACAATCAATTTATTCTTTTCTTATTTGTGGTGCATCATCATCACTGCTGTATGAACTCAACACACCTGTGCCTAACTTAGCAAACCCCTGCATGGAGTCGTCAAAGCGCTTCTGACAGAAAAGGTTGAAGGCATACAGGTTCTGAATGTGATGGATCTGTTGTCTCTTGTCTGCATCTAAATCATCCTTCATTTTCTGAGGAAAGATGAGACAGAAACAAGGTCAACATAGGATACACATTGTGTACTTTGCATGCCGGATGTTAAAACCAGAGTTTCTCACCGCTAGCTGAAGCGCCAGTTCAAACTGTTTGTCCTGTAGCAGCTGCCGTATCTGGCTGGCTATAGAGACCGGCACCAGACGCCAAACAAAATGATTGCTTGCGACATAGACAACATTTGATCTGCGAAATCAAAGAGGGAAAGAAAGCAGACTCAATTTGAAAATAGCCAGCTATTCAAGCTTTTACATGATTAATTTTTTTTCCTGCTGATGGGGTTATTTCAGGTCTACACCACCCCTTTCAATCAGATCGAAATTTAATTTGGATCAAGCTCAATCACATCGATTGAGGTGTTTACATGAAGGCTTTTCAGTCTGACTAAACAATTTGATTATAAACTGATTATTTGGGTGCATGTAAATGTAGCTAATTGGGGCGTTCGCACCGAAGGAACCTTTTCATAGTTCCTAGAACTGGTGGAAGTACCCGTTTTTTTGCACCGCAGGAACTGGGAATGATTTTAGTTCTAGATATGCCATTTGGGGGAACTAAATTAGCTCATCCTTCAGAGTAGGGTCCAACCCAGCACAATAGGAACTACCAGTGACGTAAGTGTACGCTGATTGGCCGAACGCACGCAAAAAAACAGAAACGCACCATTTAAAAAAAGCAGTGTACACACACAGATTATAGCCTATATATTTACTCCAGAAATTAACCCTACACACATGGAAAACTGTGATAGATGGACCTCTCAACCTTTACACTAAAGAGAAAATCCAATGCAACTTCAAGGGGACCAAGCGAAACATGATTATGTATTAGCGACATTGGGTATAAACAACACGGCAAACGCTAATACTTTTTCATATACTGTTTACTTTCTTTGCATAACTTCTATTTAATAACATATTAGACAGGACTGTTAAACATATCATAAACTAATAAAGACGGAGAATGGGAGCACTGTGTGCTCAGGCTCTGGCGTTTTCAGCGCAGTCAAAATAAATGTCTGCCGTCACAACAACAAAGTCACAACAACAAGCATGGCTTACGTCACTTCAGAGTTCCTACTGACGGTGCAAATGCAACCAAGAAAATGCCCCCAGGGGAACTTCTAGTTCTCTGGGAACCGCCCTGGTGGCTAGTTTCTATTACTAAGTTCCTAGAACTACCCGGTGCGAAAGGGGCATGTAATGTAAAATAGACCTTCAGTCAAAAATGTTCTACCATGTTTTCCTTTAAACTGAGATTGTGTGCAGGTCTCACCCAGCGGAGGTGATGAATCGCGGTCTCTGCAGTTCTACGCTCTGCACCAGCAGTCTGGGTTCGAGAGTGCGGATCTCCACATAGCGTGGCAACACTGCAATGATGTAGGGTGGCTGGTGCTCTAATGGAAGACATGAGAAAATAGCAATAAGCAGACTCAGAAATGGAAGATGAATGGATTTAAAAATAGTAAAACATGTTAAATAGAGCTGACAGTACTACATCATCGTTGATAGCTTAAAATAGAATCAAATGAGTGCAAATATTTAAAAAGCAGCCATGCAAAGAGCAGGAGATTAGTTGAATTTTGTACATTTTGAGTGTTCCTAGTGTGTGGAAATCTGTAGATTTTTCTGCAGGCACAGATTCTATGAGGAACTGCTCATACGCCAATATTAATACAACTCTCACATAAATTTTTTCTATGAATCAGTTCGAATTAATTTCGATGATTTGTTTGCATCACAAAAAAAGATTCAGATTCTCTTTAGTCAGTTGGAGCATTCAGGGGTCAAATACATCTGATGAATAAGGACGTGTTCAGAGCACTGGTGCATAACTGAAAGTGTTGTTGTTGCTGTAATGTTTGTTGCTATGCTGTTCCTCCACATTGTAATGAATGTTTTTCTAAGCAGAAGCTTAAAGATAATGTACAAGTACGATCCATAAAGATAAATAATTATCTTTCTTGTAAGACAATAGAATTAGTACTACAATAATTGCAACAAAAAAAAACATGTAGGGTCAGCGAAGTGTCCAAAAAAGATATGAGTAAAATAATTTTATACCACAGTAACAATATATATCATGACATTGTTATTTTTGCTGGAAACAAGGTTGTTACGAAACCAAAAATTTTGTTTATTTAGTTAAATTTCACAATTCTTGAATTCAATTTCAATACCACAGAAAAACTGATACTGGCTTAACTAATGCAAGTAAAAAGTTCTCAGGTAACTATCTCAAAAACAATGAAGCAAATTACAAACAACAGAACAAATGCATTTCATTTGCATAAACTAAAGCAGTTCACAAACCAAGCATTTGCATTGTGGGATTACAAATTTGTTATATCTAGGTTCCAATGTAATAGTATATAAACTGAAAACGTTATGTACATTGTGTTTTACATTTTAAGGTAAAACTTCATGACATTCTGGCAGCCCAGGTGATACATTAGTCTTTTGTCTTTATGCACTTCCTGATCATTTGGCATGACAAGCTCAAGGCACAGTTGTGCTTTTGTCTCTATGATAATGTGAAGGTATGGGCAATACTGTCAGAGCGATTGGATTAGTACCTATGCATTTGAATGACACTGTTATGCTGATTGAATTAGGACTGGTGACACTCTGGGGCGGGTCCCTTTACCTGGACACGGCATCTGCATGTTTTGTTTAGATTGTCTCCGTCTCTACTGTGTGTATCCCTCCCCTCAAATGTATATAAACTACAAAGTCTTACTGCTTAAGTTAGACTTGTTGGATGACTACAGCGACGCACAGCGCGTGTCTCAATAAAAAGTAACTTCTGCTTGAAAGATATCCCTGGTCTCTGCTTCGACGAGGAAAAAGGTTCCTACAGTTTTGGTGCTGTGACCCGGATAGAGCTCCTCACCTGAATCCAGACTGAATCCAGCTCAACAAAGATCTGACTTCTTTCCAGACTGAATTTTTCTGTACAACCAAGGGTTGGTGAGTGCCACTCTATCCAAAAGAACCTTTAAGATCAGTACAAATTTGTTATCCTCTGCACCGTCAGAGAAGAGTTAACAGACAGCTGTAGGGTTTGTTTAACTAAGTTATCCTCTAAAAAACAATTATTTTAGAGATGAAAGTTATCATCTGTTTAGGCAGGGAAGATTAGCATTACGTGCTAATATTGTAAGCCTCTGTTTCGGCAGGGAGGAATTGTTTAGCCTCGGTTTCAGGCAGGAAAGATTAGCATCACATGCTAATATTGATTATCCTCTGTTCAGCAAGGAAGAAGTAGCATAAAGTGCTAAAAATATGTGTTGTCCTGTTTTGCCAAGGAAGGTTAACAATAGTTGATCTGTGTTAACAAGTATACCCTCTGTTGATCAGAGAAGTTTTAGTGTTTTGATTGTGTGGTAACAAAGAAACTCACAAAAATGTTTAGAAAGAATGCTAGACTGATCCCCACAACTGAAAAAGGTGATCTTGAGACTCCTTTGTGGTCAGATAGTGAATTCAAATCATTGATAGGAGATAGGAGTCAGTCAGATTGGATTTAACAAAGACATTTGGTATTGATCACTAAATTTTCAAATAAATATCCAAATAAATTTAATTACTAAACTAAATTAACTAGGTCAACTACATTACTTGAATATATGATAATTGAAATCATCACCGTTTCGTCCAGAGCGGCTGTACAGCCGAATCAAATTCGGTTGCATCATTTTCCTATTTAACAATGTGAAGCTGCTTTGAAACAATCTGCATTGTAAAAAGCGCTATATGAATAAAGATGACTTGACTTGATCCCGATAAAGTATGGTCTACTGAAGAATGCAAGAAGGTGTTGGGTGAATGTATCAGAAAAAAAACATAAAGGGCATTATCTGCTGCCACAGAGAGTTTACCTTATCCTTAGCACAAGTTATTGAGTTAAAACAAGTTAAAAGAACAGAACAAACAATTGACAGGGTCTCACGAAAAAGGTGGGCCATAACAAAGCCTCAACCAAATGTGACTCAAAAGACCAACAGTCAGATGCAAGCTATCCTGACTTGCAGTCTTTCTGCAGAATAGAAGACAATAGCAATGTTGGATTGATGAATAAAGATGTAAATTCAGTTTAAGTGCGTGGAGCAAGACAAAAGGCTCAGAGTAGGTTGACGCTGTTCCATCTCTAACCCGATAGTGCAGTTACAAGTAGTCAGTAACACTCTAGGACCTGAAGCCATAGAAAAACGTGCTGAGAGTTTGCCATCAGTGCATGAAAATGTTTCTGAGTTTAGGAGAGAGTTGTCCAGAAAGATGCGGCTCTATGATATGTCATTAGCTGAAGTCACCCATAATTCAATGATTTTGAAAGTGCTGTAAATAATTCTGAGTTTCAACATGCCAGTAAAGATGAATTGAGAGAGGGAGTTCTGAGAGTGTTAAAGAACATTGTTGGACCAAAGGTGGACTGGTCAAAGGTCACTAGTTGTGTACAGAAGAAGGATGAAACTGAGTGAGTACGCTGAAAGATTTTGTCAGTCAGCTGCAGCATACAGTGGAATAGCTGAGACTCCAGAGAAGGTGCTAGATGTTAACGGACCACTAGTTTGCACATAGTTTGATGGCCTTTTACCAGAATACAGAAATGCACTACCTTTCTTAGATCATACATGGTCCAATGGAACTCATTTAAAGTCAACACAGAGAATCAACAGAAACCTAAATGTCCTAAGAGAGAGGGCAGTTGTCATTACTGTGGTAAACCTGGACATTGGATGAAAGAGTGTAGAAAAAAACAAAAAGAACTTAAGAGAAATTAACAATGTTACTCAGCTCCTACTCAGTCTGCTTGCTACTCTGAAGCAGCCCCTCCCCTCGTCATTAAACTTGTGGGGCAGCTTACTGTTAACCATTTGGGCTGTGAGTGCTTAATTTCCCTAGTAATTTACAACAATGATGAAAGACTTTGTAAATAGAACAAAAAGGAAAGTGACTGTCTCTTCCTTCCAATGGAGGACACTGGTTAAGTACATTCACAGCCATAAAATGTTATACTACAGAATATTCCAATCAAACACCCATCCTCTGTTATGACGTCTACTACGACTGGTGTTTCACTGGAGAAGGGAAATGTGGCGATACATAATTACATTATTTTGGGAATTTTCTGAAATAGATCTATTACACAGGATCAAGCCGCTTCTGTCAAAGCCATACCTCCGTCTAATACAATTAAAACACTCCAATCATTTTTAGGAACAGCAGGTTACTGTAGACCTTGGATTGAAGAATATGCCTTGATTGCTCAGTCTCTCTTTAGCCGCGTTTCCACCACAGGAACTTTCCCCAGGAACTAGGGACTTTTATTTTTTATTTTTATTTTATTTGTACTTTTATTTAAAAAAAGTCACTATTTTTAAAAGTCTGTTGCGGATGCGGTGCGCTGCAGTAAGAGTTGATTGCTATTCAAATCAACAATGGAGTTTAAAAAATACGACCAATGGGCCGACAACGAGGTCCAGGCTTTATTCAATTTATTTGCAAAGGACGAAATCCAGCGGGAACTGTAAAGTCGACGCGCAGTCCTACGTCACCGGACTAATCTTCATGGTACTTTAGACCGCGATGGAAGCGCAGACAGCAGCAGGTCTGGGGGAAAAAAAGAGCTCCTGGGAAAAAAGTTCCTGGGACAAATTGTTCCGGGTAATTTCGGAGCACCAGCATTAGGAATTGCACAATTCGATAGGCCCTTTGTGCTTTATGTCCATGAACACTTAGGCTTCATGACTGCATGTCTAATGCAAGATCATGGGGGCAGTTTATGCCTAATTCATTACTATTCTGGTAAACTTGACATAGTCACTCAAGGGATGGGCCCTTGTCTTAGAGCAGTGCAGGCAGTTCATCTAGCTCTTCAGGCTTCATCAGGAATGGTGTTAGGACAGACTGTAAACGTAAGATGCCCTCATGCAGTGTCCGCACTAATGAATCAAGCAAAAGTCACTTCTGTCACCTCCTCTCGTTGGGGAAATTGGTTAACAACCCTCACAGCCCCGAACATTGTTTTACAGCGTTCGCCAGTCACAAATGATGTCTGCAATGACTGTTGTGTTAGAGGATGAAGGAAAAATTATTGTGTTACGCTTACATACGCAGCTACGAGTGAAATAACAGAAACTCCCATAGAGAATGCAGAATTGGAGTTGTTTGTTGATGGTTCAGCTCAAGTCATTGAAGGTAACAGACAAGCAGGTTATGCAGTCACTTCCACCACTGAAGTGGTAGCTTCAGGTCGTCTTCCAGATAATTTTTCAGCTCAAGCTGCAGAACTAGTAGCCTTAACTAGAGCATGCACGCTAGCTTCAGGATTGGTTGCAAATATCTACACTGATTCCAGGTATGCTTTTGGGGTAATTCATGATTTTGGTGTCATTTGGCAAAGTAGACAGTTTTTTAACTTCTGATGGATCCCCCATTAAGCATGCTGAATTAGTAAAAGATCTAATGTTTGCCATGAAACTTCCAAAGAAATTAGTGGTGATCAAAGTGAAAGCACATCTCACAACTAATACTATGGAAGCTAAAGTTAATGCTCTTGCTGATGTAGCTGCTAAACAAGCTTGTTCCTTTGTGACTGTACAAATGTGTTCAGGTAGTACAGCACAAAAGAGAATTCTGCCTCCTGAATCAATCACTAATTTGTACAAAGACGTTCCTCTATATGAAGCATGAACATGGTTAGACAAAGGAGCCACAGTGGATTCATCCAGCTGCTGGAACAAAGGAAAGTATGTTGCTCCAGAATCATTGCTTCCATATTTGGCTCAACAAATACACAATTTGGGTCCCAGTGGTCCAGCAATAATAAATCACAGGTTCTCAAATCAATGGTGGAATCCAAAATTCAAAAATATAGCCACCGAAACAGTCAAGAGATGCGTTACATGTCAGAAAAATAATGATGTGCCAGCAGCAAAACATACCCCAGCTCCAACAGGACCATTTCGTCACCTGCAAGTTGATTACATATCGTAGCCTCCTTGTAAGGGAAAAAATTACGTTTTGGTAATAATAGACAAGTTCTCAAGATGGATAGAAGCTTATCCAACAGGGCGTGCTACAGCTGCACATACTGCTAAATGTCTTGTGTAAGATTGGAAAAAGCTTGCATATGCCAGAATGTCTCTGAGAAAATACAGGACATTAGCATCTGAACTCACTCAAGCAGTTAACGTCCCCATCCGACACGCTGAGTGAATCATCTACGAATGACTTTAAATTTACATGTCTCTCCTTTCACCTGCATCTACCCCCATCTCTCCTCCAGAATTCACCCAAAATCTATATGGTCAACAAATACTATATGGAGTTATACATGTTTGATATTATTTGAAATGTCTCAGTGTGACTGGTACAAAGGTCTCCTCCCCACAGAAGTAAACCAAAAAGTAATAAAGGTTTTAAGAGTTTGGAGATATTTTGCTTATTACGTTGGGTGGGGCTTTAGCCATTTGGTCTTTTGTCAATACAGGTCTATGGGACAGTGATTAAATGTAAATTCCCATTGTTAACACGTTTCCATTTGAAAGAGGTTTCTGTCTTGGTCTGGTATTTAAGGAGATGTTGCAAAGAGGTCGGGGCTCGAGCCTTTACATCGGTCAGCCCGTAACGCCGAGTGTCTCTTAGATGCTCAGCGTTATGTAATTTTCAGAAGTCAGGTATCCATATTTTATTCTATACTTCAGAGCATTTGATGTTATGTATTGATTATCTTTTAATTGATTATGTAATTGGCATGATACATTTACCTGACTAATAATAAATTGTTACACTGATTTATTCTGACTTACTCTGGAATTATTAACTATCTCTAGTAGATTATGAACGGGTATAATTTCAACAAAGGGTTAAACTGAATAATTAAATGTGTAAACTCTTAAATATAAATTACCAAATAGCCAATTGGCATTCTAACCTAAATTCAAGGTCATAATTAAATGAGACCTTCGATAAAGATAAATTAGACTTAAATCCCTTTGCCCCGCTGAAAAGACAGAACGCGCAAGAAACCTTCAACCACCAATTGTATGCCTCCATTGGGACGATTGGGCGGGCTTACAATTTTTCACTGATCTCATTCCCAGATGGGGATTACCAGATTCCATTGACTCAGATCAAGGTACACACTTCACAGGACAGGTAGTCAAAGAAGTGTCTAAAATGTTGACAATTAAGTGGAATCTTCACTGCCCCTACAGGCCACAAGCATCAGGACAGGTTGAACGAGCGAACAGAACAATCAAAACCAGGCTAAGCAAAATGCATCAGGAAGGAGTATCATGGGTTGAGGCACTGCCAGCGGTACTGTGTAGTATGAGAGCGTCACCTAACAGAGCTCTCATGAGATTATTACAGGACGCCCAATGCAGATGCCAGGTGTGATTGATCTTAGAAATGCTGATGTACGCATTGCCTCAGATGCCCTGATCACTTACTGTGAAAACCTCACAAAGGCAGTACAGAGTGCCAGAGAGAGAGTTGAGCCGTGTTGGCAGACGCCACCAGAAGGTGGACACACGATCATCCCAGGTCAGTAGGTGATGATAAAGTCATTCAGAAACAAGCCGTTAGAGCCTAAGGGACACGGACCACATCAAGTGATGTTGATTACAGCAGCTGCAGTGTTGTGTCAGGGAAGAAAAACCTGGACTCATGTGTCACACTGTAAAGTTGTTTCCCCACTTACAGGTATAGGACAGGACACACAGACCAGTGAGGAGCCCGGGAAAGAACCAAATGGGGGGGCCAATCCTGTGGTGAAGTTTCCCTCATAGGCCTTCCCCCACCCACTAGTCCAGTGTTACTCATTGCGCGGCTCACCCAGCTTAATTTGCGGCTCGCATGGCAGTAAATAAGGTGAAATGATCATGCAGTCAATACATACATTTCATAAAAACAAGCAGGGCTATAACATAACCCATTAAAAACTCAAAGTGTCTGCTCTATTACAAATAATTCATATTTAAAAAAATACCCAAAAACAGCGGCATCACAAGATGGAAATATAATAGACTAGAAAGGATATTTAAACTTGCTCTGCCCTTACGCCCATGACTCACTGCGGAGTTGCCAGTTTTGGCGCTCTTTCCAGCTTTTAACGCAGAATGTGATCTTATAGATCAACACGTTCTCATGAAATGTGTATCTATAACACGAATTGTATTTATCGTGCGATTTATACGGCAAAATGACTTTTTACGTGCATGATACCCATTGTCAACTAGGATTAGTGGTGTGGGTTAGGCGCCAGCATCATAATCAGACAGCGAGCCAGAATCGAGTTCTCTTTCACTCTTGAACAAACTATAACACACAGAATTATGCCTAAATGTCCGTTTTGTGGAGTATCCTCATAAGAACCTTTTTAAATGAGTTAAATAACGTCTAATGAACTTAAAGAGTTGTGAGGAAATAGGACGCGTGTGACAGCGCGTCAGATCCGCGTCATGTTCGGTAGCGGCATATCTTAAAGTCACAGCAGCCACTAATGCTGTCCATTACTAATGTTCATCACTCACTGCTCTTGACTAAAGAACTTTTGTAGCTTTAATAAGGATTAATCTAGATTTAATTCATAATAAGTTTGAAGCCTAATTAATGTTTAAAATTAGGGGGAAAATCTATTTCATAGACATCAGTATCAGTATTAGTATCAGTGAAACTGGCCTTCATTCATAAAAAGATGCCATTGAACACATATTTAAAATATACTGTCTTTGTTTTTTCTACATTAATTTGGTGATTTACTGTGAAATTATTACATTAGTAAATATATTAAAAACGTGTTTTTAACAGAAAAATGTGTGAATAATCTAGTTAATTTTTTTAATTGATTGACAGCACTAAAAGAAAGTTTACATTAAAAATAGATTATGCATACCCACTATCCATCTACCTTTTGTATTTATGGCATTGCATATTGTAGTCTATGTTCAGGGATGATAGACTGATTAGCAGACATGCTATTTATGACTGAATGTAACTTTTGATACTTTGCAGTAAAAGTGGCTCTCCTATTGATTTTGTCCTATCAGTGCGGCTCTCCTGAAAAAAATAGCGAAGACCACTGCACTAGCCCATCCTTACCTCACTGTTCTTTAGGTGTCGCAGGAATTAAGAAATAGGGAAAGAAGGAACAACAATAGCAGACTCAGATTGAACAGAGGATACAACCCTAATGTTTGCAGTCTTTTACAACAAATACTGCTTTGTTGTCTTTTGTTTTCTTTCTTACTCTGTGCAGATACCACTTGATGGCTGTCCCCAGACCCATACACACCGACCTCCTTACCTGCGCATGAAGCCACAACCTCTAAAGGACAACTAGACCCACTACAGAGCCAACTGTCACGAAAAAAAAAAAAAAACAACGCAGAGAATCACATATGGGAACTTCAGTCATCCATCAACATGATCAAGATTGCCATACTAGTAATCATCATGGACATCGCACAAAGTGTAGACTCCAGAAACAACATATTCTTAGAGCTGATGAATATGTCAAAAAACACCTTGTTTGCTGCAAAGCTGCATTCCAGGACTCACTTGTGCACAAACATGGTGGTCAAGAACTGTTGGAGCATTAATCCCGTCTTATGGTGTCATGCAGGCCCTTGATCAAGTCAGAAGCTTCGCATTCTGTACAGAAACTGGCCAATGATACGGCTTTGGCCTTAGGTAACATCACAGACACTCTCGCTTCGCATATGATAATGATTTTACAGAACAGAGTGGCCTTGGATTACATTATTGCAATGCAATGAGGAGCATGCACCATTATCGGACCTGCGTGCTGTAGTGGGTTAATAGATCCAACAGAGAACTTGAACAAAATCCAACAAGACATTCTGATCTTTCAGCAAAATTACACCAGATGACTGAAGATAATTCTTCATGATTCGGAAACCTGTTAGGTAAACCCTGGCTGTAGATCAAGGAAATAGCAATTCTGCTATTTTTTTTTCTACTGGTGTACTATCTATGCATCCACAGTATCAAGTGTTTCATTCAACAAATGACTCACGAGGAAAAGACCGTTCCAACCAGAAAAGACTATTACCCGTAAGAACTACAAGGACCCTAGCTGCATGTTTGTTTCTGTGTCAGCATGCCATTTGTCACTACAGACAATCAACACAGAGCAGGTGCTATGTGCCTGTAACGATCACAGGTTACAAGAATGAAACTTTGTATTTTGTGAGTTATTAGAACTCTCAGATTTATAAATTGTTATATCTAGGTTCCAATGTAATAGTATATAAACTGAAAACTTTATGTACATTGTGTTTTACATTTTGAGGTAAAACTTGATGACATTCTAGCAGCCCAGGTGATACATTAGTCTTTTGTCTTTATGCACTTCCTGATCATTTGGCATGACAAGCTCAAGGCACAGTTGTGCTTTTGTCTCTATGATAATGTGAAGGTATGGGCAATACTGTCAGAGCGATTGGATTAGTACCTATGCATTTGAATGACACTGTTATGCTGATTGGATTAGGACTGGTGACACTCTGGGGCGGGTCCCTTTACCTGGACACGGCATTTGCATGCTTTGTTTAGATTGTCTCCGCCTCTACTGTGTGTATCCCTCCCCTCAAATGTATATAAACTACAAAGTCTTGTAGTCAACAACATCCACTTGTTGGATGACTACAGCGACGCACAGCGCGTGTCTCAATAAAGAGTAACTTCTGCTTGAAAGATATCCCTGGTCTCTGCTTCGACGAAGAAAAAGGTTCCTACAGCATTTACCCTATATGTATTCATAACAATCCTTAATGTCAACAATCCAAATGTGTAAGTGAGCACGCTTACATGCACACCAGTACGCTGATAACTCACAAAAATCAGCTTTGTCTGGGTTAACATGCAAACAATAACCCGACAACGCAACTAAATCGCGTTTACAACACTTTATTAATAAATCAGGTTATTTCCCGGTAGTGACGTCCAAACTTAATAATTTGCGTATCTTATTGTAAGTATTTCATTTGTTATGTCGGTTGTGATGTTAAATAAAGCATTAAAACTGAAGAGGAGTATTGCGGGAAACGTATGGCTCATACAGTATATTATCTTCTCATGCAGTTATAGATGTAGCATTTTGACTGTATCACTTTTTCTGCTGCACGAGATTTCAAGAAAAGAGTGCGATCAAGAAAGAGTGAGTTTGCGATATATTTCCCCCTCCCTTACTAAAAAACACTCGCTCTGTCTGGATACACTTAAATCCACAATAAGGATGTGTTCCTAACAGAAAGCAGTTTAAAGCATGCTGGGGGAAATCAGCGTAAGGTGCAAAAATCTAGCTGTGACCATCGGTTTATGTCTATTGTTATGATATCGGTTTACTAAGTGTTAGATATCCAATTATTTATTTATTATTGCTATTATAATTATTATTAACAAACAGTTCATCAAGTGGAAGAAATTACATTGTTAGGCATGTTTTGCATCCAGTTTGTATTATTATGCTATGTACAGTAAGCTAGTGGAGATTTGATTGTCCATGACATTGGAAGTAATATTAGACAAGATTTTCAACCACTTTTTTGCTCATTATTTGATAGCCGGACACCAGTTTCCTTGACGATTGTTGACTCAACCTGTTTGATGTAACATGTTTGATAAGTTGCTTATGAGAACTTGAGAAATGTGTTTGTTAAGACGGACATCATACCCATTGCAACAGGAATGTCTGTCCAGTTAAGGGCACATTTCTGAGTGCAGACACCCTCTTCGTTCAAAACAACCGTGAGGTCATCCTGACCCACAGCTACCTTCCCATCAGCTAAAGGGGCCACCAATGGTTCCAGCTGTTTCCCTGTGGGGAACAGTTCCTTGACTGAGCCACGTCCGTCCATCTGAAGAGAAAAGTCACATGATTGACCTAATGTGAGTGAATATCCATAATGTGATCTATTAAGCTGCAGAATATGGGAGAGTAATCTAGTCTGCCCATAGACCATTCACTATACACAGGGCTCGACAGTGCGAGCATTAATCATTAAAAATAGATGTGTGCGATCTGTAAAATGTATTTTGGATCATGTGTGCGAAATAAAAAAAACGGTTTTCTTAAATGTAAGATCATAAAAAGGCTTAAGTATTTTAAATGGTATAATAAGCATCCTAATGATCATTTTAAGGCATCTTATATTTTGGGGATGGAAAAACATAAATCGCGACACTGCCTTAATGTGATTATTAAACTTCAAAAGGCTATGATTTCATTAAATAAATGTGAGCGCTTCACGTTTCAAACCCTGAAAGTGGCGCTGTTGTGTGTCCTACGGGCTCACGCAACAGTTCAATCAATGAATGCCAAGCGATTGCTTATGAACTAATGCTGATCAATTATGACAATGTTTACTTCACGGTGTTTATATAGTAAAATAAAATTAAATAAAATATAAAAAAACTTAAACTTTTCTTATTTTCATTTAATTTAAATTAACCTGTTATCAAACTGTAAACCAAACTATAACTGAAATAAAAATGAACAAAAAATATACAGACAGTTTTAAAAACAACAAAAACTAATAAAAATTATAAAAACAAATTAAAATTGAAGCAGAAAATATGATACGAGGTATGATACTAAAATAACACTATATGGCAAAATCAGTTTATTACAGTTTATTATATATACACTCACTTAAAGGATTATTAGGAACACCATACTAATACTGTGTTTGACCCCCTTTCGCCTTCAGAACTGCCTTAATTCTACGTGGCATTGATTCAACAAGGTGCTGAAAGCATTCTTTAGAAATGTTGGCCCATATTGATAGGATAGCATCTTGCAGTTGATGGAGATTTGTGGGATGCACATCCAGGGCACGAAGCTCCCGTTCCACCACATCCCAAAGATGCTCTATTGGGTTGAGATCTGGTGACTGTGGGGGCCATTTTAGTACAGTGAACTCATTGTCATGTTCAAGAAACCAATTTGAAATGATGATTGGAGCTTTGTGACATGGTGCATTATCCTGCTGGAAGTAGCCATCAGAGGATGGGTACATGGTGGTCATAAAGGGATGGACATGGTCAGAAGCAATGCTCAGGTAGGCCGTGGCATTTAAACGATGCCCAATTGGCACTAAGGGGCCTAAAGTGTGCCAAGAAAACATCCCCCACACCATTACACCACCACCACCAGCCTGCACAGTGGTAACAAGGCATGATGGATCCATGTTCTCATTCTGTTTACGCCAAATTCTGACTCTACCATCTGAATGTCTCAACAGAAATCGAGATTCATCAGACCAGGCAACATTTTTCCAGTCTTCAACGGTCTAATTTTGGTGAGCTCGTGCAAATTGTAGCCTCTTTTTCCAATTTGTAGTGGAGATGAGTGGTACCCGGTGGGGTCTTCTGCTGTTGTAGCCCATCCGCCCTGAAGGTTGTGCGTGTTGTGGCTTCACAAATGCTTTGCTGCATACCTCGGTTGTAACGAGTGGTTATTTCAGTCAAAGTTGCTCTTCTATCAGCTTGAATCAGTCGGCCCATTCTCCTCTGACCTCTAGCATCAACAAGGCATTTTCGCCCACAGGACTGCCGCATACTGGATGTTTTTCCCTTTTCACACCATTCTTTGTAAACTCTAGAAATGGTTGTGCGTGAAAATCCCAGTAACTGAGCAGATGGTGAAATACTCAGACCGGCCCGTCTGGCACCAACAACCATGCCACGCTCAAAATTGCTTAAATCACCTTTCTTTCCCATTCTGACATTCAGTTTGGAGTTCAGGAGATTGTCTTGACCAGGACCACACCCCTAAATGCATTGAAGCAACTGCCATGTGATTGGTTGATTAGATAATTGCATTAATGAGAAATTGAACAGGTGTTCCTAATAATCCTTTAGGTGAGTGTATATATATATATAGGCAGAATTAGTTAGTTGCGCCCCTAAAGTTTCTAAATGCACTCCTACATTTTTCAACTTGGGAAATAAGCGTCAAGCCCTGATACATCTGACTGATTTTATCAGTCCAAGAGGAAACAAAGTGTGCTTAAAAGGTACCGGGCTAATGTTTACACTTGTGAGGAAAAGCTAAATATTGTTTTTATGATTGAAGTTACCAAGGGGCCAGCATGAGGGTGTTGATGAAATGATCACTTGTCCTATTGGGAAACTGTTGTATTGTTGCTGGCTAATATAGATGAACTTCTGTCAAAATTGCAAAGAAAACTAAATATAAGCAGAGCTGCTTTTTTTTTTTTTTTTTTAACTTACTCGGATCAGATAGTAGTCTCGTTTGAAACCCACGCATATGGAGTTCTCACACCAAGCCATAGACTTGGGAATATCTGGAGCGGCAACATCTCCCTGCAGTTGGGACCAAAAAAATATTTAAGCTACGGTTATATGGTTCATGATATTTTGTTTGTGTGTTTCCAAGCCTCAAGCAACCTGTAATTCATGGAATTCTCTGTCCTTCCAGTAATACAGCTGAATCTTCCTCTTGACTGCAACACACATGCGCAGTGTGGCCTCACCTGAGATGGACTTCTGAAGAGAGAGAGAGAGAGAGAAAGAAAAAAATCAGAAATCACATGTCATAATATTAACAGGCAATGACATTCACTTAAAGTGGCCCTAAAAGTATTTAGGGTACATGCAAGATTTTTTAAAATCAAATGTAAGGCTTTTTTTTAAGACCTGCACAAATATAATTAATACCGTTTGAGCAGGACAGGATAATGTCTATGGTAACATACTAAACCGTAAGAAGACTGTAAAAAACACAGTTGAAATACAGTTCAAATTATGGATACATTGATTCGATTTTTTGGGCCGATACTGATTTTAACAAACCATCTATTTTGTCACTTGCTCACTTATGTGAACTTTTGTCATTAAAATGATTACTGTTTTGATCATGTTTTAAATGCGTTTAAAAACACATGTATTAAGGTATGCTAGCTAGTTTTGCTGAATCGTCAAATCCTTTTCATTGAACATGGATTGGATCCATTTAACATTCAACAGGCCATCAAATATTTTGCTATCAAATATTTCTTTCTTAACAACATTTCATTATTTTACCCACAGAAAAACATTGGATTATGCAACAGACATTATACAATCACTTTGTTATATCAGCCTTTTTCATGCTACAGCCGGTTCTAAATTGATCAAAAATCGACCGATACATCAGTGCATAAATCTCACAATTCAGCAATTAAATCTTTATGTTTTTCGTGGTTTTACTTTAAAGTGAAACTGAAAGTGACATGTGAAGGCTAGTTATGGTAGCAGAATTTGTCCTCTGCATTTAACCCATCTAAGTTAGTGCACACACATTAGGAGTAGTGCGTAGTGAACAAACACACACGCACACCCGCTGCAAACCGTGGACACACACACCTGGAGCAGTGGGCAGCCATTTTTGCATTGGCACCCAGTAATTTCAACTGAGCAAACATATATTCCTCTGACGCGATCCTGAACGACATAAAATTAAACCATCCAGTTGTTTCCGATGCTGGGATGCTTCTAAAGACTGGACAGAGATGCAAACGGTCTGTTTAAACTGGACGTGTCAAAGCGAACATTCTTTCACATTGTCCTGTTGTAGACAGACTAAAGCGTGTGACTGTGTCAGAAACTGAATGCGCATCTGTATACTGTATCAGTGTAGACAGCATCAGTCAATGGTAAAAAAAAAAGTCAGCTGAAAGCGACCGAACATCAGTGAGTGGGGCCTATGGTGTCATACACAAATACATTTCTCGGTGTGACGTCACAGGTCACCCAATATCAAAACCAGACGTTCTTCGAGCTTGATTAAATAAATGCTTTGATTATAATAAGGAAGTTTAAGCTCTAAAACGTGGAGCACTCACATTTAATTAAATCATCGCCTTTTTAATAATCAATCACATTACGCCATATCACGATTCCTGTTTTTCCATCCCCAAATTTAAGACCTATTATATAAATGTAAGAAATTATAATTAAGAATGTTCTTATACCATTTAAGATATTTAAAACTTTTTAAAGACCTGCGGGGACCCAAATATTTGGACCCCTTAGGCACACTTAAAAGTGTATGAATTTTATTGCATTTCATATCAAAATATCAAAGCAAGTCATCTTTAAAAAATGCTGCTTAAGTTTTTCACAGAATTAACTTCACTATTCTGAGCCTGTAATATTACTCAATTTTTTTTATTTTCTCTAAAGTTGTGCAGTGTTTGGGGGGGCTTGGGTTATGTTTTTTATTATTTGCCTCCAGGAACTTATTTCTTTTGTATATTATCATATAACATGGCAAAAGTAAATGCAAAGTATGCCATGTGTTGTTTAGTGGACTATTTCTGTCACCTGGTGGAAAACAAACACTGAAATGAAAGTGACCTGAAATTACCACTATAACCAGTAGATGGCAGCAGAGGATCACTCATTAGCTCATTTCCCATTTTCACTCCCTAACAGTTCTCTTCATGTTTTGCACAAATTAATCTCTTATTTGCATTGTGTCTACACATTGTTATGAGAGAATTTGCAAGCGTGTAACATTAGTCATTTTTGAATAACTTAAACACCTCTCATTGGCCAATGCTTTTCACAGACATACTGTGATAACCTACTCAATGCAGCAAAAACACATTGTAAACGGAAATCAGAGTATGAACACAAATACAGACGCTCAGGAGTGTTTGAAAACAGCTGATTTCAGCAAGTACCTAAACTGAGTCAATACTATTTTTTCTACTTACTACTCACAATTTCAAAAACTCGTTGGATCTACATGAATCACGCAAATGATCCATTTTGTATTCAAAACAGCAATTTTTAACTTAAAGGTGACAAGTTTGCATCCCTGCTTTTTTAAATGCAACTTTTAAGCAACTGTGGCTGTGAATTTTAGAAGATATATGAAGTTAGTTCTTACGTTCACACGTGTATCCTCTCAGAGTAACCACTCACATAGTTCATCACGTTAAATATCAACATCAACATTTCACAAACACAGTCACAATACTTTTTCGGACCACAGTATGCATGAAAACATCAAACAGGCCAGAGGCATTCTTTAACCTACCTGCAGGTCACAGGCGAACAGTGTGGCTCCTTTGGCTTTGGACACCACAGTTATCTGCTGGAACGTCAGCAAGTCATGAACGTGGATGCTGTTTTCTGAAATAAAAGAGGCAATGGCACTGCTGACACCAAAACTACACAGTTCCATAAGATTCACTACACCACATCAATTTGGATCTATGGACCAAGTGTCTCATATGCAACCAACACATCTTATGACATTGGAAAAAAATACTTACCCAAAAGACTAACCAAAATCTTGTACTGCGAAACCACAAACAGCTGTAAGAGGAAACAGATTATAAGAGATGGCCAGAAGTAAAATATTTTCTTTTAAACATAGTTCAGCGCTGTCAATTTGTCATTATTTTCTCAACCTCATGCTGCAAATTTCCCATGTAAAAAAACTGAATTTTTGAAGAATATTCATGCAGCTTGTGACCACATATGTCAAACTCCACAAAGGACCAAAGAACACCACACCATAAGATTTGTGGAATATATTCTACAACTTTTAAAGTCATATAATAGCAAAAGTTAAGTACTATTCATCAGTAACATAATGGAACAACATAACGGTGAGTAAATAATGACAACATTTGGGTGAACTAATCCTTTAAAGGATGGACTTCGCTATCTGTGCTTACCTGCTGAATCTTCTTTGAGAAGTTCTTATTGGATTTCTCTAATGTAACTTCAAACCTGTTTGTACCTGTAATTAAATATATTATCAATTAAGCTAAAAGTAAATCACACAAATAATCAATGCTGAATATAAGCACAGCTGCAAACAAAACTATGCACCTGCATCTTTCTTGATCCTGTACTGAAGGAGATGACCCGGTTTGGTCCCGACAAGGAGCCAATCATCTGCAATCACAGTATGATTATCACACTAAATGACACATGGCAAAGATTTTTATAAATGAGTTCATGGAACTAGTTCTGTAGAATAATCCAGAATTAGGATGCTCGGTCCATCACAAGTAGTCGAAAAATGTTAAAGTTGCTTGACCATTTTTAATGTTTCGAGTGATTACCTCTATTTAATGGCATTGCAGTTGCTAATATTTATATGGCCAAAAAGTAAGATGAAATTCTGAAAGCATGTAATGTAAATCAATGAGATTTTTATAACAGTATAGCAGATACTTACATAAAATACATATAAATATCAGTCGTCACTCTATATCTGGCAATAATTTCTTAGTAAGACGGTATTTAAATGCAAATATGGCTGTAAATATAAATCTGCATTGTTTATCTTTTATTCAAAAAATTCACAAAAATCTAACCTTTCATTGAAGTAAAAGAATTGAAAGTGGGGGGTAAATCACATTACGAAATAAATGCTTTTCTCCAAAACACGTTGGCCACAATTATTGGCACCCTTTTATTAAATACTTTTTGGAACCTCCTTTTGCCAAGATAACAGCTCTGAGTCTTCTCCTATAATGCCTGATGAGTTTGGAGATCAGAGGTCATTCCTCCATACAGAATCTCTCCAGATCCTTCAGATTCCCAGATCCATGTTGGTGCTTCTTTTCTTCAGTTCATCACTCATTCTCTATAGGGTTCAGGTCAGGGGACTGGGATGGTCATGGCAGAAGCTTCATTTTGTGTTCAGTGACACATTTGTGTGTTGATTTTGATGTTTGTTTTGGATCGTTGTCCTGATGGAAGATCAACCACGGCCCATTATAAGATTTCTAGCAGAGGCCGTCAGGTTTTGATTTTTTTATCTGTTCATATTTGCTAGAATCCATTATACCATGAATGTCCAGGACCTCCAGCAAAATAAAAATAGGCCCACAACATTAAAGATCCAGCGGTGTATTTAGCCGTGGGCATGGGGGACTTTTTATCCCTTTTTGCAACAAACCCATCTGGTGGATTCGCTGCTAAAAAGCTCTTTTTATAGTTTCATCTGACCACAGAACCAGGTCCCGTCTGAAGCTCCAGTCGTGTCTGACAACTGAATATGCTGGAGTTTGTTTCTGGATGAGCGAGGAGGATTTTTCTTGAATCCCTCCCAAACAACATGTGGTGATGTAGGGGTTGTTTGATTTTTTTTTAGGCTTTCTGACCACAAAACTCAACTAATCTCTGCAATTCTCCATCTGTGATCTTGGAGAGTCTTTGTCCACTCAAACTCTCCTCCTCGCCGCATTAGGACGATAGACACACGTCCTCTTCCAGACAGATTCATAACATCTTTAGTTGATTGGAACTTCTTAATTATTGCCCTGATGGTGGAAATGGGGCTTTTCAATGCTTTAGCTGTTTTCCTACAGCCACTTTCTATTTAGTGAAGCTCAACAATCTTTTGCTGCACATCAGAACTATATTCTGTGGTTTTACTCATTGTGATGATTCAGGGAATTTGGCCTTTGTGTTATTTATACTCCTGTGAAACAAGACGTCATAGCTGGACAATTTTATGTTCCTAGTCACCCTGGTGTGCTAAAAAATGTAAATATTATTGGGAATATACTTCAGAGATATTTTACTCATAAAAAATCCTAGGGGTGCCAATAATTGTGGCCAACGTGTTTTGGAGAAAAGCATTTATTTCATAATGTGATTTACCCCCCACTTTCAATTATTTTACTTCAATGAAAGGTTAGATTTTTGTGCATTTTTTTGAATAAAAGATCAAAAGGATAAACAATGCAGATTTATTTTTTACAGCCATCTTTGATCATATTTACCAGGGGTGTCAATAATTCTGACCACAACTGTATAAGATTTATGATAAAAGCTCTGTAGTTTTAAAACATATACCCCTAGTATTAAGCCTAGTCCCAGAGTAAAATGCATGTTTGTTTTAACTAAAAGCAACTCACAATGCCAACTCAATGCCATTTCAATGCCATATATTAAAATATGTCAATGCCATTGTTTCGTCTCCAGTAATGCTTTTTTTTCTACGGCACATTTATAAAAGTTATTTAAATGTCCTAATTGAACTAAGGCCTAATCCTGACTTAATCGAAGCCCTGTTTGTGAAACCAGGCCATAATGCAATGCAATACAATGAAGATTAAGCCAGTTGTTCAAAAGTAATCTGATCTTGGTTTTGATCTGGATCAAATCATCAGTTTGTGTTCAAAACTTTTTAGTAAGATTGGGATACATTTGATCCAACAAAAAAAAATCAAGATTATACAGACTGATCCCAGCAGAAGGGTGGAGTTCAGGAACAAAAACATAATACAAAAAAAAAAATACAACAATTTTATTTTTGTTAAAAGTAATAAATCAGAAGTAGACATTAGGCTACAGTACCTATTAAGCCTTTCGGTAGCCTACAGTAAAAGTAAAAAAGTAATAAAAAATAATCCCCACACAGCTGTAAATATCAAACAAAAATATGATATTTAATTTAAAGTGTTTTTTAATTAATGTTTGTAAACTACACTGGCGCAATCATAAGAGATGAACCAGTCCAAAATTATTTACGAGCTAACGCAAAGTTTCTCGGGTGAACGCTACGCAAAACTTTTCTGAGAGAACGCATGTCCTTTTCTTGTCCCTTTAGGGGCTCCGTAGAGCACAAGTAATCCAGATTTGGTAATCTGAAAAAGTGTGTATCTGGATCAGGGTTATCCAATCCAATTTGAAAAAAACAGCACAATAGTAAGATGGATTACCTGATCCTGGATAGCAAAACATTGGATTTCCAAATCCAGATAATTCTGATCCAGATTTATCTTTTTGAACAACTGGCCCCTCATGATTACATTTGATAGCATGTATACATTTAAACATGATTTTTCTAAAAAAAAAAATGATGTATGGATAATCAAATAAACCTTGAAATATTTCTAACAATATAAAAATATAATATATATATATATATCATCATTTAGAAGCCTTAAAAGGTCGCATATTAATGCCACAATATGTAATTTTTGCTGCTAGAGGTCATTTATTCAAAACAAAGGCGTATCTTGACGCCTTAATTTGGCGGAGCTTTTATTCTGCCGCAGACGAGCGCTTCCGCTTCTTCCGCTCATGTGTATGTGGGGGAACGCAGCACTGTTTTATCATATTACACACATTTGAGTGTGTTGAAAGTTATGTTATAATGCTACTCTGTGCGTTCGCTCCGCGGCTACTATGAGACACTTGTTCACACTGCAGTGAGCTAGATCGATATTAGGCATGGTAAAACATGGTACTCGCTGTAAATCAAGCAAACCAGATTTAACCAATAAGACTAACTGTGTTGAGCTCTATAACAATGATTAGTTTTCTGGCGATGAATGTATCCAAACAGTTGCTCACCTGTCTAATAAAACACCTCATATATTAAAGGTTTCTACAAAATAAAACCGAAAATCGAGGGTAACGTGGGTATGATGTCATTGATAGGCAATGCACGGACACGGTCTGCGTTCGGGTTAATCGCTGATTTCTCTGGATTTATAACATTGTTCTAGTGGTTTTTGGATATTTGAATCTAAAAATCTTACATATTGTGCCTTTAAATATGATACAGTAGGCTTTATAGGGTTAAGAAACCCCATTGATTGGCATGGCTCTAAATAATCAATCATGCACCCTTTAACATAGAAGTTATGATAGTCTTTCAGTTGAGTGATGTTTTTTTTTTTTTTTCCTTAATACTTGCTCGAATCACGAACAATAATACTACATTTTCAAAACCGTGTGAGTTGCCTAACTAAAAAAAGTTGTTCAGATAGTGGAATAGTTGTTCTTTCCCTGGCTGTGACTCAAAACCTGGTGATCTGCCTAACTAGACAGCAGTTTTAGACATCAATGGCGAGTTTCTGAGTCAGCTGACCAGCAGCTCATCAGGTTCTGAGACATAACTGGGAAAAGACAACTATTCCACTATGTGATAAAAAAATATTAAACTATTCGATCCATATTGCTCAATAATCTGTCTAGGTAAAAATACTAACTAGATGTCCATATGCGTTCCCTTACGGAATGTGATATATTACATAATACAGTTCCATATATGGGAAACTAGTGCTTCTAGTTTTTCAATATACTGCAATATATGCATTGACCATGTATGGCTATACACTCACCTAAAGGATTATTACGAACACCATACTAATACTGTGTTTGACCCCCTTTCGCCTTCAGAACTGCCTTAATTCTACGTGGCATTGATTCAACAAGGTGCTGAAAGCATTCTTTAGAAATGTTGGCCCATATTAATAGGATAGCATCTTGCAGTTGATGGAGATTTGTGGGATGCACATCCAGGGCACGAAGCTCCCGTTCCACCACATCCCAAAGATGCTCTATTGGGTTGAGATCTGGTGACTGTGGGGGCCATTTTAATACAGTGAACTCATTGTCATGTTCAAGAAACCAATATGAAATGATTCGAGCTTTGTGACATGGTGCATTATCCTGCTGGAAGTAGCCATCAGAGGATGGGTACATGGTGGTCATAAAGGGATGGACATGGTCAGAAACAATGCTCAGGTAGGCCGTGGCATTTAAACAATGCCCAATTGGCACTAAAGGGCCTAAAGTGTGCCAAGAAAACATCCCCCACACCATTACACCACCACCACCAGCCTGCACAGTGGTAACAAGGCATGATGGATCCATGTTCTCATTCTGTTTACGCCAAATTCTGACTCTACCATCTGAATGTCTCAACAGAAATCGAGACTCATCAGACCAGGCAACATTTTTCCAGTCTTCAACTGTCCAATTTTGGTGAGCTCGTGCAAAATGTAGCCTCTTTTTCCTATTTGTAGTGGAGATGAGTGGTACCCGGTGGGGTCTTCTGCTGTTGTAGCCCATCCGCCTCAAGGTTGTGCGTGTTGTGGCTTCACAAATGCTTTGTTGCATACCTCGGTTGTAACGAGTGGTTATTTCAGTCAAAGTTGCTCTTCTATCAGCTTGAATCAGTCGGCCCATTCTCCTCTGACCTCTAGCATCAACAAGGCATTTTCGCCCACAGGACTGCCGCATACTGGATGTTTTTCCCTTTTCACACCATTCTTTGTAAACTCTAGAAATGGTTGTGCGTGAAAATCCCAGTAACTGAGCAGATTGTGAAATACTCAGACCGGCCCGTCTGGCACCAACAACCATGCCACGCTCAATATTGCTTAAATCACCTTTCTTTCCCATTCTGACATTCAGTTTGGAGTTCAGGAGATTGTCTTGACCAGGACCACACCCCTAAATGCATTGAAGCAACTGCCATGTGATTGGTTGATTAGATAATTGCATTAATGAGAAATTGAACAGGTGTTCCTAATAATCCTTTAGGTGAGTGTATTTTAATATATTAACACAATATATTATTCGGTATATTTTAAAATATACCGTTATATAATTTAATCCATTGATCATTCATATATATGTAGGCAGCCAAAAAGATGTTGAGACACAGCCAGAGAAAATATACAACTCATTACGAAAATGCTACAGTATGTCGACCACTCACAAGGTTTTGAGGTCATTATCGACTAATGAAAAGGCGTTATAAATGATACTCCATAAGAGTGTTAAAAGTGTATAAGGAAATGGGAATGAGGGAAAGGGAAGCAGAACTCACCCCAGGCCGCCAGACAGTCAATCTGGAGGGGTAATTTCTCCAAAATAGGAACCGGTTCATATGCGTCATGCATACTGGAGCTCTTATGTACTACCAAACACACGTAGATAAATAACCCAAAATGGTAAAATAGAAAATAAAAAGCCCGACCACTGTAGGATCTACTGGCAGCTGACAGGACAATAGTAAACAAATCCACTTCTACACAGCAGTCATAGATCGTTAACTTCTTTGTTCACCATCTTGACTCTGGTCAAATGTCCCAGAATTGTCCCACTCCATCCTTCTTGAGTCCTGTCTCTGTCCAACGTCTAAAAATAACACTGAAACTGTTTTTGTTGTGTTGTTAATGTGTCATGAGCATTTGGCTAGTTAGCCTCCATATTTTGCCCTTTAAACTCGCAAAAACACAGAACCTCAAATTACAAATGCATTTCATCCCATTGTCCTGCGAGACGCTGTGGTTTGTTTCCGTTTTAACCGTTTAATTGTCCGTTAATCCGAGCTGATATCTGACAGGATTCGGTGTTTGACAGCTAGCATCGAGTGCTGGGCTGCGGGAACTTCCTGGAACTGTGACGAGCACGTGACTGTGAGAGCGCGTGAGCGTTATATTAAAAACATCACACGTGAAGCGCGTGCACTCTGCTGCCACGGATGATTGACATTCCCACACACAAATCCCTTACACAATTACATTATGTTATATATTTCCTGAAAGGAATAGTAATGTAATTAAGCTTATGTATGCATATTTTTATGTATTTTAAAATATTCCGATAGCGGCCCCTGTTGAAAAAAAACAAAAAAAAAAACAGCATATGCTGGTTAGGTATGTTTTGAAGCATGACAGCTGGTTTGAGCTGGTTTAAGCTGGTCAAGTGCTGGTCCTAAGAAACTAGCTCCAGCTCAGGACCAGCTTATAACAAGCTCAGGACCAGTTTAAACCAGCTCATGATCAGCTTAAACCAGCTCAAACCAGCTGCCATGCTTCAAAACATAGGCTACCTAACCCATAGATATGTATACGTATACATATCTATGACCTAACCAGCATATATCAGTGTGTTTGTGACGAATATGTATGGAAGCCTGTTTCCGCCACTAAATTAAAAAAAAGAGAGTAATTGCGACTTTTTATCTCAGAATTCTGACTTTTTTTTCCTCACAATTGTGTTATAAAGTCACAATTCTGAGATATAAACTCGCAATTGCGTGATATAAAGTCACAATTCTGACTTACATGCAATTGCGAGTTTATATCTCAGAATTGTGACATTATATCACGCAATTCTGACTTTATAACTCGCAATTGTGAGAAAAAAAAGTCAGAATTCTGAGATAAAAAGTCGCAATTACTCTTTTTATTTTTTTGTTTAGTGGTGGAAACGGGCTTCCATAAATATGTGATTCTCAAACTATCCTGCTGTTCTCAGCAGCTTGCATATATAGCCACAAATGTATAGATGCGTCCATATATGCATAATTTCATACTATACATTAGGTGAAAACACCACATGAAAAGTAGCCTAATTTTTAAACAAAATAACAAAAAATAAATAAATAAATAAATAAAAAATTAATAATAATCTCTAATGATGTGTTTACTGGCGCGAGGGCGGGGCAACCTGTCACTCACATGAGATCCACCAATGGCAAACCATAACCATCCAATCAATTCCCCATGGACAAAAACAAGTCCTTCAAAGATTCTTACATATTTTGTTCATCATGATGATCTTCACAAATAAACACAACTTTTATAAATACAATTTGAAGCCTAAATAAAGAAGTAAAAAGCTAAACATAGGGTATAAACAAACTACACAGTCACATGACTTTAACGTCACCACCATTAACACTGACAGCTCTTTCACTTTATTTAAAATAAAAATAAAAAAAACTTTCCCTGAAAGTTTGAATAGTTTGCAAGTGCGTGATTGTAAACACAATGAGGCTGTGAAAGTGACTAGTGAGTAGATTAAATAACTGGTTTGGCAACCTCTCTAGTCACATTTAGACACTTATTAGCACCTTTTTCAAGACAAATAAGCTTGACAAGTTGGTTTTACTGATATTTTATGTTGTAGAATAAAACGTGAGTTTTGTGTTCACCACAGACCTTATTTCAGCCATTCAAACGAACTAAGTTTGGGCTTACAAAAATATGCCATTCCTGCAGCTATTGTAAAAGTGCTCATTACTCAAAGCTTTTCAACACCTTGTACATTATGGCCACCTGGTGGTCAAAAAGAGGAATAGGACTACTGTACCAAACTTACTTTCTTAAAGGGTTTTTTTGTTTAATTTTCAAGTTAACATAGCAAACAATACAGAAAACAAGTCAAATTAAAACAAGTGGAAATAAATTTTGCTTTATGTAAAATGTATCTACTTAATGTGATGTATGTGCTTGCATGACAACAAACAACTGATCTTAGTGGACATTTGTGCTATTTCAAATGTCAGCTGAAACGAGCTAAAAGTGATTTTGCAACACAATGTGTACCCCACACTCTCACATTTCTTAGAAGCAGTTCCTTTTTTTCTCAGAGGCCAAGATGTAGAGAGAAGGTTTTGCATCCTTATATGGTATAGATCTTCAATTAATTCAACATAACAGGAAAACAGCAGGGTGAGGGGTGAGTGATGTATATGCCCTTCGCTGCAGAAACCTCTGTCTGTATGCGAATGGCCTAGAAACCAGGCTCAGTCGGGGGGCCAGTTCTCCTCTGGCCAATGAACGAACATGTGTGATTATGACTCAGCAGGGGGTGTGCAGGGGGCTTGAGCCTTTCCCCTTTTGAAAGTGAAAGTGAAAGTGCCGGAACGGAAGAGCTGTGTTTTTTCCCGCGACTATGCTATCTCACAGTCACCCAAGTGGAACCGAACAATGTACGGGGCTCGCTAAGCTAGTTGCATTCAAAGCCGTATCTAGAGCCCTTGCATTCGTACTATCCTCGATTAAATTTTGGATGTGTGTCTCTAATTCTGAACTCTTCTCTGCCGAACTATTTTCCTGCATTTATCACATGTGAAACCCTCATCGCTGACAGAGAAGGCTACGCTGAACATGTGGCAGGCAGTGCAAGTGACAATAACAGGAGAAGATGACATGCCATGTTTGTTGACTGATTTCGACTTACCACAGTTGTTTGATGGACTAAAAAAGAAGCGCGAGAGAGAAAAGAGATGGTAAGCCCAAAAGACATGTTAACAGGCTAGCGAAATGCTAATATGTTGTGCTAGCGATAATAATTTAGATTAAAAGCTAGTCAAGAAATAATTTAAATTAATTCAAATGTATTTTTGTGAAGGCCTGTTAGGCTTTTCAAACTTTGTTTTACTTTCTTTGTCAATCCAGCATTAAAGGTAAATTTTGAGACACTTTTCTTTTCTAGTTCTAGTTACTTTAAAATGAACAGGTGTGTTTAGTGGCCATAGCCTATATGTGATACTGCAAAGAAACAGGATAGTTGCTGCTCTCAGCTGAATCCATAAGGACAAATTCTACATTTGTTTAGAACTCATGTCTTGCAGCATTTCCTGGACTGCATGTGGGTGGAGTAACAGGCCTGATCATTCTCTAAAGTGTGAGAATAGGACAGCTCAGCTGTCACTTCTGAGAGCTTAATGTCACTCTCACACCCTAATGCCTACAACTGAGTAAGCGAAGAGTTTAAATATAGCTCAGCAGCGCAGTGGAGCTGCACACAATCACTGATAGAGGAAGCATGTGCACCTCTTGTCCCTGGAATAGAATAAGAGCTTCACTGTTTGTGACTCATTGATTTTACAGCCCTCGTAACCACTTGCATTCAGTCATGCTTTCTTTCACTTGTTGGCTCATGGTTTGAAGCACTTGCTTCTCAGTAAAGTTAGTATATCTTACAGAGGAAAGATCTTTTGATAATGGGTACCACTTTTAGAAGAATCATCTAACCTTGGAGTACATGGGAATATAGGAAGTCTTAGGGACTATTGTGGGTAAGTTTTTCATTCATGTTTCATTCAGAGAGCAGTGTGTTCTTGTTGCATGGGATCGCACCAGAGTGTCATATGGTACAGTGTGTACTTTCTCTTACTTTCGCACACATTTCAGGCAATATATGCATGTTTGTCTTAAATTTGGAGAGTTGTAAATTGCAACGTAAAAGCTATATATCATGTCACTGCATGGAATAAGCGCATTTCCAGTTGAAATAGTTTAGGCATAAATCTTGTGCACATTTGAAAAGTATGTCCTGCAGATACTTTGGACCAACTTAATATAACATTCTATTTTGTTACAGATAAATGTATTCGTTTTTCTCAAATTATATTATTTATAATATAAAGCCTATTATAATATTATAATATTAACCAAAATATGAAGATTATTTATTATAAAGACCATATGTACTTAATCAATATATTTTCTTAAATATACACATAAGCCAAAATGTTATTATAGGTCAATGGAATAAGTTTTTGGCTTTTTACAACTTAATTTGACCATTAACAAATTACTTTGGGTGACGGCATAAAAAAGTGCTAAGCAATTCTCAACAGCAGTGGACTGCTGCTTTTGGCCATTTATTCCATTAATAATAGTTGTGATTGGAAAGTGAAGTAACTTTTTGTCTTGTTTTTAGAAAATTATTATTTAGATGTTTTGGTGATCTCTTGGTGTCTGGGTTGCTGGGATGTACGTTTGTCTCTGGACATGTTCATACACCCTAAAAAACTGTAAAAATAGGGCACAATGTACCGTATTAATCTAACAGAATTTTCTGTATTTATTTATTACAGGTGGTTTACCTGTATTTAGAATTTTGAACTTCATTGCTTTCTATGTTAGGGTTAACGGAAATGTCCGTAAGATTACTGGACAATGTCCAGGTAATGAGCTGCCAGTACTTTTTCCGTTATTTTACAGATTTATTTTTTACAGTGTAGATTGGTTGACTACTGACTATTGGCTACTGTATTTTATCACTGCCTCATTCAGGTGTCGTTTACGGCTCCTATTAATACTTCGGCTTGCACTTGAACTTCAAAATCACCCTCGTGGAATGGCTATCCAATGATGTCACGTAACCAGAGGTCTTGGTTTTGATTTACCGAAGATGTTACAGTAGAATGTAACCTGTTAGAAAAGTATTCATGGGTATCATGTGTAGCAATATAGGCACATTAGCTGATCGGTGCAGGGCAATGTGTACATTTTAAATTCTGCTTCATTTATTTACTTAATGGAGTTGTGTGGAATAATTAAGATTCATATGTTTTTGAAAGAAGGCTCTTCTGCTCACCAAGGCTAAATTTATTTGATCAACATACAGTAAAAACTGTAAAAATGTGAAATATTATTACAATTTAAAATAGCTGTTTTCTATGTGAATATATAGTAAAATGTAATTTATTCCTGTGATCAAAGCTGAATTTTAAGCATCATTACTCCAGTCTTCAGTGTCACATGATCCTTCAGAAATCATTATCATATGCTGATTTGATGTTGGAGAAACATTTATGATTGTTATCAATGTTCAAAATGTTGTGATACACTACTGTTCAAAAATAAATAAATAAAAAGACATTAATACTTTTAGCAAAGACACATTAAACTGATCAAAAGTGACAGTAAAGACAATGTTACAAAAGATTATATTTCAAATAAATGCTATTCTTCTGAACGTTGTATTCATCAAAGAATCATGAAAGTTGCAACAAATCACAATTTCCACAAAAATGGAGTAATTTTTTTCTTTAGTTGCAATTGAATTTATAGGGAAAATTACCAGCGGATTTTAGGGTAATGCAAAGGACATGTTTTTTAACAGTATCAGCAATTTTACATGTCCCTATTAATCACATTTTATAGGTTTATAAAATATGCATAAATGCAACTTTTATTGAAACATCACATTTTATCATTTTGTGATTTTTGTACTGACAACCAAACACATTTTGAATGGAATGGGTGTATGCACAAAATGTATATGAAAGAAAGAAATGTTTTTATAAGATCAGTTCAGTTGCATGACATTACCCCCATCAAAACTGCTGTGCACTTTTAAACACGTTGCCTGTAGTCGCAGTATTTGTGAGTAACATACAAGAAGCTGAAATTCAGTAAGACAACTGCTCCGACTGAACATAAGTTATGGATGGCTGATATAAATAGAAGCTGATGACTGAATACAGTAAGATGAACTGGGTAATATTTACTCATAGTAATAGATACTGATTGCAGATTATAAAATTATATGAAAGAGAATCATAAAATGTACACGAGATTGTGTGCTCACTGTTTGTCAGAGCGAACGGTAATGCTGCCTCTGAATAGCTGATAGACTTTGATCTTCTTCTTCTGTCCTCTCTAAACAAGTGTCCATCAAACAGGTATTGTGTTACCTGCAAAGTTCTGACTGCACACTCCATCAAATGATGAATATTTTTTTCCTTTTCTATTTTCTATTGTATTAGATTATGTTTATAGTCCTTACATGGACACCTTCTAAAGTGACCCAGGCACGCAAATGTGAAACTTCAGTGTGAGGCAGAGACGCCATGTCTTGCCAAAGCCACAATCAAATGCAAATGCCATGACTCTCCTAGCCCTTATTTAGACACATTGGACCCATCATGTCCACTAAAACCTTTCATTTCTTCATTGGCAGCACAGGAATGTGGACTTTGGACAGCTGCTGGTACCAGCTGTGTCTCTTGGTTATCTTCAAAAGCAGACCAAATTAGGAGTCAATAATGCCACCAGCTCAGCAAAAAAAACAGGGATGTTCCCATGAGCACATTTGTCCCTTTAAAATCTGCAGACATCTGCAAACTATGTGGTTCCTCCCTAATGTTAGTTTTTTTCTCACTTTATTTGCATCTACATGCCTGCACACAAAACATAATAAGCATAATAAGCATACATTTGATCAATTCATGCATGAATTATGACAGCCTCAGGATTTTTTCTTCTTAGAATTTTGTTATTGCTTTTAGGACATGAAAAACAAGATATTAACTTTTTTTTTTTTTTTTACACATTTTTCAAAGAGTTTTTCACTTGAGTGCACAGTATGCGTTTTTGGAATAAAGTAATAACAGTAATAACACAGCAATACTGTGCGTATTTAACAATCCAATGAATACAATTATATAAAATCACATAATGAAAAAAATGAATATATACCAAAAATATAATATATCTTCAATTATTGCAAACGCAATTGAGTTGGTTCCCGTTTGACTAGCAGATAAAAAACTTTATACAATTTGAACTTTGCATATCTTTGATATCAGAACATGAAGATGTGATTCCATCAAAGATTTGGTGAAGGCAACCAAACTCAGACTATGTAGAAGATGCTCATGCTCCCTCCAGTCTACCAGAGTATGTCAATTTACTCTTATTAGCTAATAATTGTGATTATGCTCAAAATGGACACATTTCCACCGTAGCTCTCCTCTCTGAGAAAACTGAAACCTACATTGATCTATTGATGTTTTCAGACCATGGAAAAAAATACAGATCAGGTGTTTTCAATCTCATCTGAAATGAGACGTGTTGTGGGGGCATTACCTGCATTACGTAATCACATTACTTTTTGATGTTGCGAGTAATGCATTACACGTAACATGCATTACATCGATCAGGGAGAAAAAAGCCCCACATACAACGGCTTGCCACTTGGTGGCAGTGTATAGGATGATAGTGTCCACTGTAGAGGTTGATGTGCTACTATGCCATCATAACCCATTCATACATGTCCACTGTATGACCTCTATGCGTGAAAGGGTTAATGCATCCTTACTGAATAAAAGTACAGAATCCAAATGCTTTGCTTTTCATCATGCAAGGTTTAAACCATTTTGTTTTACATTGTGGGTTGCAATTATTTCTTATTTAAGGTTATTATTAAATTATGTATAAATAATAGAATCCATCCATTTTTTGTTATATTATCTGTGTTATTAAGATATGTAATTCCATACACTGTACAATCTGTGGTACATTGCACAAATTGATTTTTTTGAAACCCTGCCCAGTCCTATGTATTAGAAGAAAACGCCCAACAAAATACTACAAATGTCTAAAGCAACTGTCTGACATGCTTTATAAATAGCACTTTACTATGAGTGCTGACACCTCTCAAAGACATGAAATCATCTTTTTACATGCTGGTGACAGCTGAATCAGATAGTCTAGCTTATTTTAGCAGGCTCTGTGCACCTCCATATTCTGGATAAATATGCAATTCCACATAAAGGCAGTAGAAACACAGTGCTGGCTTGAACCTGATTTACCTTTTACACTGAAAAAAAAAAAACGTATGTCAGAACTGACCGACGAATTGGGGATTGTTTTCAGAGACCAATCTACTTCGAGTGTTTGAAAAACGAGCCAATGAACATTGGCATGCGGTTCACGCATTCCACGCTCTGCCCGCAGCGTAGGTATAAACACGGAAGTGGAATACCGCATCTGTGCTTTTCTGCTGAGGAGCCGAACTAGTGACTAGGCCCTTCAGCGGAAACACAGCACCTGTGGCGACAGGACGTACATCTCCGTTCCCTCCTTCAGGGAACGAGGGTTACATACATCAGAGTCCTGCACGGGTTCGCGGGTACCCGATGGGTAACCTGCAAATTTTGCTGAAACGGGTGAAAAACATCCAAACTGTGTTGGATACGGGTGCGGGTCGGACAAGGGGGAAATACGGGTCTAAACACGGGTTTAAAACAAATATATGCATATTTTTAGGAACACATCTACAAAAATATGCCTTGCCTGTATTTCAAGTTGATAAAATAATTTCAAATCCATATCAATCCAAATCCATATAAAGCACATCAACTAACCACGGGGGATCCTCAGGGCTCAGTGCTTGGACCTCTCCTCTTCTCCATTTACACTACATCACTGGGACCCATCATACAGGCACATGGCTTCTCATACCATTGCTATGCTGATGACACACAGCTCTACCTCTCATTTCAACCAGATGATCCCATAGTAGCTGCACGAATCTCATGCTGTCTAGCAGACATCTCGTCATGGATGAAACAACATCTCCTGCAGCTCAACCTGGCAAAGACTGAGCTTCTCGTCTTCCCTGCTAACCCAACTCTACAACACAATTTCACCATCGAGCTAGGTTCATCTTTGATTATCCCTTCAGAGTCGGTCAGAAATCTCGGAGTAATCTTTGATGACCAGCTGTCCTTCAAAGACCACATTTCAAAGACAGCTGGATCATGCAGGTTTGCGCTGCACAACATCAGAAAGATCAGACCGTTCCTTACAGAGCATGCAACACAGCTTCTTGTCCAAGCCCTGGTCATTTCTAGGCTTGACTACTGCAATGCACTTCTGGCTGGACTTCCATCGTGTGCAATCAAAACACTTCAAATGATTCAGAACACAGCGGCACGTCTTGTCTTCAACGAGCCCAAAAGGGCCCATGTCACACCTCTCTTCATCTCTCTGCACTGGCTACCACTCACTGCCCGCATTAAGTTCAAGGCTTTGACGCTTGCTTATGGATCCACAACAAGCTCAGCACCCGCATACTTCGACTCGATCCTATGAGACTACACCCCTACCAGAAGCCTCCGCTCAGCTAAAGAGCGGCGGCTGGTGTTACCATCCCAGAGAGGCATGAAATCCCTCTCCAGAACTTTTTCATTCACTGTTCCTGGCTGGTGGAACGATCTTCCCACCTCCATCCGGATGGCAGAATCACTAACATCATTCAAAAAACAGCTAAAAACCCATCTCTTCCGCGAGCACTTAATCTCATCATAAAAATAAAAAAAATCTAATTCTTTTTTTTCCTCTATCTTTCTCTACACCCTCCCTATTCTAGCTTAGGCTACTCTGAGCAATGCCCGAAACGTAGTATTTAAGTCACTTTTTGCGTTTCTACGCCTCTTCATAACGGATCGCTTCCTGTACTCCTCAGTTGTAAGTCGCTTTGGATAAAAGCGTCTGCTAAATGCATAAATGTAAATGTAAATATCAGTTTATTTGTGCCAGCGCCGCCACACACGCCCTCCCAGAAGTCTCTCACTTTTACAAAAAAATCACAACCGCGCCCGCGCGATCTGCCTGCACTGCAGTAGTCGAGATGGATCCTGAGGAGTTGAAGAAAAGAATAGCTAGTGGAGATTGTAAAATTGTTGACAATACGTCATCAAAAATTAAGTCCAGTGTGTGGGAGAAATTTGGAGTTATCTCAGATGAAGAAAACAATATTGTGAAAGGCTTTGCTGCATGCAAAACCTGCCTTAAAGTTTTCGTGTTGGATAGCCGCAAATGTGGAACGTCATTGCTGAGGAAGATAGATAACTGTGGTAACAAACCAAGCACAAGCAGTTTTATAAAACAATATTTTTCAAAGGGGACAGAACTGAAGGTGCCTTGTAGAGATGATAAGGATACCATAACCAGGCTGTCTGTGAGCTTTGTATGCAATGATATTAGACCCTTTGAGGCAGTACACGGTGAGGGATTTTTTGCATTAGCACAAGGGTTGATAGATGTTGGTGCTCGGGCTGGTCGTGTGGATGCTAAACATCTACTGTCTGAGCCTACAACGATTTCTCGTGGAGTTAACAAATATGCAGAGGAAATTCGCCAAAAGCTAATCCCAGAACTTAAAATGCAGTTGGAGGGGAGTAATGGAGCTGTTACATTGGACATGTGGACTGAGGACTACAGAAAAATCGTCTACCTATGTGTTACTCTGCACTACATTAACAATAAGTGGGAGCTGATCGAACGAGTGCTATGTACCTCTGAGTGGGACAGTTCACTGCGTAAAACGGCTGACAACATTAAACCAGCCATCATCAGCACATTACGTAAATTTGGCATTGATGAATTCTGGTCCAAACTGGACTATGTGACAGATAGGGGCGCAAATATAGTTGTGGCCCTGCGTACAGTGACCAGATTGAGCTGCACTGCCCATATTTTAAACACTGTCCTGTACACTACATTCAAACCATCCCAGCAGGATATGTATGGAGAAGAACTGCTATGACTGACTCTGGCAAGTCACTGGTGACATATTTCAAGCAGACCAACCGCCAGGCTCGCCTGAAAAAGACTCTTAAAAACTCTGTAGAGACACGGTATACCTGAGACCCTGTATACAATGCTAGAGTCTATCAGCAGTCAATATGAAGATGTCCGCACACTTCTGGAAGAGCGAGGGGAAGTTGACCGCCTCACAAACTTAGATGAAGAGGTCCTCTCCTAACAGCAGCAGCTGGTCATCGGGGCAGGATGTTTTTAATCACCTCCGTCTGCACTGCTGGGCGAAGTTTTCGATGCCGTCACTGAAGAGGCCAGCCTGACAGATAGGGGCGTTGAGGAACCGACTTAGTCGGGCTCACGCATACCTGCCAGGTTAGCCCCAGGTGGCGTTCCTGGACCACTAGTGTGGACATCGCCCGACCCAGGGAGCGTGCGGTGCTTTTCGTCGCCCAGAGAGCGAGGTTCCTGGACAACCCCTGGGTCGGAACTACCCTTGTGTATTAAGAGTGCAGGACAGAGATGGCCTGCCAGTGGCACTGCCACCCCACCAACGAGGGTAGTGAGAGAGGGGAAAACTTATACAGATTATGGCCCTTTTGGTTTTCCATATTTTTGGCACCAAATAGTTCCACACTGCTAATTTTTCCCGATGCACATCGGTGTGCTGAACGCTCAAGCCCTTATGAAAAAGGCAAGACGAAGAACGCGCCGACGTGAACATGAACCACCAACAAACACAGTCTCAGCATGCTTGCGATGCGATAGAGGAGTGGGGGGCCCACGGAGCGTAAGCTCTTTTAGAGGAAACGCTCTGACAGTGCTGAAGCACACAAGCGAATGGCTCGGGCTCACAGCAGTTCGAAAGTGCAAGCCTGCTGTAAGCACTCAATCTCATTGAAGACGTCCAGCTCTGAGCTGTGAAAACAGCTGTTTGTTCGTCAAACGTGACGCGACCCCGCTGAACGTGCTATATCACCCGCACCAGATCCAGAGACGTCAACTCCAGGCAGACTCGTAGTAACACTCTTCGTAGGAAACAATACTGGAAACCACAGCAATTGTTCGGCTCCGAAGCAGAAGGCAAAGATGCGGTGCTTCCACTTCCGTATTTATACCCGCGCTGCGGGCAGAGTGTGGAATGCATGAATCGCATGCCAATGTTCATTGGCTCGTTTTTCAAACACTCGAAGTAGATTGGTCTCTGAAAACAATCCCCAATTCTGTAAGGGAACTGCTTTTACTGCTTGTTCACATTGCTTAATTAAAATGAGCTAAAGCAACACAATTGCTATACATTTTGTCCTAACTTAATCTGATTGTGTTCAATCCACTTAAATATAACTCAAATTGAAGTTTACTTAATCCGTTTGTGTTGAGATTACATGAATGATTTGTGTTGCATTAACTGAAACTGGGCAGGGCTTGTTAGTTCCCAGCATGCTTTGCATATGGCTAAATCAAGAGAGAGTAAATGTTGTTATTTTAAATGTAAAAGTGTTATTTTATGTATTTTTGAGCAAGACGAGAAAGGGGGAGACTTGATTGTTTAATAGTGTTTAATATTCAATTACGTTGGAATTATTAGAACAATTTAAATTACAGTAGGTTACCATTGTGGAGAAGAGTGGAGCATTTGCTTAGGCTGTGTATTACTAACATTATAACGGCTTTGCTGAAGGAGCTTTTAATGCTTAGCATTTAAGATGCTAATGTGTGCTATTGCTAGCTAAAAGTTTGTCAACTAGCTAGTGCAGTATTGTAATTCAGTTGTGTAACATTAAAATATATGAAATTGAAGTGGATGAATGAATATATGAAACTAAATGCCTGAATCATGTCAGGGATGAACATGGCGGCGTGGTGTCACACCTTGGCAGGTGCTGCGACTCCACAGTTTTTACAAATAATTGGCCGTTTTCTTCGTTTTAATGCATACTTGTCAGAGGTTGTATAAAATTTTATAAGTAGAGCTAAACATTGCAATCATGAAAAAAATCGAATCTATGTTTTGTGGTGTGTTTTTTACACTACTACTTTTCTCTACCATTGCACTACCGTTGGGTCCGGAACTCTACGCGGATCAGATATGCTTCAGGAATTCGAGCAGCTGTTATGCTGAGCAGGGAGGAAACTGTCTACATTTTGGTGTTCTCCCGGTAACTATCCGTGCAGGAAGTTTTCATCAAAATTTACTCGGCTATTATACAATTTATTCATCTGTTTTGGATCATGGACATGCTGTGATGTGCAAACAGACCGCTAGACAGCGGGTATCTGTTACGTCCACTCGAAAGACTCATGGCTTTTTGCTTATCTTGCTGCTGCTCTCCGGGGATGTTCAATTCAATCCGGGACCGGTTTACCCAGGGATACAGCAGGACTCTGGCGCTGAGCCTCATTTGGCAACAACCATAGTGCCGTCTCACAATGAGGTGAGTGCCTGGGGATTTTCTGTAGATCTACCTGGCCTCCCAAACAACGAAGTGAGTTTAATTAACAATGTACACAACGCTCCAGGGTATGATACTTCTACTCTGCTTTCCGGTGATTCCACAAGAAGCTCTACTTAGGTACCAACGTATAATGCTAATGCTTCCTTGTGTCGAAATCCTGCGGTAAGAAAGCAGAGGCTATGCAAGATCTTTCAGACTGTTAATCATGCAAAAGTCCTATCACGACACACTGTAAAAGAATCACAGAAGATCCAAAAGCGAGTACGAACAGGTTTATTTACAAACTCAGAGACACGATAGAAAAGATGTAGACTCCATGTCTACAGGTGACTCAGTAAGATGAAGACGTATACACAGAAGTCTGTAGGTGACTCAGTAAGATGAAGACGTATTCACAGAAGTCTGTAAGTGACTCAGAGACTCAGTAAGATGCAGACGTAGACGGCAGAGAAAAGCGCGACCGATCCTGCTAGCGTCTGCAACGAACTGACAAACAGGACACGCAAACACACACATTAAATAGACAGCTAAACAAGGAACAGCTGTCACTGATAATGATCAGCCCTAAACGAGACCACGCCCCCCCCTACACACATACACGAGGGCGAATCAGTGAATCCATGAACCGTGACACCCATAAGCATATTGCCAGTACTCTCAAAGGTTGCAGAGAAGATTGTTTTTGAACAACTGACATCCTATCTGAAGTCTGGTTTACACTGTATGCAGTTTGGTTTCAGAGTTAATTATTCCGCTGAAACAGCTACTTTACATTTAATAGAGCAAATAAAATCTAAAGTTGACAAAGGAGGATTAGTTGGTGCTATATTTTTAGATCGTAAAGCCTTTGATACAGTTAACCATGAAGTTTCTAAATTGTCTAACTTCCAGTTTTCATCTGACGCTCTAGCGTGGATATCCTCATATTTATCAGATAGAGCACAATGTGTAAAAATTAAAGCGGTTAAGTCCTGTAACTTATACAATGGGTGTACCCCAAGGATCAGTGTTGGGTCCCTTATTATTCAGTCTTTATGTTAATGATCTCCCGCATCAGTGTGATGGGATACAAGTGCAAATGTATGATGATGATACTGTCATTTTTACGCATGCGAAAACCGCAGAGCTAGCAGCTGAAAAGCTATATGTTGCTATGGAAAGAATTACACAGTGGCTGGAGCAATCGTGTCTTCGCTTGGATATTGGTAAAACAAAGGGAATGTTTATCTCAAAAACACAGGTTCAATCTCCTGTTGATATTTTTATAAATGGTGAAAAGATAGAAATAGTCAATGAGTTCAATTATCTTGGTGTAATATTGGACTCAAATCTTAGTTTTAAAAAACATGTAAAGAAAATGGTGAGGAATATTAAATATAATTTAGCGAATTTTAGACAAATTAGACAATGTCTCTCTGTCGATGTAGCCAAGACCTTTATGCATGCTACAATTCTTTCTCATATTTCGTACTTTCTTAGTGTTGGGGTCAAGATGGTGAAACTGTGGTTAAGCCTTTAAAATCCCTATATAAACAGACTTTAAAAACTTTAGATAAAAAAAACTAACCATTTTCACCACTGTAGGATCTTGGAGAAACATAAATTATTGAGTTTTGACAATTATGTGCTTTTTTAAAAATTTGTGTATGGTTGTGCATGTACATGGCCTGGCTCCTTCTGTACTCTGTGACTTTGTTAGTTTTCGTCCTAATAATTCTGTGAGCTCTACCAGATCATCTATAAGTAATTGTGTTGTTCCTTTTCGTCATTCTGCTTTAGCTGTGAAAGCTACGACTCACTGGAATGCTTTGCCAGAGGATATAAAAGGGTGTAAATCTATTGGTCTTTTTAAAATTGAATCAACTTTGTAGACATTGACATGGTTGCTGTTTAATTGTTTTTTGTTCTGATAGTATGTGTATGTTTTCACTTTGAGACTTAAAATGTATTCATTACATGATGTTGAAGTTACATGAACAAATTATGTACAATCATGTAAATCCAACACACCTTTTTTTCAGTGTAGTGTCAGACACACATCTGATGAGACAGTTATCTGAGCTGCATTAAACTGGCAATCAGCATATCTACAAACAATACAATATCTACAGAAAGAGCGCTCCCTTTATAATCACTGGAGCTGTCAATCATTTCAGTTTAGCAAGTTCTGCACTCCTGCCAAAACAAACCCATGTTATAATAAATGGTGCTGTCTTTGCACTCAGTCTCTCATTTACAGCACTGTATGTGTTATGATAAAATCATCAGTGAGTGTGCAGAAGTCAGTGAGATCATTGCTTTGACTGAGATGCTCAGCGCTGCAACCTTTCATGCAACATGAGTAGATCTAAATATAGGCTAATACTGTAACCAACACTTTTCATGATTAGTCAATTGTGGCAGATGCAATCGTAAAAAACATCGTAAAATTGTTCAAAAGAGTTACACATGTAATGCTATTTCATATGCAAAGATGTTAGCCAATCACAGCAGTGGGCGTTTACACTTAAGTCTTAAAGGAGACACGGCCCATTAAACTGAATGTTTAAAGGGTGGTTGATTATGATTTCACTTTTTTAACTGTAGTTAGTGTGTAATGTTGCTGTTTGAGCATAAACAACATCTGCAAATTAACAATGCTCAAAGTTCAAAGCAATGGGAGATATTTACAGAAATCGCTTTTTAAGGACTACAACAAACGACTGGTAGAGACTACAATGCTAAATTTACATAAACCCCACCCCCAGGAACACGCAACAAAGGCCATGTTGAGAAGAGGAAGAGTTGTTGTAGTCGAGCACATTTGAGAGTCTGCTCAAGCTGTCGCATCCGTCTTTTCACATTTATTGCAATATAGTGCGAACACAAATGCAATAGCATGTCATAAAACAAGATGACAACATAAGTTATAACCGTAATTAAACTAAACTATACCTGTTATATCTTCATGCAGCAGATATTATCTGGCTCTGAAGGATCTTACAACAGCTCCTACACAAGCGATTTATAGATTATCATGACAGAATGTGCTAATCAATGACTTGAAGATAGTTAACTCCACATCAGCTACATAAATTCATCAACTAACCATTCAGAAACGTCCTGTCTCATTCTACATGTTGTCACATTTTCTTGAGTCTCTACGTCATTGTCTGACTCCGGTTTGAACATAAAAGTTTCTGACAGAGTGTGTCTGCGTGAGGTAATCGGAGCTGCTAACACGAGCTCTTGAAGCTCCGCCCTCTTCTAGCAAGGGGGCCGGGAGCAGCAGCTCATTTGCATTTAAAGGGACACACACAAAAACGGCACATTTTTGCTCACCCTCAAAAAGTGACAAATTTAACATGATATAATAAATGATCTGTGGGGTATTTTGAGCTAAAACTTCACATACACACTCTGGGTACATCAGAGAATTATTTTACATCTTGTAAAAAAGGAGCATTATAGAACCCCTTTAAAACAGAGGGTTAAAATCAGGGTAAAAATGGTCTTTATTTCTATTATGACTGCTTTTGATGTAAAAATCCTACTAACATTATAAGTGCATCTCAGGAAATATTATAAAATGAAAAAAATATGCAATGCATTACCCCTTTAAGCCAAGAAATAATATTATCATATATAGAATATCACAATATAACAGTAAGAGTTTTCGTCTCAACTAAAATACTGATGATAGATTTGTTCTTTTCAGTTAGACTTTAAGAAACACTAGCAAAATACATTTCTGAACGAATTGTTCATAAATCCATTCTTACATCAGTTGTTCCACTGGATTGAATGCAACAACTTACACAAGACATTTTACAAACCATTTAGACAGAAATTTGTTCTGCCTGTGCTTCATGGATACGCCACGGTGTGGATTTTAAAACTATGGAAATAAAAAAAAACATCTTGAATAGATACTTTTAAACCGTTTTTAAAAAAAAATACATTTCCACACTAGAAATGACATGAACATTGGTTTGAAAACCATTTTTCCAGTCCACTCATGTTGTCGTGACTTTGGAGGCTGGTCCAGATAGTTAACACACCAGCATTGTATAAACACCACAGTTATTCCTAGCCTTGTCTAGCTAGTTCTTAAATTGATCTAAACAAATCCATGGAAAAGGGCATCAAAGAAGCATTTCTTACAACACAATTAAACACTCAAAAAGCTGTTCTAGCTTCTAGCTGTTTGCTCAGTTTATTTAAATACAATAATCCAGGAACTTTGCTGCCGTACCATGAGTGCAGCGGCGCAATGATATTACCCATGGTACGGCAGCAAAGTTCCTGGATTATTACGCAGGAATGAGAGTATAGTCCCCTAGCCATATCGGTCTAGAAAATTAAAACTTTTCATTTTCCGTCGGTCTTAGTACACGATGTAAATATACACATCACAACATGTAAATAGGAAAATGTTGGCGTTATTTTGTCACTTATTGAGCAGTAGGCTAGCTGGAGCCGTTTACCTCCAGTCTTTGTGCTAAGCTAGGCTAGCGGTGGGTGCGTCAGACAGAGTTATGGCACGCACGGAGATAAAAATGGTATGTATGGACTTATCTAACTCTGGGGGATACGGTGAATAAGCTAAAGTCCCAAAAAGTCGGCGTGTTCCTTTAAGCTGAAGTGTAGACCTTGTGGTTAGGCTGTGGGAGCTATGTGAACTATATGCTGTTCTCAATAAGCTGTAATTGTGCTAATGCCAGTGATGAGAAATGTTTTACTTGATCATTACTTGCATGCTACAAATTTTACACTTAACAGGTGAACAAGTATTGCGTTGATTATTGGTTTTTATAGAAATACTTAAAATAAATTTGTTTGATACAATTCCCACAGTCTACATATGGTCATCAGATCTACCCCTCTTTATCCTACTTTATATAGTAGGAACGACACTATTTTTTTAGTAGTCTTGACTAAATGAATTTAAGTTCATACAACACGATTAGGTAACGCTTTAGATTACAGCCCGGAAAGTACTGCGTAAGTAAAGCGAATTTACAGCGTAACTTTCAGTAATTATAGTGTAACTATAAAGTAAGTGCGTGTAGTTATAAGGGAACAATATCTAATATTTGAGGAATAAAGGGGTAACTATCAAGAAAATTTACAAATTATTTATACTGTAAGTATTTTTAAATTAAGGGGTAATTATCCGTGTACTTACCTTGTATGGTAAGTATGAATCTGCGGGCTGTAAATTAAAGTGGTGCTTGTTCCCCTCTTGTTTCATGAAGTTACAGGGTAAGTATGAATCTACGGGCTGTAAATTAAAATGGTGCTTGTTCCCCTCTTGTTTCATGTAGTTACAGGGTAAGTACAATAAAAACACGTAAATCACTCGGAAATCTTTATTTGAAAAACAACTTTTTTAAAACAGATTTACAACACTTATTCGTTTCTCTTGCTTGGCTTCTCCTCCTCTTGTTCCTCTTATTCGTTCTTGCCACAGGTGAATCTTAAGAAGGAATCCTATGTCTCTAGCTATTCTGTAGCTATATTATGTATTTAAAGAAAATACACTGCACACAGAATGTCCTCACCGTTTACTCATCTTTTACCCTCATGCCATCCGAGATGTACTTACTTTCTTCAGATGAACACAGAAAAATAAATAATCTCTGCTAATGAAAACACATTTGGGTTCCTAAAAGTTGAACAGCACATACAGCAATAACTACAGTAATCCATTATTTGAAATGAAAAGTTTATTTAAAAAAAGGAATAAGAAGTGTCATAAATCTGTTGAATTAAGTTGTTTTTCAATAAATGTTTCAGAGTGATATCAGATTTTGTACGTGTTTTTTATTGTATTTTCCCTGTAACTAAATGAAACTATTAACAGCCCGCAGATTCATTTACCCTGTAACTACATGGATAATTACCCCTTAATTAAATACTTTCAGTAAATCATTTGTTAATTTTCATGATAGTTACCCCTTTATTCCCCAAATATTACATATTGTTCCCTTAAATTCGCTGTAAATTCGCTTTAGTTACACAGTACTTTCCGGGCTGTAATCTAAAGCGTTACCAGTGATTACAACAAATCATTTCAAACTTTTAGTGTTCAGTTTCCAGTTCAGAACATGAAGAATTATCAACAGTGGAGAGATAGAGGACACTTTATTGTCACATGGGGAATTTATCACAAGCGTTACTATCAGATCTACTATCAGGATTTGAGTCAAAAGTTCAATTGCACCCATGGATGTTGATTTCAAACTCTAACTACAGTTTAAAACAGTTCAAAACACAGACAACCCACAGTAGTATACATTCAGAAAAGAAACTAGAAATAAAAAAGGAATATTTTTGTCGTCATATACGTATGTGTAACACCACTGCTCTGAGACACAAAGGTTGAGGATCCAAATGCAGTTTTATTGGGGGGCATTCCAGAATCGTAATCAAGACAATGCAAAAGGTCATACACAAGCAGCAGTCAAAACAGGCAAACAGGGCAGGAGAGATAGACAAAAGGGTAATCCAAAAGGCAGGCAAATAATCCAAGACGACGAGACAGGACGTGAGAAACTAGGATGAGTGCTCAGAATTGCAGTGAATACACTAGACAAGACTTCGCCACGAATAACAGGGTGAACAGGTTATATATAGGCAGAGACAACAAGGCACACGAGGCACAGGTGCAAACAATGAATGATGAGTCCGGGCAAAGGGTTATGGGTAATGTAGTCTTTGGTGGATAGACAGTCCGGGTTGGAGTGCCCTCTGGTGGGCACTCTCACTGGTGATTGTGACAGTATGTCAGGTCAGGGCAAGTTGTCACGTGTTTTAGAAACTGGACTTTTATGTAATTAATTAGTTAATTAATTACAATTTCTGGTGCAGTTCTGAAAGACATTAAAGGGATGAAATTGTTCACCAGAGGAAAGAAAGTCATACAGGTTTTGAACAACATGAGCATGAAAACTATTAAAAATCAGTCCATCAAGATTTTGCTAAACATTTCAATTAATTAGTTTTTAGTTTGAGACTTGTTATGGTGTCAAATGTCATGTTGGGCATGTTCTGTGGAGTCTCTATAAAGCCCACTGTATCATATTCAGTGTTGGGGAAAGTTACTTTTAAAAGTAATGCATTACAATATTGTGTTACTCCCTCAAAAAGTAATTGCTTTACTAAGTTACAGTTTAAGAAAATTAATGCGTTACGTTACTTTTGCATGGGCTTTTTTTATAACAAAAATGTACTTATGATTTCTCTCAACATGAGGACAGAAGAGCTGTAAGTCAATAAATGGGAAAACAAAGTAACTTGCATTACTTATTTGATAAAGTAACTAAGATCATTTGTTGTAACTTTAAAAGTAATCAATTACTTTACTAGTTACTTGAAAAAAGTAATCTGATTATGCATTACTTGTGTTACCCCAACACTGATCATATTTGAATTTCTACGGTCTCTAAATTATGAAAACTTTGCTGAAAAACAGTCTCCTACAGTCCTTCTGTCATCTTGATAGTTTATATTTTTTTAGCAAGTAAAAGGTCTTTTAGTATAATTGTACAAACGTCCCCCTTCAGCTCGTGATTCGTGTGTCTTTTTGCTTTGAAATCTTTACTGAATTTTATAAAGTAAACTTAAGAATAACTTTTATAATGTTAATAATATTTCAAGATGAACACTTACTGGACTGAAGCAGCTTATGTTTACTTGAAAAATCATGTTCAAATGTGAGTATCAAATATGATCATCAGACTTTTGAGGAAGGTGTTCATCTCTCAATCATCATTGTATTGCATTGCAATAAAAACTACAGAGCTTTGATCATAAAACTAAGCATTTAAATATCATCTTACTAAGACACATTATTGGCAGATATAGTGACAGTTATAAAGATCTCATTGATTCACACTATAAGCTCAAGATTACTGTACAATCAGAATTTCATTTTACGTTTTTTTTTTCATATAAATATCAGCATCTGCACCAAACTGCATATTTTTGAATAAAAATTTTTTCCCTCCATATTCTAACTATATCAGACTATATGAGCCATAAATAATATTGCCAAATATAATATAATAGCCAAAAATATTTAGTTCAATTTCATATGTCAGACTTTAAAGAGGGTGCTCAACAATTTCTTGACATGTTTTCATATTACAAAACGCTCTTCATGCACTGGAGTTGCTTTGTAACTTTGTAAATACAGAATCAACACTGGCAAGCAATAAAATCAGTTTCTTCCCACAGGAGGAAAATGAGGTCCAAAGACAATGCAGTGGACAGCAGCACAGTTAATGAAGGTCTGCTCGTCACGCAAACTTCACATGATGGCCAAGAAGAAGAGGAGGGGAAAATACCAGAGACAGAGAAGACTATCAAGGTTAAACACGTGGATGATGAAGAGAAAATTGGGCCTGATAATGATGATAAATCAGCACAGAATGATGACCAAATGATTGGGCTGAGAGATCTGTCCAAAGACAACCTACTGAAACTGCTTGGGATCATGGAAGGAGAGATTCAGGTAAAACGTTAATTCATGAAATGTGACTATTAAAGATGATCACAACCTGTCCGTGTTGATCTGTGCAACTTTAACCTTGGTTCTTACAGATGAAGGTCCCTCAGCTGCAGATGTAAATGTTTTAATGTATTAATACCTGTAACATTGTTGCATATGTGTTAATATCATGTTTTAGTTTTTACAGTTGTTGCAATTCTAAACAGAGAAGACAATTATTGGTAATTTGGTCTTTTTCAGGATGCTGTTTAGCACACGTCTGATATAGAATCGTTTAACAGCGAAGCATTTATACCACGGTGAACATTTTGAATATAGGCCTATATATAAATTTGGTTTCATTTTGCAAAAAGACTGTTGAGTTTTAAGTGGGTCTGTCCAGTCTGACGTTTGTGAGTGTCTGGTGCAATCTGGTGTGAATCCAGCTAATTTATTTAGTTGTTTATATTTATTGAGTGCTTTTCCCGCCTATGTCTGAGTGCAACAATGACTAGAAGAAAGGATCCCTGTTAAAAAAAAAGTATATGCTGGTTAGGTATGTTTTGAAACATGGCAGCTGGTCTAAGCTGGTCCTAAGAAACTAGCTCCAGCTCAGGACCAGCTTAAACAAGCTCAAACCAGCTGCCATGCTTCAAAACATACCTTTTTCAACAGGGAACATTCTAAGAACTTTGGCTTACATTCTGACATCATTATCTGACATCATTATCGAACAAACGTTTTCCTGTAATGTTAATAGAATGTTTTTTCAAAGTTATCCGGTCTGTAATTATGTTCTCAGAACATTAGCATAGATACATTACAGTGTTATATATACACTCACCTAAAGGATTATTAGGAACACCTGTTCAATTTCTCATTAATGCAATTATCTAATCAACCAATCACATGGCAGTTGCTTCAATGCATTTAGGGGTGTGGTCCTGGTGGTCCAGCAATTTTGAGCGTGGCATGGTTGTTGGTGCCAGACGGGCCGGTCTGAGTATTTCACAATCTGCTCAGTTACTGGGATTTTCACGCACAACCATTTCTAGAGTTTACAAAGAATGGTGTGAAAAGGGAAAAACATCCAGTATGCGGCAGTCCTGTGGGCCAAAATGCCTTGTTGATGCTAGAGGTCAGAGGAGAATGGGCCGACTGATTCAAGCTGATAGAAGAGCAACTTTGACTGAAATAACCACTCGTTACAACCGAGGTATGCAGCAAAGCATTTGTGAAGCCACAACACGCACAACCTTGAGGCGGATGGGCTACAACAGCAGAAGACCCCACCGGGTACCACTCATCTCCACTACAAATAGGAAAAAGAGGCTACAATTTGCACGAGCTCACCAAAATTGGACAGTTGAAGACTGGAAAAATGTTGCCTGGTCTGATGAGTCTCGATTTCTGTTGAGACATTCAGATGGTAGAGTCAGAATTTGGCGTAAACAGAATGAGAACATGGATCCATCATGCCTTGTTACCACTGTGCAGGCTGGTGGTGGTGGTGTAATGGTGTGGGGGATGTTTTCTTGGCACACTTTAGGCCCCTTAGTGCCAATTGGGCATTGTTTAAATGCCACGGCCTACCTGAGCATTGTTTCTGACCATGTTCATCCCTTTATGACCACCATGTACCCATCCTCTGATGGCTACTTCCAGCAGGATAATGCACCATGTCACAAAGCTCGAATCATTTCAAATTGGTTTCTTGAACATGACAATGAGTTCACTGTACTAAAATGGCCCCCACAGTCACCAGATCTCAAGCCAATAGAGCATCTTTGGGATGTGGTGGAACGGGAGCTTCGTGCCCTGGATGTGCATCCCACAAATCTCCATCAACTGCAAGATGCTATCCTATCAATATGGGCCAACATTTCTAAAGAATGCTTTCAGCACCTTGTTGAATCAATGCCACGTAGAATTAAAGCAGTTCTGAAGGCGAAAGGGGGTCAACCACAGTATTAGTATGGTGTTCCTAATAATCCTTTAGGTGAGTGTATATATATATATATAATATGTGTGTTTTTTAAATGATATTTGTTACAGAATGTTCAGAGAAAATTCCAAAGTAACATTCCAAAAATGTCAGCAAAATATAAAAATGGAATATTCCCTGTTTGCATAAAAGGGAAGTAAAACATTTAAAAAAATGGTACATTTTTTATTCAGAAATAAAGTTTTTATATCTTAATGGTAACATTAGCAGTCTGTGTACAGGGTAAGAGGAGGATTTTACGGAGCCCTAAAGGGACATGGTGGTAGAAAAAATTTACAATGGGAGGACATTTTTTGCGTTCCCTGCTCATAGAGATCAATTTATATTATAAGGCTCGTTTCGAGGAAAATTAGGTTGTAGCTCGTTGTGTATGTTAAAGAGGTGTCATTTGTGTTTTAACATTTTGTTCCCTAGCAAATAATGCAAAAGTTTTGAAAAATATTTTTTCCTCCCATCATAAATTGTTTTCCCCACCACCTTTAGGATTTAGAGTGAAATAACCTTGTTTTCAGTAAGAGAGAATCACCTAAGATAAAAAAACAGAAGAAACAACAGATGCGCATTTGATTGACAGACAAACAAACCGTGATATTATTTCAGCATTGTTGTTAATGTTGTTGATGCTTCAGCAAATAGTTCTTAGTACAACATTGTGTTTAAAGGAACACGTCGACTTTTTGGGACTTTAGCTTATTCACCGTATCCCCCAGAGTTCGATAAGTCCATACATACCATTTTTATCTCCATGTGTGCCATAACTCTGTCTGACGCACCCACCGCTAGCCTAGCTTAGCACAAAGACTGGAGGTAAACGGCTCAGCAGCCCAATGATATTACGCAGGGTCTGAAAATAGTCCCCAACACGCTCTCTGTGCAAGCAGGTTGTCACGTTGGTTATGTTGACGGAAGTTAGCCTATTTTCAGGTGCTGCGTAATATCATTGCGCCGCTGCACCCATGGTACGGCAGCAAAGTTCCTGGATTATTACGCAGGAATGAGAGTATAGTCCCCTAGCCATATCGGTCTAGAAAATTGCAACTTTTCATTTTCCGTCAGTCTTAGTACACGATGTAACTATACACATCACAACATGTAAATAGGAAAATGTTGGCGTTATTTTGTCAAAGATCCCATATTGTCAAAACTGAAATTTCCTGGCTTTTTTCATGATAACTAACATAAAAATAACTTATATATATACTTATATATATATATATATATATATATATATATATATATATATATGTGTGTGTATATATATATATATATTTTACAGCAAGTATGGCTCATTAAAAAACAGATTTATTAAAAAATTTAGTTTTCACATTCCTTAATTTAAAACTACAATTGTTACATACTGAGTTTACTTTAATTAATAAAGAAACACAACGGTCATATTCTGAATATACACGTCCTGTTCTCTTAAATAAGTGCAGATAGCAATTTATTAGATATTGTATGAACGCTGTTAAAAATGTGACATTGCAGTTTGTTTGTTTTTTTTACAAAAATATAAATGAAAAAAATATATAAAAAGTACATTAGTGCGCAAAAATAGAGCACTTTAAAGGCCCACTGAAGTGGCTTGAAACATGCAGCATTATTCAGTGTGATGCCGTAATTTCCCCTAAAACAGGGGTGGGAAGTATTAAACAGCTCCTCCCTTTTTTTAAAACAGCCAATAGCCTTTCAGCTTGGTAAAGCCGCAGTTTCCTCCTAATTGCTAACCATTTAAGTCTCTCTTGTCTCTGGACCGGGGTTTGTGTGCGCTGTGAAACCAGACTTCATTCGTCTCAACTGAAAGCATATTTACACTGTCTGAATCGTGAATGTGTGAACAAATGACCGTCCGATTTAAGCCGCAGCTTCAGCGTCTATTTATAATATAGGGGGCGGGATGCTTCAGATTCTAGAGAGCATTTGATTAAGTTTTGAATGCCCTTAATTATAAATCTCTTATTTATACTTATACTACAGGGCTGTTGAATGCTTGAATCTGATTGGCTGACGAACGTTCTAAAGTGTGCAATTATTTTCAGGAAAACACACGGCTAAAGTAGTTCCAGCAGGTCCACCATATTACAGTTCCATATCACTTCGCCAAATGATTAGAGTTATTTCAAAAGGAGTTACAGCAAAAGAAACAAAACCCACAGTGACACTGACCAAACAAAGAATTATAGTAAACAATAGGATAAAAACAACAAATTATTTGCGTTTTCCCCACAAAATTACATTTAATTATATACAAAACACATATACTCTTTCTCCCACTCAGACACACACTCGCACAGAAATGTGCTGTCAGCACTGCTCTGATGATTTTTTCAGTGAAATAGTTTAGCAACTTAAAAGCTACATGACATTTCTCACTAGTGAGGAAATAAAGGCACTGTTTTTACAGTTTTATATTAGTAGTGTCAGGACTTCTGAAACAGAGGACCCAGATGCAGAGTGAACAAGATCATTTTATTGACAGGACAGTTAACAAGGAACAAGAAGGTAGTGGAGAATGGACAGTCCAAACAGAAGGGCCAACGGCGAACAACGACAGGACAGATGAGGGTAACTGCTGGAACCAGCTCCAGGAAACTGCAGGGCAAAGAACCGCTGAGGACTAGACCAGGCCAGGTGAAAACAGGGCAGGGCACAATGAAGCAGAGGTCAGGAACTTGCTGCTCACAGACGCAGGCCCAGTCTAGCTGCCAGGCAGACAGAGAATCCCAGGGAGTAGGCAGGAACCAACACAAGACTACACTGTACTGAAAATAATGAAATACAAATCTAGAACTGACAAGGACACTAACTCTTCAAAGGACTTGACAAGATATGCGAGCAAACACTGAATATGTACAGTGAACCAGCAAGGACAAGAGGGAAAGGAGCTCAATAAAAAGGGATCAGCACATGAGGATCAGGTGAGCACAATTAGTGGAAGGAGGACTAGACAAGGACTAAACAAGGGGGCGTGGAAACAGGAAACAAGGAGGCAGGACAAGAGGAACACATGGCAAACACAAGCAAAGACAGAGCCATGTGCTTAGACACAACACAAACATAGAGACATTAAATAATGACAACACACAAGGCTGACAGAGCAGAACCCTGACAAGTAGACGCTCCTGCCGAACAGTTGAAAAAGACACACAGACTCAGGTAATTCACATACTCTCGCTCTCTCTCTCTCTAATAAAAGGATTAACGTTAGTTCACTTCAAAATGAAAATTTCCTGATAATTTACTCACCCCAATGTCATCCAAGATGTTCATGTCTTTCTTTCTTCAGTGGAAAAAAATAAATACATTTTTTGAAGAAAATATTTCAGGATTTTTCTCCATATAATGTATTTCAGTGGTCCAAATCAGTGCAGTTTCGAAGGGCTTCAGAGGCTCTGCACGATCCTAGACAAGGAATAGGGTCTTATCTAGTGAAACCATCTGTCATTTTCAAAAAAAAAAAAAAAAAAATTATATACTTTTAAACCACAATTGTTAGTCTTATGCTGGTCTGCGACATGCCGGGCATTAAGTAATCACGTTGGAAAGGTCACGCTAGACGTAGGCGGAGGTACCGCCCCATAGTCTTTGCACCATAGATAAGTATACATATCTATGCTTCGCACATTCGCTTAGTAAACAATAGGGCAGTACTTCTGCCTACGTCCAGCGTGACCTTTCCAACGTGATTACGCAGTGCCTGGCGTGTGTCGCAGACCAGCACAAGACGAACAATTGTGGTTAAAAAGTATTAAAATGTATATTTTAATGCATTTTTGTATTGTTTAATTTGTGTTATTGGTTCATTTGAGATGCCCACGAACAGAGAGAGTTAAAAGGCACTGTAAAATTCCGGAGTCATTTACTCAGGAATATTATTAAAACTAATTGAAAGATACAGACTAATACTAAAAACATTGTAATTATGGGAAAAATGGCAATATTATCTCCCTTTTTGGCAAAATGTCATTCAGCGTAACAGATATATTTATCTAAAAATTTAACAATATACTTATTCTAACCTGTAATCATTAAAATATATAAAATAATATGTGATCATACAAAATTGCATTATATTTTAAATGATTTTCACTTCCTTACAAAAACTTCTTGCTGACAAATGGGTAAACGTAGTGGTTTGAAGGATAAAGATTTAAAGGTGACACTTTACAATAAGGTTCATTAGTAAACATGAACTAATAATGAACTGCACTTATAAAGCATTTATTTATCTTTGTTAATGTTAATTTCAACATTTACTAATGCATTATTAAAGTCTTGTTAACATTAGTTAATGCACTGTGAACTAACATGAACAAACCATGAACTGCTGTATTTTTATTAACTAACGTCAACAAAGATGAACAAATACAGTAACAAATGTACTGCTCATGGTTAGTTCATGTTAGTTAATACATTAACTAATGTTAACTAATGAAACCTTATTGTAAAGTGTTACTGATTTAAAAATTACAATTAATTAGTATTTGTGGGCTTTTAATATGTCATCACATGATTCCTGCTTTGAATATGCCTAATAAGATTTTCTGATACATAAATATTGTTACACTGAGTGACATTTTAGTGGGTGTCTTCTGTAAATCATGGTAAAAAATGTATGATAGTCATTATTTTTTGCTCAGAAAAAATATAAAATTAAACAGGACACATTCTAAGGTACAGGAAAAAAACTAAATTTAAAGCTGTATTACACATTTATTTTTTTGATGCTTGAAACCCCCGTTTCGTCTTTGACCCAGGTACGAATCTCTCTCTCGATAACTAATTCAAATATGATTCATTCATTCAAATAAATGTAATCTTACGTGCTACTTTATCTCTGTGTCTGATTCAAAACAGGCAGAATGCTGGATCTCACGAGCCGTATAACCGTCGATGTTAGCCTTCCGGTCAAATATTGCACTCAATATCAGGTTTAAGTTGTCAATGGCAAATGGCCATGGCATAAGCGGGATAATCCACGGCTAGCTTCGCGTCGGGCGGTTCGTTTAATGCACAGCTAGCCATGGATTATCCCTTACTTATTCAATTTCTGTACCTGAATACTGTTAAACCTTTATACCTGAAAATCTTAAAGCCTTGTTTATTTCATTTGGTGCTATTACTTGTAATTATGTTTATTTGTTATTATTTTATTACTGTCTGTTTGCTTTTCTTTAATAATGTTTGAACTTTACAGTAAAGTCGTCGACTATAGCAATTTTGTTGTGGTATTGAAAATTTCACTGGTAAGCCTATCTAAAATTAAGTAGCTTATTTATTTGGATAAAAGAATACATGGGTCAAACAACAATAGCAATAATTTAAATTCATTTTATAACTTTTCTTTTTTGGGGGATGGGGGGGTGGGGGTGCAACGAGAGGGGGGCGCCAATACTGATCTTGCATACCCCTCAGCAAATGTGCAGTTGCATCTCTGACGTGGGCCCTTTTGGGCTCGTTAGAAGTGTTCTGAATCATTTTGTGGAGGTTTTTATTGAAGTGTAGCTTGACTTTAGTGATTGGAGTTCAGGTTCGGCAACACAACTCCCTTAAAGCTGTAAAACTCCCATAGCCACTTCTTACACTGATGTGTGCTAGAATCAGCAGGCCGATGATAACAAAAGGCATCTTCTCAGAACTTGCAGGTCTTGTTCTCCATGACTTTGAGCTGCTTTTTTCGCTATGGCCTCAGAAGTTGTGATGTACATTGGCTGGCCCAAGAGCTCAGAAAGATTCAGAGCCTCTAGGGCATTTTCTGCATCATCTGGTGATGTTCAAAGGTCACAAAACCAGAAATGGTCCATTTCTTCGCACACGCGCACAGAAAGGTTGGGTCCGAGTTGGTCGAATGCAACACTTGTGGGTGCAAATTAAACACAACACAAGTAATGATGACCTCTGACAAATACCACTGACAAATGACCAGCAAAACCTTTACAAAACTATAAAAACCTCTTCACATAAAGATGCACCTGTGGCAGTATTTCAATCACTAAAAACAGCGGGACGGTTTTAAAATGCTTAACATGGAAAACACTTAGTGTGTCTCTTGATCTGGGTTTTATTTTAAATCGAGTTGTGTTGCACCACTTAATTTTAAACACAGATGAACTATGTAGACCGTAAGACCGTTAGAATGAAAGGGCTGATCGAGCAGCATAGGCGGAGCGTGAACCTTATCCTTATTAGTGCAACCCACCCTTAAAGTGTCTTAATGTACTATAACAGTGATATTAAAAGATTAAATTCAGTTTACACCTTTTTGATAATGCATAATATATACAGGCGAGTAGATGAGCCAAGAATATGAACACAATGTTTTTTCTTTATAATGGTTTTCGATGGGAAAAACACTTGAGAAACCTCATGTTGCATTAATATTCTGTGTTCATTTGCTTGCCTGTACAAAGTATGCAAATCAATAAGGTGTATATTGAATTTGGTCTTTTAATATCACTGTCTTACTACATTAAAACTTACTACAAACCTGGTAAAAAATGACTGGCGGGCAAAGGAGGTAAGCCTATAATGGTGTGACGTCACATGAAAACTATGAATTATAATGCTTGGGTTAGCCAGGACATTTTTTTATATAACTCTGAATGTATTCGTCTGAAAGTAGAAAGTCATATACACTTAGGATGGTTTGAGGAGGGTGAGTAAATCATAGGCTAATTTTCATTTTTTGGTGAATTATCCCTTTAATAACGTAAAGAGGGTAAACTTCATCATTCAGCTGAACTGTGCACATGTAATGTGCATTTTAAACATGTATTCATTTACATGTATTCATTTAGCAGACGCTTTTATTAAGCGACTTACAACTGAGGTATACAGGAAGTGATCCATCATAAAAAGTATGCTTAAAATACTACGTTTTGGACATAAGCTAGAATAGGAAGGGAATAGAGGAAAATGGAGGGATTTTTTTTTTTAAAGATGAGGTTAAAGGTTCTTGATGGAACCATTGATGCCAATAATTGTACATGATTGAATAGGAGAACAATATTCTCCTTGAGGTTAAATACATTAAATGATCATATCTACCTCAAAAGTATGTCACATCCATAGTCAAATTCAAACTGTCATATTTCTTTGAAATATGAAATATGGCAGAAATATATTAAATCTGCTTTGGTAAGCTAGAATGGGAAGGGAATAGAGGAAAATGGAGGGATTTTTTTTAAAGATGAGGTTAAATGCTCACAGAAGAGATGAGTTTTTAGCTGTCTTTTGAATGTTGTCAGTGATCCAGCATTTCGGATGGAGGTGGGGAGATCGTTCCACCAGTGAATGAAAATGTTCTGGAGAATGATTTCGTGCCTCTCTGTGGTGGTACCATAAGCCGTCACTACTTAGCTAAGCGTAGGCCTCTGGTGGGGATGTAGACTCATAGGAGCGAGTTGAAGTATGCGGGTGCTGAGCCTGTGTGTGGATTTGTAAGCAAGTCAATGCCTTTAACTTGATGCGAGCAGCTTGTGGTAGCCAGTGCAGAGAGATGAAGAGAGGTGTGACATGGGCCCTTTTGGGCTCATTGAAGACAAGACGTGCCGCTGCGTTCTGAATCATTTGTAATGTTTTGATTGCACACGATGGAAGTCCAGCCAGAAATGCATTGAAGTAGTCAAGCCTAGAAATGAGTTGCAGTGCAGTAGTGAAGCCTAGATACTTACAATATGTTCATGCAAAGAGTATGTTACTTTCTGCGACCCACATACATTTTTGACGTTCTCCAGGGGAGCCTTACACAAATTTTTTTTTATTATTTAAATTATTTAAATTATTATATAAAAATGTATTTAGGCCCCTGAAGGATGTATGTGGGTCGCATAAAGTAATGTCTTCAATCACAGCAATTTAACAAACTAACAAAACTTAATATGATGCTTATTTGTCAGTCATACAGTACATAAATTAAACGGTAAAAAGATTTCTAATATGAGTGGGGTTTTAATGCACAATAGATAGGTTTATGTACATTTAGTTAAAACAAAATCCAATTTGTTTCAATCTAATACATTTTAACTAATTGAATATTGCTTGTTCCACAGCTAGCAATATTTTAATCATGTAAATGTAGGCTAATTGTTTTCACAGTGAACAGATGTATGCTGATTCTAAACCATTTGAATACAGTAAACGCATTTTGAGAATAAAGGAATCCCAAAGCATTTGTGTTTTTTACTTGCTACCCAGGCACGAGAAGATGTGATCCATCTACTGAGGTCTGCGCTGTTGGGTCGACCAGAGGAGCTGGAGTCCCGTTATGGCTCTTCGGGGCCGGCCAGACCCCTGCAAGCCCTGCAGAGAGACCGGACGCTCAGCAACAACCACACACAACATGAGAGTGTGTATGATAAGCCAATGGCAGAGGTATACACACAGAGAAAAAAATAACAGTGACTAGTTCACCCAATAAAGAAAATTCTGTCATGGTTTGGGACAAGGGTGAGTAAATGATGACAGAATATTCATTTTTGGATAAACAATTTCTTTAAATGCATCAAATTAGAAGGGTTTGCATGTTTTTAACTCTCTGTTGGCCATTCTCATGATTGTGTTTTTACTCTCTGTACCTCAGCTGGACAGATTGCGGGATAAGCACAAGGACTCATACCGCCGTATGCTGGAACAGCTCTTGCTGGCAGAGAAAAGCCACCGGCGCACTGTCTACGAGCTGGATAGTGAGAAACGCAAACACGTGGACTATATGAACAAGAGCGATGACTTCACCAACCTCCTGGAGCAGGAACGAGAGAGGTGAGAGAGGAGAGATATATGGCAGGGAACAAGACTGATGGTTGAATTGTACATTTCCTTACTAATTACTACAGATTAAAGAACAAACAATGTGACCAAAGCAGACTTAATATATTTCTGCCATATTTCATATTTCAAAGAAATATGACAGTTTGAATTTGACTATGGATGTGACATACTTTTGAGGTAGATATGATCATTTAATGTATTTAACCTCAAGGAGAATATTGCCAAGAATTACTGGCATCAATGGTTCCATCAAGAGCCTTTAACATCCATGGAAACTTTTTCCATTCCACAAAAGGTTCTTCAGATTATTGAAATATTCTTCACACTAAAACAACATTGGTTCTTTTCAGAACTGTTTACTGAAAGGTTCTTTGGGGAACAAAAATGGTTCTTCTATTGCATTTCTACGATACCCTTCTTTTGAAACCTTTTTTTTAAAAGGGTGTAATATAATTGTATTATGTAAACCAATTTGTTTGGTTGTACAGTAAAATTAAACATTGTGCAAATGTATTTAAATAATGAGTGTAGGCTAATGTTTCTCTTTCAGTGAAAATCACATTGAAAACATCCATGATCTTTATTGTAATCCATCTAGTCCAGAACAACCTCAACTGGAAAACAGAGAGTTAAAAAACAGAGCGTGTGTTTTAAATCATTTAGTTTGAGGAGTCACTTATAAAAAGGCATTATGGTAACTTGTATAAGCAGTCACTTACAGTACATGCTTACATTGTAAAATAACTAATGTACATATAGCCATATAGAATCATATAGGCCTATTTATACAGCACATTTAATTTGTCCACAATGAAGCATTTAGCTTAAGTTTAGCTTCTTTACTTTATATTTGGTTAAACATGTTGTATTATTGTTTAATGCATATACAGTTGTGGTTGCAAGCCTTGCAGAATCTGCATAATGTTAATAATTTTTTAAAATAAGACTTTTTTTATTTAGTACTGCCTTGAATAAATAAAAATAATAACTGAATGTGCACAAATGAACCAGTTCTAAAATTTAAATTTGCATGATTTTTAATACTGTGTTGTTGCCTGTATGATCAATAACTGTTTTTATGTTTTGCAATAGTTGATTACATGCCATATACAATTCTGAGCTTTTATAGTAAAATAAATACAATATTGATAGACATTTAGTTTTTAATGAGCAGCCTACTACGATGTGTGTACTATGAAGTTTTTTGCAGAATAATTATTTGTTGGATTAAATTACTTTGAATCTTAAATTATATTCTTTCTTCTGATTCTGAATGACAAAGAAATGTTTTGTGGCAAGTGTAAGATAATGCAATGAACTCAGTCATACTTATTGTTTATTTTTCACTAGGTTAAAGCGGTTGCTGAAACAAGAAAAAGCATACCAAATACGGAAGGAAAAAGAATTTTCTAAACGACTGCAAAGAACATCTGGAGAGCTGGTAAAGCTGAAGTCCTTTGCACTGATGATGGTTGATGAGCGGGAACTTCACTTAGAGAAAATTGACAAACAGAGCCACAAAGTACAAGATCTTCTACAAAAACTCCAGGAAAAGGAGAAGAAACTAAATGAGGCAGAGAGAAAAGCAAAGGAAGACAACCAAAAGATCATGGATCTTGAGGTTGAGTTGGAGCTAAGAACTTCTAAGTTTGCAAAAGAGCAAGAGGAGATGTCAGCGAAACTGTCCAGCCAAGAATCTCAACATCAGCAGCTGTCCCAGAAACAAATGGAATTGTTACACAAACTCAAGGAGCTTGAAGAGACGAATGAAGTTCTTCAGAAATCAGCAGAGGAGCTCCTGGCGTTGAGGGACAAGATCAGAAAGGGCGAGTGCGGCAACTCAAATTTGATTGCAGAACTTGAGACTTTACGCAAAAGAATTCTGGAAATGGAGGGTAAAGATGAAGAGATCACCAAAACTGAGAACAAGTGCAATGAGTTGAAGAAGATGCTTCTGGCTGAGGAGACTCACAATAAAGACCTGAGGCTAGAGGTGGAAAAACTGCAACAGAGAATGACACAGCTAGAAAAACTAGAGATGGCCTTCAATATGGGCAGGACAGAATGTGCCCAGTTGCGGGCAGCTTTGGAAAAAGAGAAAAGCATGACGAAAGAGCTAACAGATGAACTAGTGAGCGTTAAAATCCGTATGAAGGAGCTTGAGTCGTCCGAGCTGAAGCTGGAAAAGGATGAATTGGATTTAAAAGAGGATCTTATGAAGCTCAAATCAGTTACTGTAATAATGGTTAATGAGCACAAGAACATGGCAGATAGAATTAGATCTGAGGAAAAGATGAAAGATGAACTGAACCAACTCTATAAGGCAGAGCAGGAGAAAGTCATGGAGGTTACTGAGAGGTTAATAGAGGAGAGCAAGAAGCGTCTGAAAGTAAAATCAGAGATGGAGTTGAAGATAGCCGCTCTTGTAAAGGAGAGAGATGAAATAAAGGGAAAGCTTGCCAAAGCAGAAGAAAAATTTCAAGATCTGAGCTCCAAGCATGGTGTTATGAAGCACGGTACCATGAACGAAGAAGAAAGGGAACCTGCTCAAAAGGTGAAAGAACTGCAGGGTGTCTCAAATGCACATGGAAAAGATGAGAATAAAGTTAAGGAGTTGACTTTGGAGATTGACCGGTTGAAGAACCGTCTTCAGCAGCTTGAAACTATTGACCTGATCAAACCAGAGTACGATTTGTTAGCAACTGAGAAAGAAGGGGCACAATTTCTCCCACAGCAGGCGTATGAAATAAGAAGTCAAACTGCGTTGAGTAAGGCAATAGAGCGAGGAGAGATATTCTGTCAGGAGGCTGAACTGAGATACCGGTTCATGATGGAGGAGGCCAAATCCAGAGACCTTCAAGCTGATGTGCAAGCCCTGAAGGAGAAAATTCATGAGCTCATGAACAAAGAAGATGAGCTTTCCCAGCTACAGGTGGATTACTCTGTTCTGCAACAAAGGTTTCTGGAAGAGGAGGACAAGAAAAAGAGCATAAGCACTGAAGTTCTAAACCTCACCAAGGAACTTGCGGTCACCAAGCGCTACAGCCGCACTCTGCGGCCCAGCACCAAAGGAAGCCGAATGATGGATGTTCCAATGACATCGACTGGAATACAAACCGATTTGGTCGAGAATAGGACATCTGACAGTGACACTCCTGCTGCATTCATCAAGAAGTCTGTCCAAGAAGAGAACCGGATCATGAGTAGCCTTCAACAGAGGAGCTTAAAGAAGCCAGCTCAGAGACCGACAGTGCGTGAACTCTACCCTCCAACAGTCAGTGACTTTACTGTGAAGAAGTCCTGGATTCCTTGGATGAGGAAGAAGGACAGCAGTGCTTCCGAAATATCTACGGATACCAGTGGGGAAGTCAACATGTCCCAAAAGCATGACCATCCATTGCATGCTCAGGTGATCCCAGATATTCAGAACAACGAGGCGACCTTACAGATTTTCATTGCCCAGTCAGAGGCCTTGACCAAACAAGCTTCTGCCAAACCGTTACAAGAAATTCAGGCAACCATCATTCCTTCAAATGAGCGAACCAAAGAGCCAAAGAATCCAGAAAGAGTTCGATCTCCAATGACCTTTGCAACCATCTCAAGAGTAAAGAGCGCAGAGATCATGAGGTCTCCCTCTACGAACAAATCATCCACTCCATCCAACAGCAGCTCCCAAGAGCATGTGGACATGATAACAGGCAGAGCTGTGTTTAAGGAGACTCCTGAGAAACGAATGGTCCCAACACCCATCAAGAAGTCAAGTGCAAATGTCATTACCACAGAAGACAGTAAGATTCACATTCACTTAGGATCACAGTTCAAGAAGACCAACGATCATGGCTCAGCTGTCATGGTCAAATCTGTTTCCGTATCATCCGAGAGTAAGGAGGTTTCTACTGGAACTGTGCTACGCTCGCCACACAGTGTGACTGCCAGCAAATTAACATCCAACAAAGCGATAAGTAGCATCACGCAGGTCACTAAAGCACCAGCCAGACCTACACTCTCAGTGGTAAGTGTCTAATATATGCAGGAATATGTCAAAACAATAAGCCAAGAAAGACCTTATTCATATACATGTGTTGCACGTGCTACGAAAAAATTGGTCTGTGCGATGAATAAATTGCACGTGTGCAATACAGTTTAAAGTGCTCCTTAAAGTTACAATGCTCAAAGTTCAAAGCAAAGGGAGATATTTACTTGTACACAAATTGCTTTTTAAGAACTACAACAAACGACTGGTAGGAACTACAACAAGCTTATTCACGGGTTAGTGACATCAATAACCCTAACATTTACATAACCCCCACCCCCGGGAACACGCAACAAAGGCCATGTTGAGTTGTTGTAGTCGAGCACATTTGTAAAAGCTGAAGCTGTTGCATCCGTCTTTTCACATTTATCACATTTATCACATTTCACATCTAGCATGTCATAAAAGCAAGATGACAACATACGTTATAACCGTAATTAAACTACACTATACCTGTTATATCTTCATGCAGCAGATATTATCTGGCTCTGAAGGATCTTACAACAGTTCCCACACTAGCAATTTATAGATTATCATGACAGAATGTGCTAATCAATGACTTGAAGATAGTTAACTCCACATCAGCTACATAAATTCATCAACTAACCCAGGGGTAGGGAACGTTGATCCTGGAGAGCCACTGCCCTGCAGAGTTTAGATCCAACCGTAATCAAACACACCTGAACAAGCTAATCAAGGTCTTCAGGATTACTAAAGTTACAGACAGGTGAGTGTTTTTTCAGGGTTGGAGCTAAACTCTGCAGGGCAGTGGCTCTCCAGGATCAACGTTCCCTACCCCTGAACTAACCATTCAGAAACGTCCTGTCTCATTCTACATGTTGTCACTTCTTCTTGAGTCTCTTCGTCATTGTCCGACTCCGGTTTGAACATAAAACGCTGAACAGTTTTGGACATTTTCAGAGCGTGTCTGCATGAGGTAATCAGAGCTGCTAACACGAGCTCTTGAAGCTCCGCCCTTTTCCTGAAAGGGGGCCGGCAGCAGCTTATTTGCATTTAAAGGGACACACAAAAACATCCTGTTTTTGCTCACCCTCAAAAAGCGACAATTTTAACATGCTGTAAATGATCTATGGGGTATTTTGAGCTAAAACTTCACATACACACTCTGGGGACATCAGAGACTTATTTTATTTTACCTCTTGTAAAAAGGGGCATAATAGGATCCCTTTAACATGTGAGACAGAGCTTTTTTGTGTGACGTGACAATTTGTATTGTGCACGTGTGAGGTTAGTCTAGGGCTGCATGATCCAAAAATCGCTATTTGGCTTAGTCAGATTATGAAATCGTAAAGGCTTCAATTTGTAAATAAATAAATATACACTCACCTAAAGGATTATTAGGAACACCTGTTCAATTTCTCATTAATGCAATTATCTAATCAACCAATCACATGGCAGTTGCTTCAATGCATTTAGGGGTGTGGTCCTGGTCAAGACAATCTCCTGAACTCCAAACTGAATGTCAGAATGGGAAAGAAAGGTGATTTAAGCAATTTTGAGCGTGGCATGGTTGTTGGTGCCAGACGGGCCGGTCTGAGTATTTCACAATCTGGTCAGTTACTGGGATTTTCACGCACAACCATTTCTAGAGTTTACAAAGAATGGTGTGAAAAGGGAAAAACATCCAGTATGCGGCAGTCCTGTGGGCGAAAATGCCTTGTTGATGCTAGAGGTCAGAGGAGAATGGGCCGACTTATTTAAGCTGATAGAAGAGCAACTTTGACTGAAATAACCACTCGTTACAACCGAGGTATGCAGCAAAGCATTTGTGAAGCCACAACACGCACAACCTTGAGGCGGATGGGCTACAACAGAAGAAGACCCCACCGGGTACCACTCATCTCCTCTACAAATAGGAAAAAGAGGCTACAGTTTGCACGAGCTCACTAAAATTGGACAGTTGAAGACTGGAAAAATGTTGCCTGGTCTGATGAGTCTTGATTTCTGTTGAGACATTCAGATGGTAGAGTCAGAATTTGGCGTAAACAGAATGAGACCATGGATCCATCATACCTTGTTACCACTGTGCAGGCTGGTGGTGGTGGTATAATGGTGTGGGGGATGTTTTCTTGGCATACTTTAGGCCCCTTAGTGCCAACTGGGCATCGTTTAAATGCCACGGCCTACCTGAGCATTGTTTCTGACCATGTCCATCCCTTTATGACCACCATGTACCCATCCTCTGATGGCTAATTCCAGCAGGATAATGCACCATGTCACAAAGCTCCAATCATTTCAAATTGGTTACTTGAACATGACAATGAGTTCACTGTACTAAAATGGCCCCCACAGTCACCAGATCTCAACCCAATAGAGCATCTTTGGGATGTGGTGGAACGGGAGCTTCGTGCCCTGGATGTGCATCCCACAAATCTCCATCAACTGCAAGATGCTATCCTATCAATATGGGCCAACATTTCTAAAGAATGCTTTCAGCACCTTGTTGAATCAATGCCACGTAGAATTAAGGCAGTTCTGAAGGCGAAAGGGGGTCAAACACAGTATTAGTATGGTGTTCCTAATAATCCTTTAGGTGAGTGTATATGCGCAGATGAAAGGGCAGCACTGTTCAGAGCAGATCGATCGGTTCACAGTAAATGCTGCTACATTTCTGCAAGTGCTGTAAGAAGCGTTTACAAACCTGTTGTCCAACAAAAGAGAATATTTAATCGAGTGTTTGAGGTAACTTCCTTTTGTGATATGACGTTGTGGCGAGGTGGACGAGCGAGAGACGTGGGAGGCGTGAGCGAGACCTCGAGTCCTCTCATGAGGGAGCTCGGAGGCATATAAGGACGAGCAACACCAGTGAAGGACGAGAGAGGACCAACTTTACATTGTGTTTTGTTTATGTTTTATTGTGTGTGTGTGTGTGTGTGTGTGTGTGTGTAGGGGCTGCCCGCGTTACATTCGTTTTGTTTATTTATTTATTAAAGTCTTTTAAATGTTCGCCGGTTCCCGCCTCCTTCTTCCCTGAACTAAGAACCCCATTACAGACGTGCTTTACATCACAGAATGAGGCAGAAATTATATTATTTTCGATTAGCATTGCATTATAAATATACTTTCATGTTTCATCAGTCAAAATGTCTTTATCTGTTACAGCGATAGCTGGTGCCTTTGTCCACATAAGAGATTTCCAGTTGGGGCTAGAAGGGATACAGCCACGGCCAGATTGTCCTACCAGGGCTTACTGGGCATGCGCACATCAATATTGCATCATTGTCACACTGGACAACAATATAATAATACTGTATTTGCATTATTGTTAGGGTTGGGGTAGGTGTCGACATTAATAAAATACAATCTGATAAGTAGCAAAATGTATTTATTGTTTTTTTATGCTGAGATTTTGCATCACTTCGGCTGTAGCTGTATCCCTTCTAACCACAACCGAGATTCCCTGGATTTATTACTATGAGTCTTACTTGTAGAGTTTCTGCACGAGGGCGCCCTCTGGCTACGAGTGTGAATGAAATAGACATTACGTTACATGTGTACTCACTAATGCTCTCACCCATATATCATGTTCCTTCTGTCTCTGTTATTTAACAGCAGCCTGTCATGGATGTCCCATCAGCGCGGTCAGGGTTCAGTCGTATTCCAATGTCTCGGGGGATGAAAACGGGAAAAGCTGTACTTGGAGCTTTTGGAATCACCACAGGAGTTAAAATGGAAGCAAATGCAGAGAACCAGGCCATGAACATTGACCTGAAAAAATCAACTGTCAGTAATGGAGCATCACAGGGAGGAGGGAAGGGCTGAGAGCACTGAACAAATAATAGCCACGTTTACATTTAAGTCTCGTGCCAAAGAAAACAAATCTTCAATTGACACTTTTTTGGCACGTGTTGCAGAGATGCAAAGGAGGACGCTGATTTTCAACTAGGGAAGGAGCCATGTTTGCCAACATTGTTGCCTTTCCTGCAGGACAATGGAGCGTTGCAGGGATGATGACGTACTTTCGTAGGCCAACCTACAAAAACTAAATGGGACTCCATTGGCTTTTGGATTACTACAGAAAATAAGCTCTGTGACCAACAAAAGTTTATGATACTTGCATGCTTTGTGTAGTGAGTAGATGAGTTTACCTGTTTGGCGTGACTACTTTTAATATGCCTGACAACCGCTATAGTCCCATTTAGTCCCAAGTAAAAGTATAAGATTGAAAAAAATCAAAAGGTGGTATTACTGATGTATTTTATATTGTAAAATTTATGTTAAGTTATACACGAATATATCTTGAGCTTGTGTTCACCACAGAACTTATTTCAGGCATTTAACCAAAATCCCATTAAAAACTTGTTTCCGGGTTTTGGCCCACAGACATTTGTCATCCCTGCATCACTCTATATCCTGTAGGGGAAGTCAGTGGGTCAGCATTAGGTCTTCTGATTCAAATTCATTATATTATAGTAATTTGTTTACCAGTGTCTGTTTTTGGAGGCTCTCTTTAGAAGTTCATAAATGCATTGACGGGATAGTTTTTAATGTTTGGGGCTTACACAGTCAGCCAATAAGCATGTGAAGTTTGTATTGGAAGTCGTGTTTATGACATCAGGTGTGTACAAGTCACTTTTGTCAGAGCAAGATGGCGGTGTACCTTCTTTTAATTAACTACTGAAAAATACAGCAAGGTTTTTTTTACCTCTATTTTCAGGAAAAAATCAGGTGTGTTTTGCTTTTTTATGTTTTTAATTAATTTAAGAAGCCACTGAAGATTGTATTGTTATATATAATATTGTTTATTACAATGCTATTTTGTGCAGGCAATTCGCTTATTTTGTTGTAAATACAAAAGCCTGACAGTATCACTGCTGTTTTTCCACTGACATGCCCCCCAACTCGTAAACTCAGCATTTACGGCTCTGAGGTGGCGTTCTTGTACGTTCAACTTGTAGGCTAAATAGGATTTTACCGACATGACTTGAACGCACCATGAGTGCAAAATGCATATTAATTAAATAAAACTGTTGTTATCCAATGAAATCATTTGTTTACAATGATATCTGCTAAACTTTTTATTTTAATAGTGTTGTTTATGATTTTTAATAGTGTATAATTTTCGCAATTCTCTGGATGTTTATATCAGACCAAGCACTTTCTGTCTGTAATACTATTGTTGTGAATAGAAATGCATTGATAAGAGTCTTTCCAACAAGCACATCTGTAATGGAAGACATCTTTATTATTGTTTCTACGTAAAAGTGTTTTTAGATGTAGCATATATTTATTTATTTCCACTTCTGGAAACGAATGAAACACTTAGAATAAGAAAAAAATGCATATATTTAATTGCTTGAAACAAGTTAATCAGCTTTTAATGTGCATAATTTAACTACTATTTAAAAAACATAAAAATATAGCTGTTATTGGGGTTCAATGACTTTAAGGCCTTTAAGCACATGCGTAAAAATGTATTTAGTTTTATTTAGCAAGCCTGTAACCACCTAGATCATAGATGAAAAAGACCATTTACAGCCAAAACAGGCAATTTACTAAGGAATATATGTTTTAAAGGTTTTTAACAGTTATTGAGGTAGAGCCAAAAATCTAGGATTAGTTTGCGAAAGTAGGTTTTTGAAATAATCTCCAATATTTAACAAATGATTCAACTGACAACTAGAGGCAAAGTTGCTCAGAATGAAGAGTTCTACCATATGGTATGAATGTTGTGGGCACGTGCGAAAAATCGTGTGATACAGGTGCTGGTCATATAATTAGAATATCATCAAATTCCATTCAAAAAGTGAAACTTGTATATTATATTCATTCATTACACACAGACTGATATATTTCAAATGTTTATTTCTTTTAATTTTGATGATTATAACTGACAACTAAGGAAAATCCCAAATTCAGTATCTTAGAAAATTTGAATATTGTGAAAAGGTTCAATATTGAAGACGCCTGGTGCCACACTCTAATCAGCTAATTAACTCAAAACACCTGCAAAGGCCTTTAAATGGTCTCTCAGTCTAGTTCTGTAGGCTACACAATCATGAGGAAGACTGCTGACTTGACAGTTGTCAAAAAGACGACCATTGACACCTTGCACAAGGAGGGCAAGACACAAAAGGTCATTGCAAAAGAGGCTGGCTGTTCACAGAGCTCTGTGTTCAAGCATGTTAATAGAGAGGCGATAGGAAGGAAAAGATGTGGTAGAAAAAAGTGTACAAGCAATAGGGATAACCGCACCCTGGAGAGGATTGTGAAACAAAACCCATTCAAAAACGTGGGGGAGATTCACAAAGAGTGGACTGCAGCTGGAGTCAGTGCTTCAAGAACCACTACGCACAGACGTATGCAAGACATGGGTTTCAGCTGTCGCATTCCTTGTGTCAAACCACTCTTGAACAACAGACAGCGTCAGAAGCGTCTTGCCTGGAGCTAAAGACAAAAAGGACTGGACTGCTGCTGAGTGGTCCAAAGTTATGTTCTCTGAAGAAAAGTAAATTTTGCAATTCCTTTGGAAATCAGGGTCCCAGAGTCTGGAGGAAGAGAGGAGAGGCACACAATCCACGTTGCTTGAGGTCCAGTGTAAAGTTTCCACAGTCAGTGATGGTTTGGGGTGCCATGTCATCTGCTGGTGTTGGTCCACTGTGTTTTCTGAGGTCCAAGGTCAACACAGCCGTATACCAGGAAGTTTTAGAGCACTTCATGCTTCCTGCTGCTGACCAATTTTATGGAGATTTCATTTTCCAACAGGACTTGGCACCTTCACACAGTGCCAAAGCAACCAGTATCTGGTTTAAGGACCATGGTATCCCTGTTCTTAATTGGCCAGCAAACTCGCCTGACCTTAACCCCATAGAAAATCTGTGGAGTATTGTGAAGAGGAAGATGCGATATGCCAGACCCAACAATGCAGAAGAGCTGAAGACCACTATCAGTGCAACCTGGGCTCTCATAACACCTGAGCAGTGCCACAGACTGATCGACTCCATGCCACGCCGCATTGCTGCAGTAATTCAGGCAAAAGGAGTCCCAACAAATATTGAGTGCTGTACATGCTCATACTTTTCATGTTCATACTTTTCAGTTGGCCAAGATTTCTAAAAATCCTTTCTTTGTATTGGTCTTAAGTAATATTCTATTTTTCTGAGATACTGAATTTGGGATTTTCCTTAGTTGTCAGTTATAATCATCAAAATTAAAAGAAATAAACATTTGAAAAATCAGTCTGTGTGTAATGAATGAATATAATATACAAGTTTCACGTTTTGAATGGAATTAGTGAAATAAATCAACTTTTTGATGATATTCTAATTATATGACCAGCACCTGTACAATCCTTTATGCACATGAAAAACATGAAGGCGCCCCCCGGTGGCTGGTCTCTTGAATTTCTCACAGGCCTCTAGGGCTTGCGAGGCCCAGCGAGTTTCATGAATATCCACGTAGACACCTTGGACAAAGACACTGCATGCCAGTTTTCAAGTCAATCTGACTGACTGTCATGTAGCTATAGCCGTTTTCATATTATAGCGCCACCAAGTGGCCAGTCGCCGCATCTTTTTTCACACGACCCATACATAGGTGTACCAAGTTTGGTGAAATTATCTCATTCCGTTTTAGTAAAAGTATCCACCACGCCCACTTTGAACATTTTGACGTCCCATTGCGTACGTGAATCGAAATTTTGACTTTTTTGGTCTGGCGAAAAAAAAGTAGGTTTTTCGAAAAATTCAAACTATCCGAATATTTTGAGCCAAGGATTCCAACAATATAAGACACTTGAGCCTAGTTTAGGAGTTATGAGCCATTACGTACTTTGATTGTTGTAGCGCCACCCTCAGGCCGTTTGGGGTAAGCCTGGTACTACCAAAGTTTCAAGTCTGCCCGATCACTTTTAGGGGAGAATGCTGATCCTTGAAAATTCGAACAATTACAGTAGGCTATCAGCGCTACACGCGTGAACCCCTAATAACAATGTACAAACATACATGCCACAATTTTTGAGTCAAAGCGTGAATACTTATATACTGCTTAGGGCATTTTAAGCAATTATACACACTAATCTCGCTGATCAAACACAACCATTTTAAATCAAAATGATAATAAATAAAAGTTATTTCAAATATCACCATCATTGTAGGCTGCAAACGTGTATGACTTAATAGAGTTATACAACCCATAAATATTACTAGCACAAAAGCCAGCTTAAAGTACTGTAATAGTAAAATAATGCTATTTAATGATTCATGTGATATTTACATTAATACTTTTACATGTACATTTAATGCATGTTTAACTGAACCATTTAATGAATTTATTCACTTGAATTACCATAGTAAGATAAAAAAAAAATAAAAAAAAATAAAAACATGGTAATGCCACGGTCTCTTGTTGGTATTGTTGTCAGGATCAATAGCCTATACTTATACACTCACCTAAAGGATTATTAGGAACACCTGTTCAATTTCTCATTAATGCAATTATCTAATCAACCAATCACATGGCAGTTGCTTCAATGCATTTAGGGGTGTGGTCCTGGTCAAGACAATCTCCTGAACTCCAAACTGAATGTCAGAATGGGAAAGAAAGGTGATTTAAGCAATTTTGAGCATGGCATGGTTGTTGGTGCCAGACGGGCCGGTCTGAGTATTTCACAATCTGCTCAGTCACTGGGATTTTCACGCACAACCATTTCTAGAGTTTACAAAGAATGGTGTGAAAAGGGAAAAACATCCAGTATGCGGCAGTCCTGTGGGCGAAAATGCCTTGTTGATGCTAGAGGTCAGAGGAGAATGGGCCGACTGATTCAAGCTGATAGAAGAGCAACTTTGACTGAAATAACCACTCGTTACAACCGAGGTATGCAGCAAAGCATTTGTGAAGCCACAACACACACAACCTTGAGGCGGATGGGCTACAACAGCAGAAGACCCCACTGGGTACCACTCATCTCCACTACAAATAGGAAAAAGAGGCTACAATTTGCACGAGCTCACCAAAATTGGACAGTTGAAGACTGGAAAAATGTTGCCTGGTCTGATGAGTCTCGATTTCTGTTGAGACATTCAGATGGTAGAGTCAGAATTTGGCGTAAACAGAATGAGACCATGGATCCATCATGCCTTGTTACCACTGTGCAGGCTGGTGGTGGTGGTGTAATGGTGTGGGGGATGTTTTCTTGGCACACTTTAGGCCCCTTAGTGCCAATTGGGCATCGTTTAAATGCCACGGCCTACCTGAGCATTGTTTCTGACCATGTCCATCCCTTTATGACCACCATGTACCCATCCTCTGATGGCTACTTCCAGCAGGATAATGCACCATGTCACAAAGCTCGAATCATTTCAAATTGGTTTCTTGAACATGACAATGAGTTCACTGTACTAAAATGGCCCCCACAGTCACCAGATCTCAACCCAATAGAGCATCTTTGGGATGTGGTGGAACGGGAGCTTCGTGCCCTGGATGTGCATCCCACAAATCTCCATCAACTGCAAGATGCTATCCTATCAATATGGGCCAACATTTCTAAAGAATGCTTTCAGCACCTTGTTGAATCAATGCCACGTAGAATTAAGGCAGTTCTGAAGGCGAAAGGGGGTCAAACACAGTATTAGTATGGTGTTCCTAATAATCCTTTAGGTGAGTGTATGTCACACTTTCTAAGACCCAAACAAAGTAGATAGATAGACGTTTTTGGATTGCAGCATTTCCCCTCTTTTCTGATTGTAAAAAAAAAAAACTCCCATTCTTTTTATTATAATTTTAATGGTCATTAAAAACATAGTATCTGGATAAGACGATTGTTATTACTGTATTTCAGTAACGAGAACGTTTTTTTTACTATGCAGAAATGATCAACTGAGTGGAGGGGTGTGGTTTGATTACGTCATGACGGTGCTTTCCGTCTATTGGCTGCTGTACTTCCTTGTTTACCGTCTTGTCCGTGTTCTATAAACGCTACGGGAATAATCATCATTGCTGTTAATGGCGCGTTCATTGTGCGATCAACACAAGTGATAGCAGCGTTATAATACACACAGCTGTCCATCAAGGGAACCAGTTTGAGGTTGTCGTGTAGCGCGCTCGCTGTCCGCTCGTCTTCACAGGATTAAAGAGCGATGATGGCGACCAGCTATAACGCGAAGGATGAGGACGGTCACCACCCGGGATCGGTGGGCTCCGGCGGCCCGGGCTCCGTCAAGAGCAAGAAGCCGGATAACACGGCCTTTAAACAGCAGCGTTTGCCCGCCTGGCAGCCCATTCTGACCGCGGGCACCGTCCTGCCCGCCTTCTTCATGATCGGACTCATCTTCATCCCCATCGGCATCGGACTCTTCGTCACCTCTAACAACATCAAAGAGTTTGAGGTGCGTAACGTCACCATAGCAACGGTTAAAGAGGCTCAAGAAGGCTCCACTGTCGTGTATAATGGATGTGGTCAGGTGTCAGAGTTGTTCTGTGTTGGTTCTGTTGTAGATCGATTACACTGGTGTTGACATGTCCAGTCCGTGTTACAACTGCGCGCAGAACTACAGCTGGAACAGCACCAGTGTGTGTACCTGCTCTGTGCCCTTCACCCTGGACCAGCCCTTCGAGGTACACACCATCTTCATCTTTCTCATCATCCTTACACTAACCAGAACGTTTTCAATGCCTTAAAAGTGTTAGTTCACCTAAAAATTTAAATTACCCCATGGTTTACTCACCCTCAACTCATCCTAGGTGTGTATGACTTTCTTCTTTCAGCCGAACACAATCAGAGCTATATTAAAAAATGTCCTGGCTCTTCCTAACTTTATAATGGCAGTGAATGGTACTTGAGATTTTGAAGCCCAAAAAAGCGCATCCATCCATTATAAAAGTAATTATACGACGCCAGGGGTTAATAAAGGCCTTCTGAAGTGAAGTGTTTTTGTAAGAAAATATTACTTTTATAAACACTTTTATTAGCAGTTCTTGTGTTTTTGGCCCTAAGTTTGCATGCCTGAAACTCAAGGGGTATTAAAGATCTCCTAATATCCTATAAAGACGTTGGTTCTTATCAAGCTTTTCTTTTGTTATCTTCATTTTAAAGGCCCCATACAGTTCAATCCCAGAGATATGGAGATCTTAATGAGGCTCCATGAGTAAATTGGTCAATCTTACACATTTTTAGTGGTCGGAAACCAAATGTGGGTCACTTGCATGCATCTGATACTTATTGTTGTTAAAGAGGAATGTCTGAAGAATAAATAATGCTGAAGATAGAAATGCATCTTGTTTCCCTCTATCAAAATAATTGCATTGTATAATTGCATGCTTGTTATATATTATATTGTGCATCCCTAATAAACTTGCAATTGTGAGATACAATGGCAGAAACAAGCTTTCATATATCTCAGTGCAAAGAGCTAGATAAAGGACTACATTTTACAAATAACTAAAAAATGTGGATCAGTTCAGCTCGGCTGGGAGGAATATTGGCTCATCTCAGTGCCAAAATTTCTACGGTCATACGTTAGGGTCAGACTAAGCAATTTGCCTTGCCCAATCTGAAACATTATATTTCTGCCTATATCACAGCCTTCCACCACTGTGCTTTACAGTTAGGATGAGGTTCCTATTTTTTGTATGAAGTGTGTGGTTTTTGCTTCTCATTTAAACTTGTATTACCATTCAAAAGTTTGTGGTCGGTAATATTTTTAAAAGTAGGCTCTAATGCTCACCAAGGCTGCATTTATTTAAGAGAATATTGTATTTTGATATATCAAACCAAATTAAGTCCATAATGTTGGAACAGAGGCTGTTAATTTATAGTTTGATATATTCATCTGAATATCCATTAAGTTGGTTTGTGAACTGTATCGCCTAAAGTGCCATTAGTTCTCCTGAATTATGCATTAGCATTTTAGAGGACATTTTATTGATCGTACCTTTGTATAGTTTAAAATAGAATATTTCCCGCTCATACAACAACAGGTTTCACATCAATTATGTATAAAATGCCTGTGAATAACATAAAAATAGATTTAGTGGTTTGTCACAGAATGTTTTTTTTATTTTTTATCCTCTGCCATCTTTTCTTTTGTAGAGTAATGTTTTCATGTACTATGGACTCTCCAACTTCTATCAAAACCATAGACGTTATGTCAAGTCAAGAGACGACAGTCAGCTAAACGGAGATAAAAGCTCTTTACTGGTAAGTGTTTCGAGGAAATGCCTTTCAGTGTCTTTTTGATGACTGACTGAAACATGAGTAAAAGTATTTCCTGCCATTTGGTTTTAAATACACTTCATTTTGTTGTGTTTAAAGATACAGTTCAATATGTAATGTTTTTATTTTCTTTTAGTTTTATTAAACCGTTTTCCCTTGAGCGTTGATGCCAGTCATGACAAATGTATTGCTAATGATTATGCTTGTCATGACTGGTTTATGCTATGCTTCAGATGTCAAGACATTTTTTTTAAGCGTTCAAGTCTTTGCTCTGCAGAGCCCAAGTAAAGAGTGTGAACCGTATCGAACAAGTGAGAAGAAGCCCATTGCTCCCTGTGGTGCCATTGCTAACAGTCTCTTCAATGGTAAGACAAATATGTGTTCAGTGACAAGCTTATGGCTCAAACGAACACACTTGTGTTTATTTAAAGGGGTGGTTGATTATGATTTCACTTTTTTAACTTCATTTAGTGTGTATGTTGCCGTTTGAGCATAAACAACTTCTGCAAAGTTACCGACGCTCAAAGTTCAAAGCAAAGGGAGATATTTTCTTTTAAAGAAATCGCTTTTTAGGACTACAACAAACGGCTGGTAGGGACTACAACAAGCTTCTTCATGGGTTTGTGACATCACTAACTCTAAAATGTACATAAACCCCGCCCTGGGAACACTCAACAAAGGCCATGTTGAGAAGAGGAAAAGTTGTTGTAGTCGAGCACATTTGAGAGTCTGCTTAAGCTGTCGCATCCGTCTTTTCACATTTATTGCAATATAGTACGAACACAAATGCAATAGCATGTCATAAAAGCAAGATGACAACATAAGTTATAACCGTAATTAAACTACACTATACCTGTATCTTCATGCAGCAGATATTCTCTGGCTCTGAAGGATCTTACAACAGTTCCCACACCAGTGATTTATAGATTATCATGACAGAATATGCTAATCAATGACTTGAAGATAGTTAACTCCACATCAGCTACATAAATTCATCAACTAACCATTCAGAAACGTCCTGTCTCATTCTACATGTTGTCACTTCTTCTTGAGTCTCTCCATCATTGTCCGACTCCGGTTTGAACATAAAAGGCTGAACAGTTTCAGACATTTTCAGAGCATGTCTGCGTGAGGTAATCGGAGCTGCTAACATGAGCTCTTGAAGCTCCGCCCTCTTCTTCCAGCAGCTTGTTTACATCTTGTAAAAAGGGGCATAATAGGACCCCTTTAAAGACATGAATACTAACGTCCTGATAACACAAATGATGCACATGTGCAAAGGCAAAATAGATATTTAGCCAGAGATTTGATATGTATTGCATTTCTTTTAAAATTAAAAGAAATTGCATTTTGGCTCTTTATGCCCATTTCTGTTTAAAAAAATTGATCTGTGCATTAAGCCTTGCAGTGTAAACAAAGCCTTCCACCATGTGAATATGAGCCCTGCGTGAAACAGACCTACGATCTTTCTGACTGCTTTCTGTAATTCGCTTCATATTGGTAGATACTTTGGAGCTGTTTTACATCCATCCGAACGGCAGCAGAATAGCTATTCATCTGGTGAAGACGGGGATTGCTTGGTGGACTGACAAACATGTGAAGTTCAGAAACCCAGGAGGAAGCAACAGCAACCTCTCCGTTGTGTTCCAAGGTACATAAAGCCCAACCCTTTAAAGCCTACAACATGATCAAAACCTTTCTTGAAAACACAATCTACTATGTGCCTTCTGTCTGATTGATAGTTTAGACTTTTTTTAGCAAGTAAAAGCCTTTTATTATAATTGTACAAACGTCCCCCTTCAGCTCGTGCTTCACATGTCTTTCTGCTGTGAAATCTGCACTGATTTTTATAAAGCAAACGCGAGAATAACTTATATTGTTAGTAATATTTCAAGATGAACACCTTACTGGACTGTTTCAATATATACTACAGCAGCAGGCAAAAAAACATTACAGTGATCAGAGCATTTTGACTATGATTATAACTCTTCATCAGTGCATGATTTGAATGTCAGAATAAGTGGTACAAAGTTATTGCATTTTAAAATAGCCTATCTCTATGTTTTTAAAGTTTCGCTGTCACTCTGTATTATTGCTAACCAGCATTATTTGTCCTCACAGATACAAGCAAACCCGTAAACTGGCGCAAACCCGTTTATGAGCTGGACCCGACTGACTCTGAGAACAATGGTTTCATCAATGAGGATTTCATCGTGTGGATGAGAACCGCAGCTCTCCCCACCTTCAGAAAACTCTACCGCATCATTCAGAAGAAGAAGGACAACATGACCCCAACATTACCGCCTGGAAACTACAGTCTGGAAGTCGCCTACAGTATCCTTCAGAAGTTTACAAGACAATACTATTTCAGTCTTTTTACTTCCAAATTTCACGTTTAATTCAATGTTCTGAATGAAATCCTACACCAATTTTTTTCATTGTGCTGGGTGGAAATAGCATAAGCCTCTAAACCGGCATTCGCATTCATAATTTAAAGGGATAGTTCACCCAAAAATGAAAATTCTGTCATAATTTACTCGTGTTGTTCCAAACCTGAATCAATTTCTTTCTTCTGCTGAACACAAAAGAAGATATTTTGAAGAATATGGGGAACTAAACAGTTGATGGACCCCATAAAAATAAATTCTACTATGGAAGTCAATGGGGCCCCATCAGCTGTTTGGTTACCGACATTCTTCAAAATATCTTCTTTTGTGTTCAGCAGAAGAAAAAAACTCATAAAGGTTTGGAACAACTTGAGGTTGAGTAAATTATGACAGAATTTTTATATTTTTAGGTAAGTTATTTGTAACTTCATCATGTGAAATGTAAAAATGCAACAACTGTTAAGGCCCCAATATGCTTTAAGAGAAATCAAAGAATAAACTGGCGTGACATCATTTTGAAAAAAATCGGGTCAAAACGAAGTTCTTTTGGAGTTTGTTTCAGGAGTTCATAAACGCTTGCCAAGGTGAACTTTTCTGGTAAACATCTTCGAACTACCATTGGTCCATGGTGATGATGTAATAGGTGGGTGTGGCTCATTTCTTCCATTCAGTCCGTCGAGGTCAGACGTCTGCGATTTAAAAACATGAACACACTGGAGAGCTGCTTTATACTAGAAACTGAAGTTGTAATTGTAATTCTGCAGCACATATTTACATATTCAGGCCCTGTTTACAGCTGGTATTAAGACGGATGATTGGATCACAAGTAGACGTGGGAGACACATTCCCGTTTACACCTGGTGTTTTAATCCGTCTCTTTTGTCCACTTTCAACCACTTCTGTCCTGATTTCTTCGAGGGGAGGTTCTATGGGCGGGTAAATGTATGTTTTTTTTTTTTTCTTTCGATCTAATGGACAAAATAAGCTCACATTATTTACATATGAACATGACCGGTGACGACGGAAAAAACACACGGAGAGCGTCAGCTTTCGTTTCTGCTCTGACAGCCGCAAGACCAGCCAAACGCTGTGAGTGTGTGTTAGAAATTAGGAATGGAGAGAGAACATTGTGCTTTGGACTTTTTTCATCTTCAAACCAATCTTGGGTCTTCAGCCGACAAAGTTTAAATCTCGTCTGGCTAGCTCGCTTCCCATTATGTTTACGCGTTAGGTCAGTAGACTCTTTTGTGGCTGTTCGAGCACAAATGTGTTTTCAGCTACTTCTGGAAGTGATCGAATGTGGACAAGCTCAAAACATTTTAGACCCCTGTTTACACCTGTATTTAGCGTTGCCCACTTGTGATCAGATCAACCAAAAGGCATCTTAATAGCAGGTGTAAACGGCCATAGTTGTTGTGATGTTCGCTAACAGGTATTTCAAACTTCTTTTTACCCCAAAGCAAAGAATAAAAAAGGAAAACTTCGTCATGAGTATATTGGGGCCTTCTAAAGTGTCTTCTAAAAGTGTATGTTGAAATATGACATTCTTTAATAATGTGAACCCAGATTACCCAGTGCGCAGCTTTGACGGCCGCAAGCGTATGATCCTCAGCACCATTTCCTGGATGGGAGGGAAGAACCCTTTCCTGGGCATTGCCTACATTACAGTGGGATCCGTGTGCTTCTTCCTGGGAGTGGTCCTACTGATCATCCACCATAAATACGGCAACCGCAACAACAATGCTGACATTCCCAATTAAATGCAACATGAGACGGCGTGAGTTATCTGACAGATCTCATGTGGGAAAATGCTCCTGTACACACAGGTGGCCAGAAGGACTGCTTGCTAAATTGTTGTGTATGCACTGGCAGTTTTTAATGATATGTTTTAAGCATTTCTTTCATCCACACCAAAGCTTTATATTGGAAATATGAGCAGTATCTTGATTTTGACACATGAAGTATTTTGTGCTAAGGACAGTATGACGGCACTATGGTGTAACTTAATGATGTGTAGCCATACAGTAGGACTGTATTTGAGTGAATCCCACACAAACATCTCAAGGTCATATTTTGCCCAAAAATCAAACAAAGGTTAGGGGGGGGGGGTATATTGCATAAAGACAAAGAAGCACTTTGTATTGACATTTTTCATGAGCACATTTTCCCCTAAAAATTCACCTTGGACATTTTACATTTTAGTTATGTCATGATTATTTAATTATGGATGAATTATTCATTAGTATGTCATGATTTTAATATATTCTCTTTAAAATAATACAGTGATGTGATTCAGATTAGATTCTACCATGGTTTATTTTTTATTTATTTATTCTGCCATTGTGGTGATTGAGATTTTTTTTATTATTATTTTGCATTACAACTTTTTTTGGTTTTGATTTTGAGGTGAAATATGACCAATCTTGACCGGCTGTGTGAGATTCACCCATTTGGGTATTAATGCTGATGGTACAATCACAACCGTCATGGATTTTAATCAGTGATTTTTATAAGAATATTATCAATATTCTTGATATGATAGTTTGTCATGCAAATCAGCATGGATTGTTGTACTGTATTATTTGAAATGCTAAACTGTGATGCTCAAAGCTGATGTGTTCATTTTTGTAGTTTCTTCTTCTGAAAAGCTGTGCAATGTGCATTTAAAAAGGATCTGTGTGTGTTTAGCAACTGCTAAGAAATCCTTTATCCAGCTCAGTTCTGTATGTCTGTTGTTGGGCCAAAGTCATGTCATTTACTTAACAGAGTTGTGTGATAATAAACAACAAATGCATGAGAGATGTGCTGTGCTGCTTGTATGACCTTACGCCTGCCTCTGTCCTGTAAGTGAAGTATACAAATGGACAGAGCTGGGTAGTAACTGATTATATGTAATCTAGATTACGTAATCAGATTCCAAAAACTAAGTAGATTATATTAAAAAATACTCAAACTAGGTATTTTTTTATTGATTGCATGAATACATATTATTCACACAATGGCAGTAAATCATTCATAATTTATTGATTCTCCTTAATTCTTTTTTTTTTTTCATGTTTCATATTGCTTATATACACCGATCAGGCATAACATTATGACAGGTAAAGTGAATAACACTGATTATCTCTTCATCACAGCACCTGTTAGTGGGTGGGATATATTAGGCAGAAAGTGAACATTTTGTCCTCAAAGTTAAAGTGCTAGAAGCAGGAAAAATGGGCAAGCGTAAGGATTTGAGCGAGTTTGACAAGGGACAAATTGTGATGGCTAGACCAGTGGGTCAGAGCATCTCCAAAACTGCAGCTCTTGTGGGGTGTTCCCGGTCTGCAGTGGTCAGGATCTATCAAAAGTGCTCCAAGGAAGGAATAGTGGTGAACCGGCGACAGGGTCATGGGCGGCCAAGGCTCATTGATGCACGTGGGGAGCGAAGGCTGGCCCGTGTGGTCCGATCAAACAGACGAGCTACTGTAGCTCAAACTGCTCAAGAAGTTAATGCTGGTTCTGATAGAAAGGTGTCAGAATACACCGTGCATCGCAGTTTGTTGCGTATGGGGTTGCATAGCCGCAGACCAGTCAGGGTGCCCATGCTGACCCCTGACCTCCGCCGAAAGCGCCAACAGTGGCACGTGAGCATCAGAACTATTACATGGAAAATTGAGAGGCTACAAAGCATTTGATCACTGGTTTTACAGAAGTCATATAATTTTTTTTTAAGGAGTGTTTTCCCAACATTGCATATCACATCAACTCCTGAAAAACACATTAATTATTATCACTCAGTCATTTAACCTTGTATTGCTATGTCTTTGGAAACATATTTATTATAATTTTTATTATTTTAAAATTAGTTTGGGTAATGTTTAAACATGAGTAATGTTTAATGCACCATGTTGTTGATAACAAAGAATGGAATGTATTTTCTTTCTCTGTGTATTTGTAGGCTATATCAATATGGTACTATCCAATTCAACTCAATGTGAGTTTGATCAAAAGTAATCAAAAGGTAGTCCGATTATATTACCTAAAATGTGTAATGCAATGAAGGCTACTAACTACAATTTTAGTCATGTTATTTATAATCAGGCGATTTCGGATTCAGCCGGACAGTCCGAACGAACCGATTCGCTAGAAAGAACCGGATCTCCTAACTCTCTCCTGTCCGGTAGGTGTCAGTAACGCGCTGCTCATTCCGCCTCAGACTCGAGCAGAAGAAGGAAGTGACATTTTCAAGTGTCCTTGTGCTGGTGCGGCTTCCTGAACATTGCGGTCTGAAGGAGAAACCATCACCATGTTTAGGCACTTAAGGGTGAGATTTAAGCTCTTTATATCATTCGTCATTGCATTTATCTTGCGAAAGCGATTGAATGTCTGTTCATAACACAGCCTGATTAGCTTTGACCAGAATTAGAAACACCGGCGTTAGCCTCGTAGCATCTCTCATGACCTCCTGCTCATTACTGAAGAATATCAAGGTTTCTAAACAAAGTTACGGTGTAAGAAATATACAAATGCTGTATTAGTACATTTCATATGTAAACCCGTGTAATTACTTAAACCAATTTCTCTCAAGCTCGATAAATTGGCTTTTCCTGGAGAGATTTACACTGTTTATTATATTTGATATTTTTTTTAATATATTTACATTTTTATATACTTTTTTGTAAATGTGTGTGTACATATATATATATATATATATATATATATATATATATATATATATATATATATATATACATACATACACACACACACACACACACACACATATATATATATATATATATATATATATATATATATATATATATATATATATATACATACATACATACATACATACATACATACATACATACATACATACATACACACACATACACACACACACACATATATATATATACACACACACACACACACACACACATATATATATATATATATATATATATATATATATATATATATATATATATATATATATATATATATATACATACACACACACACACATATATATATATACACACACACACACACACACACATATATATATATATATATATATATATATATATATATATATATATATATATATATATATATATATATATATATATATATACATACACACACACACACACACACACATATATATATATATATATATATATATATATATATATATATATATATATATTAATTAATTAATTATAATAACAACAAAAAAAAAAGAATAAAAAAAAAAGGGGGAAACTGAAACGTTACACTGGACTGATCATATTATATATTATATAAGTGTCCAAATCAACCTGAATTCACCCTAATCTTTATTTATATATAATATGATCAGTCCAGTGTAACGTTTCAGTTTCCCCCTTTTTTTTTTATTCTTTTTTGTTGTTGTTGTTATTATAATTAATCAAACAATAAACAATACACAGATAAAAAAAAAAAAACAGAACAAATAAAACCAGGAATTATATCAAATCTTCATGTAATGTTTCACAAACAAAATAAGAAAAAAAAGATAACATTATAAACGCATATACGTTATGCGTCAGTGGCATTACCAAAAAAAAAAATCATAATATTTCAAGAATCTCAATTTTCTCGTTTTTAATCAAGAGAATTAAGAAATGCTCCAATTTCAATTAAGTAATGTGAAAATGTAGGCTGCAAATTAGAGAATTTTTGCCTATGAATTAAAAAATCCCAAACAAAATAAATCAATTAACAATGTAATTCTTTGGCGTATTAGTTGTACCTTTTATAGTAACAGATTATATCTTTTAACTGAAAGGATTTGGAAGAATCAAGGTCTGCTTGCCTAGATGAAGATATATAAACACTTCCAAAAGTTCTGAGTTTTTTCACATTGAAATAATAAATGGATCAGTGTTTCATCCTTATTCCCACAAAATGAACTAGAACTGTCAGCATCCATATATTTTTCCACCATGCCATTCACAGGATATATTTGATGTAAGATCTTTTAACTTCTTTAGTCTTATTGGGAATGCAGTACTTATGAGGTAAAAGCAAGGCTTCTTTCCAGTTAATAAACTCAATAAGAGTAAAACATGCCTTTATGAACATTTATATTTTTGATTCTGAAGAATTTGTCCAATATGCTTATTAATATATTTTTTGTTAAATATACTTATTCCATCTAAGATCAAATCAGGTTCTTTGGTTTAAGTTTTTCTCTCATTTATGAAAGCTTGTTTTTGCCACATAATAATAATAATAATAATAATAATAATAATAAAAAAAGGTAATTATGTATATATCTCTCAATTCTGGCTTTTTCTCTCAGAATTGAGTTTACATTTCGTGATTCTGTTCTTTCCCCTGAATTTTGTTGCAGAATTCAGAGGAAAAAGGTCTGAATTTATTATTTATTAGGGGTGTAATGATACCTTCACACAGGATTCGATACATATCACGATACTCAACTCATAATACGATATTATCGCGATACTCCAAGACATATGGTAAAAGGGTAACAAAAAATGTACTGTTGATTTAAAATGCTAAATTTGGTATTACATTGGGGGTGGAAAAGAATAGGCTTGGTAACCCGATGCACAGGAGAATGGTGACCCCCAGAACAAAAATATGATTCTGAAGCTGAAAATACAGAATTATTTTAGATCAATATGCTTGCACTCTGTCACTGACTAGATATATTTAAAATAATGTACCGGCAACATAAGACATTTGGCATTATCAGGACCCACAAATATTCCACCATTGCATTATTATACATTATATTCAACATTATACACTCACCTAAAGGATTATTAGGAACACCTGTTCAATTTCTCATTAATGCAATTATCTAATCAACCAATCACATGGCAGTTGCTTCAATGCATTTAGGGGTGTGGTCCTGGTCAAGACAATCTCCTGAACTCCAAACTGAATGTCAGAATGGGAAAGAAAGGTGATTTAAGCAATTTTGAGCGTGGCATGGTTGTTGGTGCCAGACGGGCCGGTCTGAGTATTTCACAATCTGCTCAGTTACTGGGATTTTCACGCACAACCATTTCTAGAGTTTACAAAGAATGGTGTGAAAAGAGAAAAACATCCAGTATGCGGCAGTCCTGTGGGCCAAAATGCCTTGTTGATGCTAGAGGTCAGAGGAGAATGGGGCCGACTGATTCAAGCTGATAGAAGAGCAACTTTGACTGAAATAACCACTCGTTACAACCGAGGTATGCAGCAAAGCATTTGTGAAGCCACAACACGCACAACCTTGAGGCGGATGGGCTACAACAGCAGAAGACCCCACCGGGTACCACTCATCTCCACTACAAATAGGAAAAAGAGGCTACAATTTGCACAAGCTCACCAAAATTGGACAGTTGAAGACTGGAAAAATGTTGCCTGGTCTGATGAGTCTCGATTTCTGTTGAGACATTCAGATGGTAGAGTCAGAATTTGGCGTAAACAGAATGAGAACATGGATCTATCATGCCTTGTTACCACTGTGCAGGCTGGTGGTGGTGGTGTAATGGTGTGGGGGATGTTTTCTTGGCACACTTTAGGCCCCTTAGTGCCAATTGGGCATCGTTTAAATGCCACGGCCTACCTGAGCATTGTTTCTGACCATGTCCATCCCTTTATGACCACCATGTACCCATCCTCTGATGGCTACTTCCAGCAGGATAATGCACCATGTCACAAAGCTCGAATCATTTCAAAATGGTTCCTTGAACATGACAATGAGTTCACTGTACTAAAATGGCCCCCAGATCACAGTCACCAGATCTCAACCCAATAGAGCATCTTTGGGATGTGGTGGAACGGGAGCTTCGTGCCCTGGATGTGCATCCCACAAATCTCCATCAACTGCAAGATGCTATCCTATCAATATGGGCCAACATTTCTAAAGAATGCTTTCAGCACCTTGTTGAATCAATGCCACGTAGAATTAAGGCAGTTCTGAAGGCGAAAGGGGGTCAAACACAGTATTAGTATGGTGTTCCTAATAATCCTTTAGGTGAGTGTATATAGTAGCTTAATGTACTGACGCTAAAATAATTGTTCTTTTCTCGCACAGTAATTTTCATTTTGGGTGAACTATACACAATACAGATTGTTGCATTTGGTATTGCGATTATATTGTTTTATATTATAGCTTTACCTTATGCAGATGAAATCCACTGACATAATAAGCGTTGTTGTTGTTGTTCTCCAGACCCTGCAGCAGGTCTCCAGGCGGACCGTATCCAGTAGCGCACGCAGACAGCTGGAGAATAAAGTCCCGGGCAAGCAGAAGTTGTTTCAAGTTAGTTCCGATTCTAATCCAACTAGACATTTAGTCTCATCCTAAGATTTCACAGGTTTAGTTACTACATCTTTTTATTCCTCTTTGGCTCTCGCTAATGGTAATGTAAAAGTTAAGATTGTAATTTGTTCCCAGGTTCTGGACTGATATTGTGGATGAACAGATAAGTACGAAATGATTCGCTAGTAGGGTTCACTTGTATAGTAGGCTGTATTACTAATCATTGCATGTGTCATAATACTGTAATAGTATGAAGTGTCAAATTAGTGTAAAGCTTCACTTATTCTATAACTGCGATTTCACTGGCTTTGATGCTGGCACATTCTGCTTATGGCAGTCTGCCGCTACATTGAGGCTGGCTGTTGTTATATTATGCTGATATTTTATAATTCTTAAGAATAAAAATCTTTTCTTAATTAAATTGTTGTAATGTGACTGAGATCAATCTTAAATGTTGAGTTTGTGTTGGTGGTCTCACAGAAGTAAAATTAGTTTGAAACTGAATACTTATATCTGTTGCATTATTCTTACTTCCTAAAGTGCAAACGCAGAATTGTTATGCTTTACACTTGTGGCCCCCTTAAAAGTAAGTGTTGAAGTATCAAATACTAAAATACTGTTTTTGCTTCTTTCAGGAAGACAATGGCATGCCGGTTCATTTGAAGGGAGGCGTTACAGATGCCCTCTTGTACAGGGCAACAATGGCCCTTACTGTCTTTGGTAAGCTATAAATATTTGGCTTGCCATTTTGGCATTCATTTGTTATTTGTGCATTTTATCTGGAATTTCATTGACATGGGAAGAAGTCATAATGAAGGCACACAACATTAAAAGTTTATTCTTTTAAAATATAATCAAATTAATTTAACAATTCCTTTCATTTTTTTTGGCAAGCAAAGTGCTACACTACTGAGGTTTACTGGTAAAATTAAAACATTGAAGAAATTGTGTAATATTCTTAAATTAAAGTTTTAATAATTGTATTCTTATTTTGTGGGTAGTGTTGACACTATACCAAAATTATGACGGTATGATACCAGACTAAAATACCTCGATACAGATATTGAATCGATACGACGGCAAAAAAAACAGTAAAAGTAATGGAGTAATATAACAGAACTTACTATTCATTGTTTTATAAATGTACTGACTGAAATTTAATTGATAATTCCCTCCTCTTTATTAAATTTTTATTTATTTATTTATTTTACAGGCCTGTGTGAACATCCTTAGAGATGTTTGCAACAATCACATTATTATCAGTCATGTTAACATTCGCTAACCTTTCACTATTCTGAACAGGTTGGGGTGACCAAAATCTTATTTCATGATATGAGGAATTTAATATTTTTTTAATGTCATTTTATCATTTCAATATAGATATTTAATACAATTTTATCTGTTTTTAAAAATGAGCAAAAATGCAAATCACAAACAATGACACAAACAGTGCTTTATTTTCCAGCTACAGTAGGTCTCTTTAACAGTAGCATTCAAGAAAGAAATTAAATCAAATGTAAAAAACTGCTTAGTCTTCACTCTATAAATTAACTATACACTGATTCCTAATAAATAAATTAGTTATTCAGTTAAGCATGGGGTTATTTCCTATTTTCTTTTGTTGTTTGCTTATTATTAATCACACAGAATATTAGGTCCGACCCTTTAAGAGCTGCATGGACCCAATTAATTGGAACACATCCGATTTTACTAAAGACATACCTGACTGGGTTTACCTGAGTACTCGCCAGAACGTGCATTTTTATATATTTTTGACCATTCAAAGTAGGGCTGCACGATTAATCGCAATTATACTGCACAAGGCTGCGATTATTTAATGCGCAGCTTCTCAGTGAATCAAGATTCTGTGATCAGTAGTAAATGCTGCTCCATCTGAAAGCCAGAGGGCGCTCTCACGCAGAAATCCAAATGTGTGCCACAGAAGTACAATAGAGCATGTAATTCCAGGAAATCCCTATGGGCATTATACTATCGGTGAGCTGAATAAACAAGATTGAAACACTTTAATTGATTATACATGACTATATGCTTCTTATGATTGGAAAGATGTTTAATGCGTATTGCTTTTTCAAATGCACGTTATAAGCAACTCAAACTCGCATTGATTTTCGATGGAGCAGCTTTTTCTACTGATCACAGAGCCGTGCTTCGCTGACAAACTGCGCATAAAAAAATTAATCGATTTCATAATCGCGATAAGCCAAATCGGTTTAAGCGCGATTTCATGTTAATTGCGATTAATCGTGCAGCCCTAATTCAAACCCTATAATCCGCGAAAGAGAATTGAAGTCGCGGTCGCATGCTGTCTGAAAAGCATGTGCGCATAAGATTACATTTATTTCAATAAATAAATGATAACATTTATTTGAATTCGTTATTGTAAGAGTGTGTGCGTCTGTGCAGTGTTTCTCTACTAACAATGAAGCTGTGAGTTGAATTGCATCAATCAGCAATGCTACCTCATCATTGCTGAGAAATATAATGTAGCGATTCAGTAGCGAAGCTTTTTTTATTAATAAAAGTCACGGGGCAGCGTTAAGTTTCTGTGCTCCTGAATGTTTCTGTTTGCGCGAGTGACACTCGCATTAATATAGAATGGTGATTAAACTGAATTGGACACCTTCCAGTTTTATTGCACACCTTCCAGCCAATCAGAATCGAGTATTCAGACAGACCTTGTTATAATCTGAATATATCCCATCATGTTCGCATCCAGATTCCAAACTGGCATGCCAATGGCAAAGTTATCATTGATGCTAAAATGACATTGGATCTTGTGATTTTTGAATTACAAAATGCTAATGTAGCTACACATGAGGCACGACATAAGGGAAGATTATCAGTGAATAACATTTTTAATTTTGGTCTCTTCCTCACACAAAGCCATCATATAACTTCATAAGACTTTATAGTTAGCATTGTGATTTGTGTGTATGATGGAGAAACATATGATCGAACTGTGTAAGTATTTCTAAATGTAACCGCAGATGTACAGTTGCTTACAGTTCAATGTCCGTCTTGTTCAGGGAACTGTCATATTGTTTTGTACTTTGTACTCTTTCCAGTGTACCATATAAACTGAATATGTCATTATTTCCCTCTATAAACAACAACCCCTCTTCTCTCCTCAGGGTGCGGTTATGTGGTGTATTCATTGATCGATGCAGCGCTGCCCAAGAAGAAGGATTGAACATGCCTCTCTATTCACGTGTCTGAGTTGTAAAGATCTCTAATCCTCAGAATTGTCTTGTCATTCATTTTGAATACATTGGATTAATATTTATTGATTGTACTATAAAGCGCAATCATTATGTAATAAAAACGTTCCACTGTACCGACAGTCTGTGTTTTAAGTTCTCGTCCAACTATATTTTCACTACATTAGATTTAAAGTCAGATAAAGCGGAATTGTTTTCTTACACATTGTGATGTATATCCAAGTGTAACGGATTATTGAATAAGAAAAAATGTAGGGTTGAGACTTGGTTCTATGAATTGGTTGTTGATTGGATGCTGAGATGTGGGTGTGGCTTCTCAAAAGTGGAGGCAAATGGTGAGCTTAAAGGGGCGGAGTTTAATTAGACTAAATGATTGGAGAAGTCCTGCATACATAACCAGAAGGAAATGTAATTTTCAACGGAAGATCCAATGCCACTTTGAGGTAAAAAAAAAAAAAAAATGAAACCCATACATGGATAATTTTGTTTACAATAAGATCTATACCATCTTAAAAATATAACTAAATTACGGCATATGCTTTCACTGCAAAATGCTGAACAGTTAGTTATTGTATCTAGATTATTGTAATGCTCTACTGGGTGGTTGCCCTGCTCGCTTAATAAATAAACTGCAGCTGTTCCAAAACGCAGCAGCTCGAGTTCTTACTAGAACCAGGAAGTATGACCATATTAGCCCGGTTCTGTCAACACTGCACTGGCTCCCTATTAAACATCGCATACATTTTAAAATCTTGCTAATTACTTACAAATCACTAAATGGTTTAGCTCCCCAGTACTTGAGCGAGCTCTTAACGCATTATACTCCATCACTTCTATTGCGGTCTCAAAACTCTGGCCAGTTGATAATACCTAGAATATCAAAATCAACTGCAGGCGGTCGATCCTTTTCCTATTTAGCACCTAAACTCTGGAACAGCCTTCCTAGCATTGTTCAGGAAGCAGACACACTCTGTCAGTTTAAATCTAGACTAAAAACACATCTCTTTACTATGGCATACACATAAAACATTTTTAATTTATATTTTATTCAAATCAGTTAAATGATTGTTTTAGGCTGCATTAATTAGGTCAGCCGGAACCGGGAACGCTTCCCATAACACCTGATGTACTCGTTACTCGTACATCATAAGAAGAATGGCATCTACGCTAATGTTAGTCTCTCTGCTTATCCCGAGGTTTATTGCAGTCGGCCGAATCTGGGCCGTATCCAAATCAGATGGTGGACCTGCGCCCAGACATTACCAACGCATCCCTGAAGTGTCTGCAGAGACCGTGTCAATTAGTCTACCCTCTGAAATTGCTCATCGACATGGCATCCTCAATGGATCCATCTCCGGCGTGATGACTCCGATATTTCGAATATTCCTATTTAATAATTGTTCAATCGACACGCCATCCTCAATAAACCCGTCTCCGGCGTGATACCTCAGATCTTTCGAATATTCCGATCTAATATTACTTCTGACCTATAAGGCTGCCAAAATAATAATCATACACTGTTTGTTAATTGGCCAGAGGAGAACTGGCACCCCGACTGAGCCTGGTTTCTCCCAAGGTTTATTTTTCTCCATTAGGCCACCTGATGGAGTTTTGGTTCCTTGCCACTGTCGCCTTTGGCTTGCTCAGTTGGGGACACATTTTCAAATAAATATCCAAATAAATTTAATTACTAAACTAAATTAACTATGTCAACTACATTACTTGAATATATATGATAATTGAAATGAGCTAGATGACATCATCGTTTTCTCCAGAGCGGCTGTACAGCCGAATCAAATTCTGTTGCATTATTTTCCTGTTTAACACTGTGAAGCTGCTTTGAAACAATCTGCATTGTAAAAAGCGCTATATAAATAAAGTTGACTTGACTTGACTATAATGTACATTTAAAAAAATATATACATGTACGTTGCAATACAGCATCTTATCTTCATCCCATTCTTCTTTGCTGAACTGAAGCAAAAGTGTTAAAAATAAGACCGTCCGTATGCACTTCTTAATATAGCTGATAATTGTTATTAGCCATACTATGTATTGTAAGATAATTCTGTTATGTAGAAATATAGCATGCTAAAAGTGTTTTGCAATCGTTCTTTTCCAATGGGCTGAATCAGTGTTGGGGGTAACGCATTACAAGTAACTTAAGTTATGTAAACAGATTACTTTTTGAAGTAACTAGCAAAGTAACGCATTACTTTTAAAATTTACAACAAAATATCTGAGTTCCTTTTTCAAAAAAGTAACGCAAGTTACTTTTTCACATTTATTTGACTGACAGCTCTTCTGTCCTCATTTTGAGAGAAATCAAGTGCAGAGGTGTTGTGTGTAAACATGATGGTTATTGTAGTTCTAGACTAAATGTGAGCATTTACTCATCTCACTTGCACAAAAAAAGATTCAGTACTCCTCAAAATTAATAAAATCAGTCAAATGCAAAATCAGAAAACTATGCAAACCTCCAATAATTCAATATTAAATAAAACAAATATTTTTATGCATTTACTCTACCTTAATTGACTAATGTACTTGCTGCTAACCTTCGATGATCCATTTAAACCATGAGCAAAAATGACTTTTAGATTTTTTTTTGGTTTTTATTGGGGAAGTAAGTGTTAAACTTTTTTTCTCCTGCCCTATTCTTCCATTATCCAGAATGGAAGCACAGCTGAAAGGTTTGTTTGAGCTGCGTCCTCTACTGTACATGTGTGAATTAGCAATTTTACCTCAGCCAGAGGCTTATTGTTTTAATTTTGGTGTGAAAGGGTCTTTACATTTCCACAAACGTGCTGCGTAACACGAGAATGAACCTCATTGGTTCTTGCTGAAGCTCAAACGTGCTGCATAACATGAGAATGAACCTCATTGGTTCTTGCTGAAGCTCAAACGTGCTGCGTACCACGAGAATTAACCTCATTGGTTCTTGCTGAAGCTCAAACGTGTTGCGTACCATGAGAATGAACCTCATTGGTTCTTGCTGAAGCTCAAACGTGCTGCATAACACGAGAATGAACCTCATTGGTTCTTGCTGAAGCTCAAACGTGCTGCGTAACACGAGAATGAACCTCATGGGTTCTTGCTGAAGCTCAAACTTGCTGCATAACAGGAGAATGAAACTCATTGGTTCTTGCTGAAGCTCAAACGTGCTGCGTAACACGAGAATGAACCTCATTGGTTCTTGCTGAAGCTCAAACGTGCTGCATAACAGGAGAATGAACCTCATTGGTTCTTGCTGAAGCTCAAACGTGCTGCGTAACACGAGAATGAACCTCATTGGTTCTTGCTGAAGCTCAAACGTGCTGCGTAACACGAGAATGAACCTCACTGGTTCTTGCTGAAGCTCAAACGTGCTGCATAACACAAGAATGAACCTCATTGGTTCTTGCTGAAGCTCAAATGTGCTGCGTAACACGAGAATGAACCTCATTGGTTCTTGCTGAAGCTCAAATGTGCTGCGTACCACGAGAATGAACCTCATTAGTTCTTGCTGAAGCTCAAACGTGCTGTGTAACACGAGAATGAACCTCATTGGTTCTTGCTGAAGCTAAAACGTGCTGCGTAACACGAGAATGAACCTCATTGGTTCTTGCTTAAGCTCAAACGTGCTGTGTAACACGAGAATGAACCTCATTGGTTCTTGCTGAAGCTCAAACGTGCTGTGTAACACGAGAATGAACCTCATTGGTTCTTGCTGAAGCTAAAACGTGCTGCGTAACACGAGAATGAACCTCATTGGTTCTTGCTTAAGCTCAAACGTGCTGTGTAACACGAGAATGAACCTCATTGGTTCTTGCTGAAGCTCAAACGTGCTGCGTAACACGAGAATGAACCTCACTGGTTCTTGCTGAAGCTCAAACGTGCTGCATAACAGGAGAATGAACCTCATTGGTTCTTGCTGAAGCTCAAACGTGCTGCGTAACACGAGAATGAACCTCATTGGTTCTGACAGAAGCTCAAACGTGCTGTGTAACATGAGAATGTACCTCATTGGTTCTTGCTGAAGCTCAAATGTGCTGCGTAACACGAGAATGAACCTCATTGGTTCTTGCTGAAGCTCAAACGTGCTGCGTAACACGAGAATGAACCTCATTGGTTCTTGCTGAAGCTCAAACGTGCTGCATAACACAAGAATGAGCCTCATTGGTTCTGACAGAAGCTCAAACGTGCTGTGTAACACGAGAATGTACCTCATTGCTTCTTGCTGAAGCTTAAATGTGCTGCGTAACACGAGAATGAACCTCATTGGTTCTTGCTGAAGCTCAAATGTGCTGCGTACCACGAGAATGAACCTCATTGGTTCTTGCTGAAGCTCAAACGTGCTGCGTAACACAAGAATGAACCTCATTGGTTCTTGCTGAAGCTCAAACGTGCTGCGTACCACGAGAATGAACCTCATTGGTTCTGACAGAAGCTCAAACGTGCTGCGTAACATGAGAATGAACCTCATTGGTTCTGACAGAAGCTCAAACGTGCTGCGTAACATGAGAATGAACCTCATTGGTTCTTGCTTGAGCTTCTGTTACCAGTTGTGTACGTTGATATAAAAATACATTTATCTAAATAAAAAAGCCTAAATTCAAATATGTTCATCATATAAAGCGATAGTCTCTTCAGAAAATTTGGACTAAACCGCTCAATAAATATGGATTTGTTTTACGATCTCTTTATTAACTTTTTGAAGTTGTAGTTGCTTAGCTGTCTAAGAAGTACTACAGAAAGCTCTTTTTTTCATCAAAAATATATTAATTTGTGTTTTGAAGATGAACAAAAGTCTTACAGGTTTGGAAAGACATGAGGGTGAGTAAATGATGACAGAATTTTCCTTTTTGGGTGAACTATCCTTTTAAGATTTTAAAATCCAAATTGCACCAATGTAGTCTGTTTTTGAGTTCGGGGGACATAGAATTGTTTTGCACAATAAAAAATAGGTATAACAATAAATTGTGATTGTCAAAGAGAATAAGTAAATTTATACTCAAGGTGGCTAATTTAGAAATATATAAATGTAACCTTTATTTCAAAGTGAAGTTTGATTGGGGACATATGGGAATTTGCTTGTCAGGTGCTTCAAAAAGTTTATTATTAGGAAATAATCATTATGAATTTGTGTTAATTGGGAATTTAATCTGTTCATGAGGCATGAAACTTGATTAACATTTTAAGTAAAATATCCAGTATTGTTTAATGGAGACATACAATCTGTAGGAATGACCCACAAACTTAAAAGTAATAAGTTCATAAGTTGGTATCTGTACGTGGTATTTATAAGAAAAATGGATCTGTGGTATAAAACGTAATCCTCCTAAGATCCAGGAAAAGTATTTTGATTTTTTTTTTCTTCATGTCATTACATTGTTTAGAGCATAAGAAACAAATGCATTTTTTTTTTTTTTTAAATTGCATTTTATTCATATGTTATGCTATGTTCTCATAAGTGGACACCAGGACTTATAAAATGACATGAAATTAGGTGTATAGGCAAAAACAATGGGATTTTTTTTCCATTCACTAATCAATTTTCAGGTTTCAGGATTTATTTTTAAACCAAACTTTGTTTAAAGATGATTCTCAACTATGTTATGAAAGATATAATGGAATGAACTGATATACCATTTTACTTTATGCAATGGGTAAAATGGCCATACATGTGTTTTCCCATTCAATGCAATGTATCTATACACTGGATCTAATTTGCATATTAATGTGTTCTTGAGCAACATGTAATGAAAAAAAGAAGTGTAATAATGGGAGTAATAGTTGGCAACATTTTCATAATAGTATCTAATATTTCATAGGAGTATTGATATGTAATTTCTTTCCCTATTCACTTCTTGTGTCTCCCCAAATGCCTGATAAACATGATTTAAGTCCCGTATGTATAAAAAATCAATGCCCTGTTTTGTAATAGAATTAGAAACCCATAACATGATTTATATCAAACAGTTTGAAATTTAGTCAGATTTAATTAAATGATAAAATATTTCAAAATACAATTTTCCATTAGAGTGCTAAATCTGTCATTTTTAAAGACCAAGGAGAAGTTCAACCTCCAAACAAATGAAAAGCATTGAATGTGCTCTTTACAGGACTGAAAACTGTGACATGTATGTGTCAGAGAAATTCACTCAAATATAATGACTGGCACCCAGGAGGTTATACGACGTGACGTGAATGTATCTCCCTCTACCGGCAGTTTACGACACACTTAAAAGTACACATACCTTACCATCAGCAGCGAAGAATGTGTGTCTAGTACGCAGCTGTAGTGAGACCTCATTATTAAATAACGAGGCGGTCTGACCGGCAAACCCTGAAAACTTTCACTGATATATTCGCATATACACTTCGTATAGTCAGCTTCTTTAACAAAGTGCACGTGCGTGTAGTGCAGATGTGCGACGACACTCAATAACACTGATTTCTCCCTCAGATATATGTCGAGGACTTTAATAGCCTACTGAAATATTACGCTAAATTATTAAATTACGTATGTAAATTTTTTCGAGTGCCAAACTTTTCCCATGCATGAGACATGATTAAAAAATCTTTTTTATTAAATTTTTTTTTTTGCTTCCATAGGCTACATTTAAGAGAGTAGCCTATTAAAACGTAACCTCCCACTGAAGTGGATTTCAGCCCATTCTTCCAGCAGTCCCATATCTCTGACTTAAAAGTGGGGGCTCCATTCTTGAGGAATTTCGTCAGGGAGTAAAGTTGGGAACAACCCCCTATTTAGTGTCAGGTTGTGCTGAGACACCTCCCATTCTCTCAGAGGTTTCCCTCAGTGCTGGAGGAGCGAGAGGAGATCTCATTCTGGACTTCACACCAGCCTTCACTTTCCTTCTGTGATACCGACGGACTTTATCAGGTCTGATGACGCTCTCTTTACTTCTTTAGACTTGCATGGAGTTTGTAATTCACGTGTTCAGTGAATGAAATAATATTACTCAGGGAGATTGTTTGGATGTGACATGTTTAGTAGATTTAATCACAATTTATAAAATTATTATTTTAAGAACTGCAGCTTGAAATCTTGCAATTTGAGCGTTTTTTATGTTTAAATGTTTAGCAGAAATCAGTTTGAGATCATTATTAATTTACGTTGGGTGTAATTAATAACTTTTCCCTTGAAAAAGAAAAATAAGGGATTATTTCTTCTGTAATTTAATTAGTTACTCCTGATGTCATTAAACTAAATACTATGTGTCGACTGTAGAACAATTATATATAATAATTAACAGCAAAAGTCTAACTTTAAAATGCCTGTTTTTATGTATCCTTCTTACATTTGTAATACTTTGGTCAGTTAATAAGAATAATTGATGTAGCTTTATATTATTTATTTGAATGAATTGAAAGAGCCGTTTCATGTCTATCCTAGTCGAGGTTGATATAGGATTTAGAAAGTAATTATGATAAGTAATTAAATACTTTTTGGAGAGAGTAATTTGAACACCAATCTAATTACACTATTGAAGATGTAATTAGTAACTTTTGAGAGTAACTTACCCAACACTGGTCCCATCTATAGCCTTTTAATCACATGAATGGTTGTGCAGTTTCACTGCACTTGTGTAAATCTCCACGTGGTGGCGCTCATGAGCCGTACTGCAAATCTCCACCTCATTGAGGAGTAAATCTGTGTAATTGTCATTTACATGTTCATTGTTTAAATGAGTGTTTAGACCACGTTTAGTCAAGAATAAAATACGAAGTACACCAAGAATGTTTTGGGATGATAATGCTATTAATTAAGATAGTGAACAGTGCATTTAATACAGAAATAAGGTTGATTTGTTTCTTCTTCTCTTTGTAGATTAATGAATGAGCTGCTGACTGTGTCTGTATAAACATGAAGATCAGGCTGTCTTTGGCCACTGCCGCTCTCTTTACTCTATTACTGAATTCAGTAGAGGCTCAAGGTATAGTCCATGCACTCTTTTGGTATTTTTTTTTTTTTTTTTTACAGTGAAATATGTTTTTGGACACCAAGTAATATCTTATATAAAGATGTATTAATACTTAGACCATCCTTAAGTTATATAATTGACTTCTACATAGTTCCATGTACTATAGTATATATAGTCATAGATTTATAGAAAGATAGATATAGTTTAATAAGCTAACAAAGTATGTGCTATATGTTTGTTTAAAAATGTTACTCTTCATGTTAAGTGTGATAGACACAGTGGTCCTAAAGACACACACATACACACGCACGCACACATACACACACACACATGTTGGGTTTTCATGTTTTATGGGGACTTTCCATAGACATAATGGTTTTTATACTGTATAAACTATATATTTTATCCCCTTACACTAACACTACCCCTAAACCTACCCATCACAGGAAACATTCTGCATTTTTACATTTTCAAAAAACATAACTTAGTATGAATTATAAGCTGTTTTCCTCATGGGGACCAAAAAATATCCCCACAAGGACAAGGATTTTGGATATTGCCATCTTTGTGGGGACATTTTGTCCCCATAACGTAGGGTTTACCAGGCGACACACACACACACACACATACACGCACACACACACATTGTGTTTTCATGTTTTATGGGCACTTTCCATAGACATAATGGTTTTTATACTGTACAAACTGTATGTTCTCTCCCCTAACACTAACCCTACCCCTAAACCTACCCATCACACACAACTTTCTGCATTTTTACATTTTCAAAAAACATTACTTAGTGTGATTTATAAGTTTTCCTCATGGGGACCAAAAAATGTCCCCACAAGGAAAAGGATTTTGGATATTGCCATCTTTGTCCCCATAACTTAAGGTTTACCAGGACGCACACACGCACACACGCACACACACACACACACAAACACACACACAAACTCTATTTATACTTAAAATGTTTAGCATGAAAAATAGTCATGTAATCTGCCATTTGTTGCGAGGCATTCCTCTACAGCGTGAAACAAAGCAGTCTGGGATGGTCATCACCTCTTTTACGAGCCAGTTATTGTCCAATGAATTACCACAATATTTACGTGAAGAGCTGAAATGAACACATTATTACAAAAGCATCATTATTAAACAACAGAAAAAGGTTCAACTGCTGACCTTTTATCGATTTTTGCAGTATAAGTTACTATAGGATTTTTAACAGCTTAAAAGTGTTCTTTGTTATGGCAGAATTCGGTCTAATAGACGACAGTTTTTGTTCTCTTGCAGAGACTTGATTCTCTTAAGTCAAACTCAAAAGTGCAGAATTCATGAGTTAAAAGATATGCGACAAAATCACTTCGTTTTGAACTTTTTCACAGCACACTGTGTAGCAGGATCAGGGTTGCCAGATCCCAGGAAAAAATTCAGCCAGAAAACCGACTCAAAACCCGCTTAAAAGGAATGAAAAATAGACAGCGTCCAATCACAGTTAACAGTACCGTGATTCCCATAAAGCGCCTTAAAATAAACATTTTAATAATATTTATTTTTATGCTTTAATGTTTTTTTTATGTATAGTTAGACTAGTTTATATGTATTATGGGCATATTTAGTAAAAAAAAAAAAAATTCTATATATATATTTTTACTTTATCATTTTTAAGCACTTTGCATGATAAATTATTTAAAATGTGAGATATAAATCTGAATACATTTCCATTTCCATCTATAAGGTAGTTTTGTCCTTTCACTCCTCCAATTCTTTATACAATTCCTCGTACATTAAATTAAAATCCATTTATTTTCTGAGTTGGCATTTTCAAAACAGCCCAATTGTGCAATAAAACCGTGACCTTGAACTGGATATACATGTACAATGTACTTCAAATATAAAAATACACATTAGTTATGCTTTACTAAATCAGTGACGGTAGTAAAATGGATAAGTGTTTTCTACCACATGATTTGAAGTTGTTTTAGTTTAAGTCGGATATGTAATTAAAGTCGCCACACAGCATCAGTTCAGCCCAGTGACGGCTGTCTCAGGAGAAAATGATGTGAGAACGTGAGGATGGAGTCTGGAAAACCAAATGGAAACTTTCATTTTTCGTTTTTTTTTGGTGCTGTAACAGAATGGAAAGATGTAACACGAGAGGGCTGAACTGGTCCTCAGACAGCACAAAGACAAAGAGCCTTTTTAGGTTTCCTGCAGCCGCTCACGAAAACGCTGAGTTGCAATCCATATGGAAAGTTAATATGCAGTAATGTTTAATGTCAGCACATGTTGCGGAATTACTTTGGCATCTGTTCGGCTTCTCCGGGAGACTCCAACCTGGCAACGGCGCAAGCCAGAAAGAATGCCTGCCTGGCTGGAGGTTATTGACGCGGGGCAGACTTTCTCTCCGTGGGGATGAGAGAATTAAGCGCTCTCCTGATGGGCCTCCTCATCCTGAAGTTTCCAGAAACTCAACACGAGCAGACGTTTGTGTCACTTTCGTTATTAAACTGTCACCAGAGTCAACAAAGCTGTCCGATTGCATTATTTTACATTCCACTGAGCTGGTGTCTTAAGCACATGGTAGGTGGTGTTTCATACATGGTTTGCGTGCGCTGGTGCCGTGACACGTCCCATAAGATGCCTCGGCTTGACGTCTGTGAATCAGTGAAGACTCACGGGTTCGGAGAAGGGCAGAGGCCTGTTCGGACGCAGACCGTTTGAGTTTGATGCGTCAGGTTGGTGAGCATTCTTTCTCCAGCAGGTCGTGTTATTTGTCGTTTGCCTGGTGTTTTTCCTCCATCGTTTATTTTAAAATGATATTCTGCCACTCTGGCCTCCACTCATGCACACGTCTTTCCACCCTTCTTTTTCTTTGTGCATGTGACACTTTGCCACGTCCTCATTATCCAGCTGGCTGTTAGGTAGAATTAAGAACAGTAGTGCATGGAAAGAGATGATCAAGGTTTCACAGGAAAGATCTGCTCTTATAGATGATAATAAATCTATTGCAGACTCTGTGGATCTTCATCACCTTGTTGATGAAGAGTAGTAATAAATGCACTAGTTTAATCATCTTAAAAATAAAGGTTCCAATTAGAACCAAATGTAATTCTCTACATGGAACAAATATTCGGTACACATATCTAAACATTCTTAAATCAAGATCAAAATTTACTTGAGAAGCAAAATGACTTAAGGGCCAGCTTTACTAACAACTTGCTGGCGCAAACCCTCTTTTGCCGTTAAAAAAACCACTGTCAGGATTTACTAAAGACACGCAGTGATAAATTAGCGCTGAAGGTGTGGACAGTTATTTTTGCGTTACTTATTGCATATGCATTTGTAGGAGTTTCCCTTTCAGACGCAGTATTTATGGGTGGAGAGTATTTAAATCAATCATGCGAGCTGATTTACTAAGGTTTGCGCTCGTCAATTTACTGGTGTTTGCACCAATATTTACCACCCAAAAAAGCGTGTCTTAAACCGGACGCTAACAGGTAGATTGTGCTGGTCATTATGGAAATGATCCGGCTGCGTCTGTGTTCTTTAATTTGCGTGTCGTCAGTAGATCATGCACTGAACTGTCCACTCCCATCGCCACTTTTTTTTGTAATTGCGTTCTCACGCTGATTTGCCCTGTTTAGTAAATTGCTTTCTGAAAAATGTATTAAAATTAAGTGAGTTTATACTACAGGGCTGTTGAATGCTTGAATCTGATTGGTTGACGAACATTTTAAGGTGTGCAACTATGGACCCTTTTCACAGACTGCACACCTTAGAAAGTTTGTCAACCAATCAGATTCAAGCATTCAACAGCTCTGTAGTATAAACAAAATGCTCAGGGAAACGTACGGCTAAAGTAGTTCCAGGCAGGTCTTGACCGCATTACAGTCCCATATCACTCCGCCAAATGATTTTAGTTATTTCAGCCGACAACAGCAAAAGAAACAAAACCTACAACAACACTGAATAAGCAAATAAATACAGTAAACAACAGGATAAAAACAACTAATTATTTCCATGTGTTTTGCCACAAAATTATGTTTTACTATGTACGGAAAGCACATACTCTCTTTCTCCCACTCAAACGCACACATACAGTACGGACACACACTCGCACAGAAACGTGTTGTCAATGCTGCTCTGATGATTTTATCAGTAAAATATTTTAGCAACTTAAAAGCACTAGCGAGGTAATAAAGGCGCTGTTCTTGAAGCAGATAAACTTACAGTTTTGCTATTAGAGCTGAACACTGAGAGACACATAGACTCAGATAATTCACTCTCTCTCTCTCTCTCTCTCTCTCTCTCTAATAACTGCATTAGTCTGCTATCAGTGGCTCAAGGGATTAGATGCGAAAGAAATTAGTCCTACACACAAGAGTTTTAAGGACAAAACCTGACAAATGTCTCAAAATACAATCAAAAAAAAAGTTTTAAATACAATCAACTTGAATATTTAAGTAATTTCAACTTAAGTTACATTAAACTGACTTTAAAAAAAAGTTGTTTTGATGAGTTAAAGTTGTCATAACATTTTGACCTGAGGTGTGCATTATTTTTCTAATAATTCAACGGCCTGTCGTCAATTATTCCTTACTTATGCTTAAAACACGAAAAAATGCCAATGGTGTGTGAAAAATAATTGTGTTTTCCAGATAATTTTTTCTTGTTTTTAGCATAAACTCACTAAACTTTAATGCATTTTTTCAGAAAACAAGACTTAATATCTTATGTCATTTTGCTTCTCAAGAAAACGTATCTTGATATTTAGATATTTGTACTGGAAAACAAGACAAAACACTAAGTAAGAAAATACATATTTTACAGTCTTAAAGTCTTAAATCTGAAGAAACTAATAAATAAGAACTTCATCCCAAAAAACACTAAAGTTTCAATCAACCTTTATTTTTAAGTGTGCTAATCAGTATTGTAATATTGCACTCTGCCAGTAAAATATACTAATTCATTCCTGTGAAATGAAGCATGTTTAATATCCTCTATTGGTCACATTTTGTATGAGATCACCTGTTTTTCCTCTGCATTCTTTGCATTCAAGACATTATCGTGACAGCAGAGATTTACATCAATCATCAGCATTCATGCATGCAGATGTGACATGGATGTTGAGTGCGTACTGTAAGTGGACATCTCATCATCGTAGATCGCCGCCGGTTGAGATGAGATCCTTGACGGTTTGATGTAGATTGCATGTCATTAATGTCTATGACGGAATATCATTTTGAAATACATTTGTAGCCTCTCTATGTTGTCCTCTGTGTACATGGAAACAGTGTAATAAGCAACTTTCTCATGTACATGTGCATGACACTTCGACCATCAGACGAATGTGGATAGATTTCCTCCTCATATGTGCGTGATTGTACGTTTTCCTTCAAACCTCTCAATTAGGAGTGTTGTCTTGTCACGTTCACCTTCTGTATGAAAAGGAACTACACAAAAGTCTGTCACGACAAGTTGTGTATTCTTTTTATGAGATTTGCAATGGATGTGTGGCTTTAGTAAAACTCGTTATAGCCTCGTTGGAATATATGTATATATACAAAGTGTATATATAACATATATGTATAGTTTCTGGACATCTCTGACATCTTGAAAACTCGATTCCATTGTATAATCAATATCTTGGGAATGGATATGATTTATTTTTGTCACCAGAGTTCTGTTTCCAGTGAACGGGCATGCCTTGTATTGACTGCATTCAGCATGTATTGGATGGTTGTCTGCACATGGATTGGCGTGGATGACGTTTTGTTTGTGATAGGTCTTGAAATGTGTTTAGTTCTTCTCTGCTTGAGCTGCAGACCATGAGATTCCAGGTTATGCAACTCAAGAAAAGGCCATTTGATCCGAAATGGCTTCCGTCACCCTCTTATGTTGTGTTTTGTCATCTTCACTCTTGGTTGTGTTTGTCTTGCCCAACAATAAACGAGTCAACTTCAGTCCTGAAGTGTTTGTCGTTGGGGTTGTTAAAAATCATCTTCAAAATTTCTTGTTAATTCAGATATGGCAGTTTCTTGTGATCTTGACTCTTTTATCCTCTTGTTTGCAGTGGAGCCTCCTTCAGACTTGAAATTTAAAATCCTAAATGAAAACACAGTGCAAATGTCATGGAGGAGGCCTGCGTCTCAGATACGGGGCTACAGAATACAAGTAATATCAGACACAGGTGCGTGATGTCAGCAGCTGCACATATTACAGCATCTGTATCCGTCTTTTGCATCAGCATTGACTGACTTTGATATCTCATTATCTGTTCCAGATTATTCTAAAGATTTGACTCTTCCTGCCTCGGCCACAAACACATCAATCACGGATCTAACTCCAGATGTAGACTATTCGGTGTCAATCAATTCATTTGATGGTGCGGAAGAAAGTATCCCTATTCTTGGACAATTAACAAGTAAGTGCACACTCAATGCCCTTTTTTGTTAAGGTAAGCAACAATTCAGACTTTTCTCTCACAATTCTGAGTTTATATCTCGCAATTCAAACTTCTTTTTTCAGAATTGTGAGATGTAAACTTGCAATTGCGAGTTATAAAGTCCAATTCTGACTTTATAAAAATAAAGTGACTTGTATCTCGCAATTCAGAGAAAAAAAGTCAGAATTGTGAGATAAAAAGTCGCAATTACCTTTTTATTTTTTATTCAGTGGTGGAAACAAGTTTCCATAGAGCCCTGCACATGACATGCAGACAAAAATATATATCATGGCCATGAAATGAGGGAATTAATTATTGGTCACACTTTAGATTAGGGTCCAGTTCTCACTATTAACTTACTATTAACTATGACTTTTGCCTCAAACTCCTATTTACTGCTTATTAATAGATATTAAGGTAGTTGTTAAATGTAGGTATTGGGTAGGATTAAGGGATGTAGAATATGATCATACAGAATAAGGCATTAATATATGCTTTATAAGTACTAATAAACAGCCAATATCCTAGTATTATGTATGCTAATATGCCACTAATTAATATAGAATTATTTTATTGTGCGCACAATTGAGTAAAACAAGGAAACAAATTACTATTGCAGGTGCACGGTTTACTTAAAACAAAGGATTGAATTATTATATAGTGTGCACAATTTTGTAAAATAAGGGAACGAATTATTACATTGTGCGCACAATTTAGTAAAATAAGGGAACAAATTATTATAGCAGGCACACAATATAATAAAATGAGAGAACGAATTATATCATGTGCATGATTTACTTAAAGGATTTACAGTTTTTTTGCCAATCTCATGTTAATCTTAAGTACCTGTAAAGTAGTATTGCATCCTTCATATCTCTGAAGAGTCTTTAGTGTTATCATATTTATAAAAGACCGATACGCTGTACCGATTCTTTCCCAAAACAGCCAAACTCATACGCACAACCGGCGCAACGTCATAGAATGTCTCTGAACAGATTCACGCCCACTTTTAGGGGAAAAGTGCCGGTAGACCGTATTGACTTCAATACAAAATAGCGGCGCAAAACAACGTCCGTACACAGCTGGCAGGCTTGAATAACTTAAGAAATCACCAAGATTAAACATGTCAAGTAATTATATATCCAGCCTGCCTGCCAAGAGCGTGAAAGATACATCAACACTCTTAATTTGGTCAATTTAAAAACATGTCCCTTCATTCTCCCACCGTCAAATTGGTGTAACAACCCCACCCAGTGGCCAGAGGACATTTACTCGTACCTCATCGAATCACAGGTAAGCCAGTGAATAATTTAACTTCGTTTTTGAATCATGAAATACATATGATGCTATCGGAAGTCAGGCTAGCTGTATGGCTGGACAGAAAAGTGTACTCTAAATATAAAGACATAATATATACATTTAAAGATGTTTACTTGCAAAAACGAAGTAAAATCATTCACTTGTTCCACCAATTTGACGGTGGGAGAATGAAGGGACATGTTTTTAAATTGACCAAATTAAGTATTTGGATGTATCTTTCACGCTCTTGGCAGGCAGGCTGGACATATAATTACTTGACATGTTTAATCTTAGTGATTTCTTAAGATATTCAAGCCTGCCGGCTGTGTACGGACGTTATTTGTGCCGCTATTTTGTATCATTATTATTTTCCTCTAAAAAGGGGCGTTTACGAAATTGACAGTTAAGTTCCCGGATGTGCCGGTAGTCCGTATGGAGGCGTGCAGTGGGCGGAGCTAAAGAGACACAAGCACACACACACACAAATACATCATGGCATTATCCGTGGATAACTTTTGATTCACTATATGTTTGTGTTGTTTACATTATATGCGCCGATTGCCAACAAAAAACATTTGATGCAGTTTCACTCACCGCCTGCCGTTTCCACTCATGACCGGGAACAAACAAACAGACTTGCAGAACTCCGGAAAAAAAAAACTGCATCCACTGTTTCCTTAACGCTGGGTTATTTGGGAAGCTGAACAAGGTTATCTTTCCCTCACAACCAGAAACACATTGTTAGTGACATTGTTGATTTCGGTGTCTAAAAACAAAATACTCATTTTTTTTTCAGAATGCAGGAAATAGCATTAGACCCCCCTTTAAAATGAGGGAACAAATTATTATATAATGCGCACGATTTAGTAAAAGAGGGAACCAATTATTATTATATCATGTAAAACAAAAAGGGAACAATTTATTATATCGTGCACAGGATTTACTTAAAACGAGGGAATGAATTAGTAAAATGTGCTGATGTATTATTAAGTCGTGGGAACGAATTGTTAATTCGCGGCCATGACATACATATTAAGCCATAATGCAACAACCCACAATACTTTAAGAATCGCGTATAGCAATACACTTAAAACTTTCAGCAAGAATCATTCATTTTCTTCCGAAAGAAAGAGATCTTGAGATCTACTAAGCAAAATTACAAAACAAAGTATTGTTAATAATTGGATGTGATAAATCCATTTGCCAAAAGGATTCATAAGCTTTCAAGACACAGACCTAACGTCTTCTCCTATTACAGTTCAATCCAGCAACACAAGTGGAACAAGGAAGCCGCAGTCAGAGGCTGTCAGTGAGTATATTCAATCAAACCATTTCTTCATCACCCCAGATACTCTTGTTTCTTGTCACCTATGAAATGGAACTCTATATGCAATGAATTAGATCACATTTTTCCTTTAGACTTTTTTTCTTTTGACCACTGTAGGGTTTATGAACTTGTTACAGCTCGCAAAAAAAGATTGCTCAAGTGTGTGGTTGGCAGTGTTCAAATTGCCTTTAATTAAAAGCATTAAAATAGAATCAGAGCTTATGAAACATTTTCTTTGTGCTGTTAGAAGTGGCTGTTATAACACAGAGGTGGGCTGAGTTTCCTTCTAGCCTCATTCATTGACTCTCACACACTCAGACATCATGTTTAAACCAGTGGAAAGGATTACGGTCTTGACCCAATTCCACTCCTTTTCTTGTGAGTCCAAATCATGAGTACAAGAGCCAAAAAAATCCCACTGAAATTCCAGAAAACCAGTTCTCAAGATGTACATTTCACAGTAAAGTTAGTCACGTCTAAAGAAACAGAAATATGTTTATTGAAAGTATCCATTGCATTGCAAAAAGCAAATTTTTGTGTGGAAATGCTGGAGGACACTGCCATTAATAATTGAGTAAGTGTAGCTGGAAAATAAACACGCGTAAAACAGACATTAATTGCTCATTAATGTGTCAAAACAAATAAGCGAAAAGATGAAGATTGTAGCAGATAGTATGCTCTCATGTTATTATTTGGCTTTCTCTCATGCCTTTCTCTCATTTCCTCATCATGCAGAGTGTTCAGTAAGTGCTATCACAGATCTGGTTTTCCTGGTGGATGGCTCTTGGAGTGTGGGAAGAGACAACTTTAAATTTATCCGGAGTTTCATTGGGGCCATGGCGGGAGCTTTCGACATTGGAGAGGATAAGACCAGAGTGGCTGTGGTACAGTACAGCTCAGATACCAGGACGGAGTTCAACCTGAACATGCATTACAAACGGCCTGATGTCCTACGAGCCATTAAAAATCTGCCCTACAAGGGTGGTAATACCATGACAGGTGTGTAAAAGATTTACCATACAATGATTTTGCCAATTAGGACTTGTTCCTAAATAAACATCTTGTTGGTCCTGGAACAAATATAGGCAACATCAATCAACCATTTGGGAATTTGGGGTGATAGGAAAGGTGTAAGTTTTGGGTTAGGTTTAGTGAATAACATTTTTATCAATTTTAACTTTACTTATATAGCACATTTAAAATGAAAGTTGACCAACGTGCTTACAATATTGATTACCAACATCATGAAACAAACAATTTAGGTCTACGTACAGAAATGTAGGTAACACATAGATAATGTAGGAACACGTCCTAGGTCCTACTTGGCAAAAATATGCTCACAATGTAATTTATTGTCTGAATTTCAAACATAAGTTTATAGGTGTATTTTAACACCAACCTGATTGAAGTGTTAGTTCACCCAGAAATGAAAATCGTGTCATTAATTACTCATGTTGTTCCAAACCTGTAAGACTTTTGTTCATCTTTGGAACACAAATGAAGATATTTATGATGAAATCTGAGAGATTTCTGTCCCTCCATTGACAGCTACGCAACTGATGCTTCAAAAAGTTCATAAAGAGATCGTGAAACTAATCCATATGAATTGAGTGGTTTAGTCCAAATTATCTGATGAGACACGGTCACTTTATATGATGAACAGATTGAATTTAGGCTTTTATTCACATATAAACATTCATTAACTCACACATCAGTTGTGGTAAACGGAAGCTCAAGCATGCTCGCTTGATGTGCAAGAACCAATGAGGTTCATTCTCGTGTTGTTACGCAGCACGTTTGAGCTTCTGCAAGAACCAATGAGGTTCATTCTCGTGTTACGCAGCACGTTTGAGCTTCTGCAAGAACCAATGAGGTTCATTCTCGTGTTACGCAGCACGTTTGAGCTTCAGCAAGAACCAATGAGGTTCATTCTTGTGTTACGCAGCACGTTTGAGCTTCAGCAAGAACCAATGAGGTTCATTCTTGTGTTACGCAGCACGTTTGAGCTTCAGCAAGAACCAATGAGGTTCATTCTCGTGTTACGCAGCACGTTTGAGCTTCTGCAAGAACCAATGAGGTTCATTCTCGTGTTACGCAGCACGTTTGAGCTTCTGCAAGAACCAATGAGGTTCATTCTCGTGTTACGCAGCACGTTTGAGCTTCAGCAAGAACCAATGAGGTTCATTCTTGTGTTACGCAGCACGTTTGAGCTTCAGCAAGAACCAATGAGGTTCATTCTCGTGTTACGCAGCACGTTTGAGCTTCTGCAAGAACCAATGAGGTTCATTCTCGTGTTACGCAACACGTTTGAGCTTTTGCAAGAACCAATGAGGTTCATTCTCGTGTTACGCAGCACATTTGAGCTTCTGCAAGAACCAATGATGTTTGTTCTCACGCGTCAAGCAAATTTATATGTGAATAAAAGACTAAATTAAATCTGTTCATCGTATAAAGCGATCAGTTTGGACTAAACTGCTCAATTCATATGGATTAGTTTTACGATCGCTTTATGAACTTTTTGAAGTGTCAAGTTGTGTAGTTATCAATGGAAGGACAGAAATCATCAAAAAGATCTTTATTTGTGTTGGTGAGGGTGAGAAATTAATGACAGAATTAAATGTTTTGGGTGAACTATCGCTTTAAAAGATGTTCTGTAGCATCATGCAACATTTGTATCTTGGTGTCTTACATGCTCAACCAGGAGATGCAATGGACTATCTGGTGAAAAACACTTTTACTGAGGCGGCTGGAGCCAGGAAAGGCTTCCCAAAAGTGGCCATGATCATCACAGATGGAAAGTCGCAAGACCCAGTAGGAGAGTATGCTGAACGGCTGAGGAACATTGGAGTAGAGATCTTTGTCTTGGGTATGTGTCTACACATCTGTTGAATATGTATCTGTAATATGGAACTCTCTTTCAATCCGCAATTCATGTCTTTAGGTATCAAAGGAGCAGAGGAAGATGAGATGAAGGAGATGGCCTCCACTCCCCACAGCAAGCATGTCTATAATGTTCCAAACTTCGACATGATCAATCAAGTGCAGAAGGAGCTCATCACTGAGGTCTGTTCTGGTGTGGAGGAGCAGCTAAATTCCCTTGTAAGCGGAGAGGAAGGTACAGCCCAACACAAGCATTCATAATCTAGCTAAACTCATAGAGAATTGACCAGTTAATGGATGATCTATAAGTCATCTACCCATGTTTTTGCAGTTGTTGAACCAGCTTCGAACCTCAGAGTAACTGATATCTCCTCCAAATCCATGAGAGTTACGTGGGATTCGTCTCCTGGTGACATCACAGGCTATAAGCTGCAGGTCTTCCCCATAATTGTTGGTGCCAAGAAGCAGGAGCTCTACACAGGGCCCACATTCACCTTGGCCAATGTCAGAGACCTGTCCCCTGAGACAGAGTATGAGATCAGTCTGTTTGCCCTCAAAGGTCTGACCCCTAGCAAGCCAGAAGTTGTCACAGAGAAAACCCAGCCTGTCAAAGTGTCTACAGGTAAGATGCTAACTACTAATTTGTCATCTAGTAGATGCTTTTATCAAAAGTGTATGGTATCCATCTTGAGTTTAAAAGAATAGTTCCTGCCAGAAAGAAAATGTTGTCATCATTTACATTTATTTAGTCTCAAAATGACTGTCAAGCTCTAAAAATGACAAAGAATACTATAAAAAGTAGTCAATTTGTCTCCTCCAGAGTGTAGATTGGGTCTAAGTCTGGGCAAAAGTCTGGGCAAAAGTTGTATAGTGAATTCCAGCCTTAAATCTCACAGATATGGTCCTACTGGTCCTTACTGATATCTGTTTACCTTCCAAATGCTTATTCTAAAATTAAAATTTCCATCAGACAAACATGTTGTACAATTTTGTGTTTTGTGCCCTACAGAGTGTTCCCTAGAGGTTGATGTCCAAGCTGACATTGTTCTCCTGGTGGATGGCTCGTACAGTATAGGACTGGCTAACTTTGCTAAAGTCAGAGCCTTCATCGAAGTGCTCGTCAATTCTTTTGACATCGGACCCAACAAAGTGCAAATCAGCTTGGTTCAGTACAGCAGGGATCCTCACACTGAGTTCGCTTTGAACAAGCACCATGACATTGCAGCTGTGGTCAAGGCGGTCCGCACCTTCCCCTATCGTGGAGGCTCCACCAACACTGGCAAGGCCATGACCTATGTGAGGGAAAAGATCTTCATTTCAGGCCGTGGCGCTCGTAATAACGTGCCACGAGTCATGGTGCTCATCACAGATGGAAAGTCCTCAGATTCTTTCAAAGATCCTGCCAACAAACTAAGGGATACAGACGTAGAGATTTTTGCCGTGGGAGTCAAGGATGCCGTGCGCACCGAGCTGGAGGCGATTGCCAATGCTCCTGCTGATAACCATGTGTTTGAGGTGGAAGACTTTGATGCTTTTGAGCGGATCTCCAAGGAACTGACCACATCCATCTGCCTAAGAATTGAGCAGGAGCTCCATAACATCAAGAAAAGAAGTATGTGGCAACTTTCGTTTTCTTTCTGAAATGTTTGTTCATATGTATGTGTGTGAGCTAGATGGATGGCTTACCATGATTTCTCCAAGTAAGATCAATGATGCTCCTGGAATAACATTCTTATCCAATAACATTTTAGGAATGAGGAAAGTGTAAAGGTTAGGGGCTTGAACAACATTCTTGTCAGCCTAATCTATTCCCTCTGATAGGCAGTTTATGCTGGGTAGTTTTATGGTTGGTTTAGGATAGACTGTGTTTGTTTGATGGGAATGTTGTTCCAGGACCAACAAAAAATGGTGATCCAGGAACGCACCCTACTTGGCAAAATCACAGTTACCAATATTGTTTCATAACACAAATATTTATGGAAATACTAAACTCTGGAAACATCTGTTAAGGACTGCTTGGGCACAATAAACATCATGAGCAATAAATAATCATCATCATACTAAAAATAATATAGCTAAAATATAGCTCAATGCAGCCACTGGGGTGCCAAGCACTTTATTTGGCCATTATTTTTAAACATAAAGTTTATTGTACATTCATATGGTTAAACTTTTGCCACTCATTCATTTTAACAATCTTCAAACCTCTTGCATTTTGCTTTACATCACACACCTCTCATACACCTTTATTCGTTTAAGTCTTTAAGTCTTAAAACTACAGTATAACAACTTAGGACTCGTTGTAATAAAAGTGTGAAATACAGCAACTTTAGATCTAATTATTACTTTTGAATTTTTTTCTTTATTTTCTATAGCTTTTATGAAGTATAGTTTGAATTTTTGAACTGGTGGTAGCATTATAGAGATAGTCCTAAAGACCCCAAATTTGGTCAGATTACTATTCATTACCATCACTAAATTGTGCCAATTTTCATAATTTTTCTACTTATGGTTCATAGGGCTGCCATAGACTCCCACTGGGAAAAATAATAATAATAAAGTAAACTTACATTTCCAATAGAGGCTTCAGCACATTCGGTGCTTGGCCCCTAATTGTTGTCACACACTACAAATTTTAGTTTTTAGTTTTATTATGTGTAATTTCATGTATAGTTAGAATTTATAACTGCAATGCTTTTAAAGGTCCTCCTAGAGCAAGCAAGCAAGCAAGACAAAACTCAAAGCATTGAAAGTCAGAGGATAAACGTATACACTGTAAAAAAAAGTTACCTTTAACTTATGGTGATGTGTTTCCCCACACAGGTTTGCTTCCACCAAAGTCACTAAGCTTCTCTGAGGTGACCTCCAGGAGCTTCAGGACCTCATGGATTACTGATGGAGAGGATGTCCTGTCTTTTCTGGTGCGATTCAAGCCAGCGGCTGACATAACTGGACACTACATCTCTTTGGTGGTTCCTCATGACTCCTACACTACAGTTTTGCCCAATCTCACTCCTCTGACCACCTATGAGGTTAATGTCATTGCCCAGTATGATAAAGGAGACAGCTTTCCTTTGACAGGCGAGGAAACGACTTTAGAAGGTATTTGCACATAGTCAAAGTTGTTTATCTCTGACATATGCTACTTTTTTTTGCGTTTGACTGGTAACACGCACTGCTCTCGTAATTTAGAGATAGGCCCTGTCCGTAACCTCATGGTGAGCGAGGAGGCCGTGGACAGCTTTCGTGTGTCGTGGAAAGCTGCTCCAGGAGCAGTGCTGAGGTACAGACTGTTCTATGAGCCTGTGAGTGGAGGAGATAAACTGGAAGCAGAAACCGATGGGAGTCAAGTCACCACTGTGCTGCAAAAACTGCTCCCCGTCACCACCTACCGGGTAACAGTGTACCCTGAATATGCAAGTGGAATGGGTCCCTCCATGGACACTGAGGGCACCACCAAAGAAGGTCAGCACTGTTGGAGGATCTGTTGCTTTCACTCCTGATTCTTTTCTCTTGAAATTCCAAAAGGAGTCATTTAATCTTATATTTGTTATTCTCTCTCAGTTCGGGGGTCTCCACGTGACTTGAGGGTCTTCAATGAGACCGTGTCCACCATGAGGGTTTCATGGCGGGCTGCTCCAGGCAAGGTGCTTCAATATCATGTGGCCTACAAACCTGATGGTGGTGAAAGGGAAGAAATGTTTGTTAAAGGAGACACAACAACTGCTTTGCTGAAGAATCTTCAGCCAGACACCGAGTATGAGCTGTTTGTTAGTGCCCGTTATACCTCTGGCCTCGGAGCTCCACTTATGGGAACAGGCACAACTCTGGAAGGTAAGAGATTATTTAGTATTACAAACAGGACTTGACATTAACACCCACCAAATGCGGATGTGTTTCAGCGGTGGCGTGTAACACAGTCACTCCTACTAGCCACTTTGGTGGGTTGAATTTTTAATACATTCTTCAATTGTAGTCTTTTAAAAAGGCATCTGAAATAATAAACTAAGTGCAATGTAGTGTTGTCAAAAACATATATTTTTCGATACATATCTGAAACACTTCCAATACAAATTTTCCGCAGAATAGATACACAAACCCGCCTCCCCTGACTCACTCGTTTCATTTGTTCTGAATTAATATTGTTGCTGTTACAGGACTTGAATTTTAGCGTGAGATTACGTGTATTGCGCATAATTTTACTCATTCCTGCAGATTTTGTGCTCACACCCAAAGTGCGCGCACATAAAGCCGCCTCTCAGCACTAAATTGAGTTCTTCGCTGCTTACTGCGCTTAAACAGTCAAAAATTATGTCAAAATACTGGTCTTGGTGAGTATTCACGTATACACAGTCAATTATGTTTTAAGTGAACGTAAACAGTTGAGAAAAAAAACGCATGTGTAACAGTATAATGGATCCGTGTGTCAGGTCTTAAAGTGACAGCAGCCTAATATACCTGCCGCCAAATTATGACATAATATTAAAAATAACTATATGGCAGTTTTCCCCATGGTATCGATGTCAAAATTCTGGCCAGTGAAAATGCTGGGTGGCTATTAACTTTGGAAATTCACTAGCCACAGTGGCTGGTGAGCAAAAAAGTTAATGTCAAGCCCTGATTACAAAAGAAGCTTGTGCTTTTTACATTGCAATTCAAATGTCTGATGTACACTGTATTTTATGAAACTAAAAACCGAAGGGTTATGCGTGGTTCAAGAACCCAGATGGCAGTCTGCACCAATGGTTGACCGACATTGCTTTTTCAATAACAGATACAAACTCCTTGAAGGCAGGTTGTCTACTATGAGAATGCCAATCTATAAATACAGTGTAGTGATATCAAATGAGAAATTAAAAAATGAAGAAATAAAAGAGCTGAAATCAAATAAAAAATTACACCATATTTAATCAAAAGTCAATTGAAATATCTGCAGATATAGAACTTTATAGCAAAGCTGTACATTTTAAACTGTTTGTTTTAGACAGTCACTTCTGCTACCCTATTCATTTCTTTGCATGCTTCCATATCACACTCTTAACAGAGGACAGATGTACTTAAAAGACTTTCAGTGTTGTCTGTCAGTTTGAAGTGCACTCAGTAATTTTGGGAACCAAATGGATGACCTTTTAGATTGTGTCATCTAATGACAGATCTAACTGTGTGGATTCCCCCATGCTGTGGCTTTATACATTTGGTGTGTGGGCAGCAGATGAATTAGCTGAGCTTGTAAAAATTTCCTCACTCATGCTTAGCATTGCATGAATAGCAAATGGAAACAAAACCTCAAGAGATATTAGTTTGGAGAAATCTTTTCTAGTGTCTAACCGTGGTCTAGTAATCAGAATTTGGGGTTTTAAACTTAAACCAAAGTTACTAATTTAAAACTACATCATGTCAATATATATATTACATACTGTTTTGATCATGTGCAGCCAGAAGGATTTTTAGTGATTGCTAGTTATTTCTAAACGAATGACAGTGTCCTGTTACGGTCCGGCTTACATGAGTGGTCTCAAACCACTAAGAGCCAATTGCATCCACATAAAAATGCTTGTTGTTTTTTTGCCTTCGTAAAAAGTAAAGTCCATGTCTCTCTCAATATTCTCTTGATAAAAAGCATGTCACTGTGAGTTACTGTACTATTAACTTGTGGGCTTGCTTAATTTGAGTCACTGCCAAACAATTTGTTCAAAGGTTTTTAGCCTAAACGTATCTGCCTTAAAGGGTTAGTTCACCCAAAAATAAAAATTAGCCCATGATTTACTCACTCCATATTTAAAACGTTATTAAGTAGTTAAGCAAAACCTCTGCGTATGCGTCAGTTCAGTTGTTATTCTTTTGCTGTCTGCAAGAAGCTAGTTATTTTACTTAACGTTTTAAATATGGATATTTTTCTCACACAAACGCATCGATTCGCTTCAGAAGGCCTTTATTAATCCCCTGGAGCCGTGTGGATTTATTTTATGATGGACAGATGCACTTTTATGGACTTCAAAAACAGACGCAGACACAAACTACCATTCACTACCATTATAAAGCTTGGAAGAGCCAGGACATTTTTTAATATAACTCTGATTGTATTCGTCTGAAAGAAGAAAGTCATATACACCTAGGATGACTTGAGGGTGGGTAAACCATGGGATAATTTTCATTTTTGGGTGAACTAACCCTTTAAATGCCCAGTACTTGCTACGTCTTTTTTTGGGATGGATTACAAGCAGTGTCATATAAAAAATACAGATAACAAGATCTAACCGGAAGCGCTAATGATTGTCTATTGCACATTATACAAAAGCACATATTTCAGAGGCTTGTCATTATGTATGCTGACTCAAGCAGCCTTTCAACACAGAGGCGAAGGAAACATTTGACTAATTTCTGGCCGATGACAAGGCATTTCCAAACTGAGCTTCGTTATACTCCATATCCTGGAGGATAACACAGCTTTCTTTGTTTTAGTTGCCCTCAGCCTCCAGAAAATGGCCAAGCCCAGTCAGGGCAATTAGGAAGTGACCTTAAATAAGGGCTTTGGTGACTGATCAGTTTTTTCTGAGGGTGTGAGAATCATATTGCATCTCATGTTCAGCTTACTGTTAAAAATGTCATTATAATTGTTGATTTGCATATCTTCTGAATGCAAAAATTTGTAAACCTGTTTTTCTAAATCAGCCAGTTTGCTCCAGGGATCTCAGAGCGTCTATGTGTTTTAACATCTGGTGAATGTGGTTGCAGTCAGCATGAGTTTTGTCTCATGATAGTTTTTGTGGAAACTGGGCTTGGGCTGTGAGATCTTTGCCAGCACCAGATTATGTCTCTAAGCCAAGAGTGCTGCCCTGTTTTACTGAAAATGAGCTGAATTCTGCAAGAAGAGAGAGGACAGAACTCATTTACTCATCAGGCACTGTCCAGATGGATCCCGGGCAAATTTTGCAAAGCTTAATCAGTGTGCTATTGGAAATTAACTTCTGTAATGTCCAAGTGTAAAAGTCATGCTAGATTGTCAGCTTTGAATGGCAGTTTTTCAAAAGCACGTTCAAGATGTTCGATACCAATATGTTCTCAGCTTGTGACCACCCAATCTGTTCATTACCTTTTAAAGATTGATTTCTCAGATGTGTCATACTTTATTCCACTCAGTCAGTGGCAGAGTTTGCTTTTTCTGAATGTGGACATGGGTGAGAAGATCCGGAAATTAGATCCAGGGCCTGAAATTGGATAAAGTCTATATGAAATAGCTACAAAGAGGAAATCAATGGAAAATGCTGCTAAATTGTTCATGATGTAGCTATTAGTCTGTTTAGTTAAAGTTGGCAACCATGACCAGGGGCTCAAGGTTTGACTGGTTCGATTTAGGCCCTGCTGGTTGATACTGCAACTACATTCTGTGGGCAAAAAGCATGTTTCTGAAGTTCAAACGCAGCCGTGTAAGCCACATTTCAATCATGACAAATAGAGTCACGGAATAGTTGTAGCATCTTAGCGGATATTGTTAATGTATTTGGTCTTGGCGGACTAGATATAGTGGACTTGATACTAGGGTTGGGTATTGTTTGAATTTTAACGATTTCGATTCTGCTTGTCGATTCCAACTCTTATCGATTCCTAATTTTGATTCCAATAAGGTAAAAAAATAAACATCATTCACATTCACATCATTCAAGTCTTTTTGCTAAATATTTCATTGTAGTTGAATAACATGAACAAAAATCAACAGGCTAAAGAACACTTGCACAAGGAACTTTGTCTATGGTTTAAAAATACCATAGCAAAACAACTAGCCTAACTAATATACATTTTAAGCATTATTAAAGACAAGTAAACACTCAGTAATTAAAAAAGAACAAATGAACAAATGAGCAATAGCACATATAAATACAACTGAACAAAGTACGATTTAAATAAACAGTGTTTTAAGATATTCAGGTATTGAGGTACAGAAACCGTAATCAAATGTAAAATAACACTGCACTTTATAAATAAAATATACATTGCAAATATAGTTAAATAAATAAAGTTTATTTTTATAAATAAAGTTATTCAGTCAAGAACAGCAAGTGAATTTTCTCTCTGTCTTTTGTTGTTTGATTACCAACTTTAACTAAATCATGAACAATTTAGCAGCATTTTCCATTATTGTAGAGACGGCTGCAGCAATATTAGGCTGCTGTCACTTTAAGAGCTACTGCACGGATCCAAGCCCAACTGTTACACATGCGTTTTCTTTCTCAACTGTTTACGTTCACTTAAGACATAACCGACTCCGTTATATTTTGACATTTTTGTGTGTATTTGTCCATTAAAGACACGGAAGAGAGCTCAGTTCAGTATCGCGCACTATAAAGTACGAGAGGTGGCTTTCTGTGCCCTCGTTCTGTGTGTGCAGCAGCGAAAACTGCGCGGGAGTCTTCTTGTGCTTAAATGGTTTAAAGTCATATTAAAATGCACACAAAGGAATTGATTATAGGAATCGAAATTTTTAGTTTGAGTCTGATTTCTGAGCTTAAGTATCCAGAATTGGAATCAATTTTCGATTCCCAACCCTACTTGATATTGCCAATAAATACATGTAAGCATGTAAGATCTAGACAGGTGAGGTGGAGGGTTTTAGAAGAACCAACTTACAGCAAACTCTGAACCAGACTATTTAAATGTTGATCAAGCAATCTCATTGGCTGAAGAATCATCAGAGACCAATCAGCTTGTGCCGTGTAGTAAATCTGGCAGATTCCATGTAAATGACTGCCTGTATGATTTGAATGAGGATGAACATTTCTTTATTATGCATAAGGTGGTCAGTCAAACTCATAGCCATTGCCAGCAGCCATATCACCCTGTAGCCCAAAACTGGTTTCCCACTGAAGCTAAGAAGGGTTGAGCCTGGTCAGTACCTGGATGGGAGACCTCCTGGGAAAACTAGGTTTCTGCTGGAAGAGGTGTTAGTGAGGCCAGCAGGGGGCGCTCACCCTGAGCTCTGTGTGGGTCCTAACACGCCAGTATAGTGATGGGGACACTATACTGTAACCAGCACCATCCTTCGGATGTGCCGTTAAACCGAGGTCCTGACTCTCTGTGGTCATTAAAATCCCAGGATGTCTTTCGGAAAAAGAGTAGGGGTGTAACCCTGGCATCCTGGCCAAATTTGCCCATTGTCCATCATGGCCTCCTAATAATCCCCATATACTGATTGGCTTCATCACTCGGTCTCCTCTCCACCAATCAGCTGGTGTGTGGTGGGCGATCTGGCGCAATATGGCTGCCGTCGCATCATCCAGGTGTTGCTACACATTGGTGGTGGTTGAGGAGATTCCCCCCTTCTATATGTATAGCACTTTGAGTACCCAGAAAAGCTCTATATAAATGTAACAAATTATTATTATTATTATAGCCTTGTAGGCAAGTAGGAAAGTTCTAGTCATGGCTTGAGGTCCTTTCCCGACCCTGTTCCCCATTGCCTGTCTACCCTTGCACTTTCCTATTAAAATGAAGGCAAAAGGCCAAAAAAATTACTTAATATGCATGGAGCAGTCAGACCTACTGTCAAGAGAATGTGTTGGGCTGAAGGACATAGCAGTAGAGAATTTGTCTTGCTTCCAGGTACTCCAAACTTTTCCAAAGTGAAATAATTCAGGATGACAGTCACATTTGTGCTAGAACTCCTGTTCCCAGTTAACATCAACATTTTGCTTGGCTGGTGCACTAAAACAAGGATCAAAGATGGAAAAATAGCATATGTGGAGGTCCAAAAGTAGTCTGGTTTTAATCTGGCCTCAACACATAACAATATCAGGACAGCATTAATAAACTCATGCACAGTACTGTGTTGTTGCGTCTCTGTTAAGTGGCTGCGTTTTCTCTCTCAATGCAAAAACACAGATGAATATTCATTAATAGCATGTGTTTTCTGAGTAGATGTGCACTGTAGTGCCTGGCATTGGCAGTTTGTCTGCATTTTAATTATCAAAAGCAGCCTGCAGAAGACATTAACATATGATCTCCTCTCCTCTGCGCTCTGTCAGTAAAATCAGATCTCAATGCTGGCCGTAGAACCACGTTAGATCTAGGCAACCTGGCATGGAGTCTAGACTTCTCTGTCTGATTCATCTTGAATTAGTTAATGGTGCACGCATCACTGTTGGCTTAGTGATTTGAAAAAAACTCTTAACCCTAACTATTCAACTTAAGTCTGTAAAGCCCCCGCAGAGTTTGTGCTACGAACATTAATGGTACCTCATAATGTGAGGCTTGTGCTGCTGCTTTACTAAATAATCAGACTTTTGCACCTGGTGGGTAAGGACTGAGCCACTCAACACCTTAGCAATGTTTCGACAACTTTTGCACACGCAAGCACCACCCCAACCCACCACTCACATATTAATTGGAAAATGTAATGTAAATATAATTCTTATTGTCCCTCCCAACAAAATGTTTACCTTTTTTTGAACCGCCAACTGTCTAAAATATTCCTAAGTAAAAAACCCTGTACAGATGTTCTTGAGGAATTAGACATTGGAGCACTCTCCGGAAAGAAATTGGGACAATAATTTTCCTAAGCACTTATCCTGTCATTTTAAATTCCTATCCTCCCAGGTCTATGAGATATCTAGTCCATGTTTAAGCTATGACGCAGAACCTGGTAATTGCACTTTAACTTGGGCTGTTGATTTAGGCTGACAAATGGTCCGTTTGGCGTGTTTTAGACCAGCAGAGCTCAACGGGTTTGAGACAGGTGACTATGCTGAGAGTCTGGAGAACATGAGGATGGGCGCATTAGAGGGAGAGGCGCTACTGTGGAAGTTTCACACTGCGGTTTATTCTAGTTGACTACCCTGTCAGCACTCCCACATTTTCATATCATTTCTGGTCCCTCTCCTCTTCTCTCTTCTGCTTCGGCCCTCTCAACATACACAACTGAGAGAAAGAGAGAGAGTGAGAAGATAGGTAGGTGGTATGGCGCAGATCAAAAAGAGAGCTACATCTGCAGTTTTAGCAGTCTGTGTTTAATGGATCGGGTTTCGTGTTCAATGGAAAGTAGATGTGGTGACAGATGTGTGGCAGCAGGGAAGAGATTATTTTTGCAGACTTGTTTTCCATGGTATGCGTTACTGACAGAGCAAATCAAAGCAATTGTGAGCTACCGGCATCTTAGACAGACTAGTGGAGAATTAGATAAATGCTCAGATAAATGCTTAAAGGATTAGTGCACTCAATAATGAAAATCCTGTAGTTTATTCAGATTTATGTTGATCCAAACCCATATGACTTTCTTACCTCCTTGAACTACTGAAGGAGATGTTTAGCAGAATGTTCAAGCTGATGTTTTCCCTCAGCGAATGTAGACAAAGACCAGGGCTGTCAACCTCCAAAAGTAAAAAAAAAAAATTATATGTAAAAATGTATATGTATTATTCCAATTTGAATCGAAAATGATTCATATGACCCCAGTTTAAACACACCTACAGTATTTTGCTGGTCTTACTTGGTCTAATCATTCTCTAAGCTTGGTGTTAAAGGGGTCATGAACTGCAGTGTTTTATTGTTTTATAATGTTTCCTGGGGTGCACTTTAAATTTTAGTGTGATTTTTGCATCAAAAATGGTCAAGATTTAGAAATAAAGGCATTTTATCCTACCCTGATTTTAGCCCTCTGATTTGAATGCTCTGTTTGAAGGGGCGTGTCTGCTGTGAGACTTCATTGTAAACGTCCACTGCTGTGATTGGCTGCTGTGAGACTTCAGTGTAAATGCCCACTGCTGTGATTGGCTGCTGTGAGACTTCAGTGTAAACGCCCACTGCTGTGATTGGCTGCTGTGAGACTTCAGTGTAAACACCCACTGCTGTGATTGGCTGCTGTGAGACTTCAGTGTAAACGCCCACTGCTGTGATTGGCTGCTGTGAGACTTCAGTGTAAACGCCCACTGCTGTGAATGGGTAACATCTTTGCATATGAGATAGCAAAGTTTTACACGAGGAACTCTCTGAAAAACTTGTGGTACATTTTTACTATTACAGCTCTCAAGGTTAACTAATCATGAAACGTGTTGATTATAGCATTATATTTAGATCTGTAGCATTATATTTAGATTGAAAGGTTGCAGTGATAAGCATTGTAGCCAATCACAGATATGAATGCAGCGATTTCGTCATTGCAACTTGATTTCTGCACACTCACGAATGCTTTCATGATAACCAACAGTGCAAACACAATGTAAATAAGAGAAACAATGTGATTTTGTCCGTTTAGTTACTGGTTTGATTAACTGCCACATAGACAAAGAACATCTGACTGTACATGATTTATTACATCACTGGTCACAGATCAGGCATTAAAATTACCACAGTAACTTGCATGTTGTGGCATTACTGTTGAGTCCATATCGTAAAAGTCTGTTTGCAAAGCCTGCGCCGAAATTGCGACTGATTTACCAAAGAATCCACAGTGAAATGTACTGAATACAAATAAATAATGCTCAACTGAGACATTCACATTGTTGTATATAAATAACCACATTCCTTGCATTAGAATCCTTTGGAAGGTAATGTTATTTTTAGTGCAGTGATCCTGTATCGCTCTTCTCTCCTCGTCATCTCACTAACACACCATTGGGCTTGGGGCCAAAGTTGCAATGATGAAGTAGGCGTTGTTCTTCTTCTGCAGAGGCAGTCTTTCACCTCTCATAGATAGGCACATTCCACAATGAGTCTTTCTCTGGACTTAATTATTGGACTATTGGACTAACAAGGAAGTTTTCAGTTCGGAAACTTACAGGATATTCTTATATTATGATGACTTCTTATATGGCAAAAGCTCAAGGAAAATTTGATTTCTCAGTTCATGGCCCCTTTAACTGATTTATGTTAGGTTTTCAAGTTGGTCTGCCATCATGACTAGGTATCAGAAACCTCTTTAAAACCATTAAAACACACATGCCTAAACAGCCTGGCCAGGCTGGATGACCAGTTAACCAAAGTAGCCTGACTAAACCCGCCTACAGTATTTTGCTGGTCTAAGCTGGTCTGTTCAGTCTCTATGCTTGGCCAAACTGGTGTTAACTAGGTGATTGGCAAGTTGGTCGCTTAGCCTGTCTAGGTGTAAGAAAATCTTCAAAACACATCAGTCTAATCAGCTTGGCCAGGCTGGTTGACCAGTTAACCAATGTAGCCTGGTTTAAGTTATTTATTTTTTTTTAGCAGGGAAGTGATTGTTGCTTCTTTGTAACCAGACCTTGTGAGATTTTGCATGTAATATGATCCGTTTTTAAGTCTTTTTTGTCTTTTTTTCTCAGAACTTGGTTCACCTTCAAATCTGGTTACTTCAGATGTCACTGAAAGCAGTTTTGTAGCATCCTGGACTGCTGCCCCTGGCAACGTCCGTCTTTATCGGGTCACCTGGAAATCACTCTTTTCAGAGGAAGCTGGCGAGAAAACCATCCCCGGGGACATAACCACCACTGTTCTGGATGGTCTTACACCGGAGACCCGCTACAAGGTTTCTGTCTATGCTGCCTACAGCCGTGAGGAGGGGCAGCCACTGCATGGAGAGGAGACCACAGATGGTAAGTCCATTCCCGCCTGCATAATGACTTCAGCATATGACCGGGCCGCTTTACCTCGCTCTGTGTGTCTGGGGTGGGCCTCTCGTCCTGAGGTAACCTACCCCAGAGAGGAAAAAAAACTTGATATACTGTATATAATGTCAGAATATTCCACTGACATGCACATAAACCTCGATGAAGTATATCTGCCCTACCAATTTGACTTGGAACGCCAGCAGTCAACGAAGGGGTCTGCAGTCTGCACACAGATTAAACTTTAAACTCTGCTACTAGCAAAAGATAATGCTTGATAATGCACGTAACTCAGATGAGTTTAGTTGCTTGCCTCAGAAACAAACCAGACTTATGATTTTGACCTGAAGGAAGTCTGAAGGACATATCTAGAGACCAGAATATCATACAGACTTGAGGGTGGGTCAATAGGCAACCACTAAGAACAAAAGTGTTGTTTAGTGTTGTCAAAAATATTGATATTTCGATATGTATCGATACCAGCTGCGCGTTCTTGCTCTCGAATTGACACACACCCGCCTCCTGTCACTCACTCGTCTCCAGTTGAATAGTGTTTGTATTGCATATATAATTATTTTTACAAAGAAAACATTTGTTATTTTACATTTGGTTACTTTCATTTCTTATCTGAATACTGTTAGACCCACCTGAAAAAACTAAAGCCATGTTTATTTCATTTGTCTCTTTATATTATTGTATTTATTTGTGCTATCATTTGCCATTTGTTTATTTGTTCTTGTTGTATTGCTGTTAAACAGTATTTATTTACTGTTTGTCTTTTTTTTGTAAATGTAGTTCAATTATTCAAATTAAAATTTCAAGGTATCGTATCGAAGTTAGAAATTCCAGTATTGTGACAACACTACACCCTAGTAATGACCTAGTAATGACCAAGTAATGACTTAAGGTGTGGTCACATTAACTGTTGATTGTCAAATTTCTGCTGGCGAAATTCAGTCATTTTCAATTGGAATCCTTATGTAAGGGTGAAAATTTTGATCACATGAATTCTATGTGCTAAGATACAGAAAGCTGCTTGCTTTGAAAGTAACTTCTGTGTGAGCGTTGCTTCATGCATTGCTAGACTATTGACAATGCACAACAGGCCTTTTTATGCCTATGGACTCAGCAATCATATAGAAATGTACAGCTTGAATACCTTAGCACCTTGGCACCCACCCTCAACACCCTAGAAAATTAGTTTCTCATCGTTCATGTTTAGGCGAGTTAATGGCGTTTTTAGAAAAAACTCTGCAACATAATGGCATGGTCACTGAAGTATGCTGGAGGCAGAAATGTCTCGGTGTTCATTTCGATATGGAAAAAGTGGAAAAGTGACTATCATTTCCTTACATGAGCTCAACACCAAGCGTGGGCAGAGCGTCATTGCCATAGGTTTGCGTCATTGCCACTGTTTCCTCTAAAATACCTCCACACATATGGTGTAGTGTACGGAGGTGTAGGAGTGTGTGTAGTGGCTGATTTAATGATTTACACATGCTCTCTATTATCAAGGGATGCAGGATTTCAACACACTCTACAGCACTTACTGCATCCTCGTACTTAGCAATCAATGGAGCAACTCACTTCAGTTTAGAACTGGTTAAGCATGCTGTAAATTTGTAATTGGATAATCTTGCTGTCTGGCTGTTTATTTATCATCTGTCATCTAAAAAGTCCAGCAGTTGAGCCGAAAACAGTCTTCTGGCTCAGGTGGCTGCATTTTATTTCTGCCATCACTTTATTCCTTACCTCCTTCAGGACCAACATTAACAGACAGTGTCCTTTTGGAACAGGGATTCTTTGAAAACTTGGAAGTGTTGTTTTCCATCCATAAAACTCCCCATTTGAAAGTGTTCCGCATGCCGATTAAAGTGGACAATTCATTCCTTTCCCTCCTGCGTAAAAACACTCCGGTCATAGCATAAAAAGAGAACATTGCAGACAGCCCTAGAGCGTCTGCGTTATGCATGACGTACAGCCGTTTCGGCATGTCTGGTTTTACCCAGTTTGTAACAGCCTGTATTAGATCAAGATTATCTTGGCAGACAAACTTTCATTATTCAGATGGTTTGGTTTTCCTGACCCCTAGGAATTGTAGTTGAATCAGTCCAACATTTAATGAACATTGTCTTTCATTTGTCCCCTGACAGTGTCGGCCGCTGCCAGAGTTCTTACGGTGTCAGAAGAAACAGAGAAGACCATGCGGGTGACATGGAAACCAGCACCCGGCAATGTTATCAATTATAGGGTGACGTATAAACCTCAGGGTGATACACGTCAGTTGGCCTCCAAAGCACCGGGAGGCACCGACACTTTAGTCTTGAGGCGCCTGCAACCCCAGACCACTTACAATATCACTGTGGTTCCCGTCTACAAGTTTGGTGATGGAAGAGCAAGACAAGGAGAAGGAACCACATGTAAGTTAATAGAAGATATATGACAACTTGTTTAGGTTAAAGGTCCAAAGGTATTTGAATGTGAATATGCTTTCGACAACTGTTTATTATCTCTGCAGTGTCTCTATATAAAGCTCCCAGAAACCTGCAAACTTCAGAGCCCACTAAAACCAGTTTCAGAGTGACCTGGGATCATGCTCCCGGGGATGTGAAGGGCTACAAGGTCACCTTCCATCCCATTGGAGAGGATGTGGACCTGGGAGAGTTGCTAGTAGGCCCCTATGACAACACAGTGGTTCTGGAGGAGCTAAGGTATGAGACGCCAAAGCAGACACATAAAACACTTAACAGACGTCTGAAGATATGCCCTATAAAACACCTTTAAAGTCAACGTGAAATCAAATGTACACTATATCTTCTGAAATCATGTTAATTGTCTTAGTGGTCATAGTTTTCAGTCATGTGAATGGCGTGGGGCTGATTGCATAAACTGCTTTGACTAGTCTTACAAGTTTTTTTTTTTTTCTTTGAGGCTGGACATAACTGTAAGTTATTTACATAAAAAGTTTGAATCAGTGGCTATGTTTATGCAACTGGCCCCTGCATCCATTGAATTCCAGCACAGGACTGTCAATGTTCCATCCATTTCAAGCCTCAAATATTTAGATCACCTCTCATAAGGAAAACAATGGTGAACAATGGGTTTAAAAGACAATTAATATTTAGTTTTATTTAACTGCACCGACACTCTCAGATGAGAACAAAATTTGAACTGAATTAAGCTTGATAATGACACTAACAGTGCAACACTAGCACCGTGGTTACACTTTATTCCGATGGTCCACTTTAGACACTCTACTAACTATAAGCATGTCAACTAACTCACATTAGAGTATTAGTAGACTGTTAGGTATTAGTAGAATAAGTTTACATGTAGTTGCAAAGTTACTTATAGGCCTATTCAGTAGAATGTTTGTTGGGGACAGATATTAACTCTTTCCCTGCCATTGATGGAAATGTACAGCTTTCTGTGTTTTCACTGTTATACGGTAGGGGGCGCTATGACACATTTTCTGAAAGAATCTCCAGATCAAAACACAGGTGAAGAAGAAGCAGAGACAAGTGATAGCACATGTAAAATTACGTGATCATATAAATCAAAACGATCTAATGTTACTGAATGAAATGTTGACCCAGGACGAGCTATAGTCCGATCTGGACGTAGTCTTGGATAAAAAGGACAAGATTTTCTCAGCTTTTTGCTCAGAATGTTGTTTTTTTTTATGAAACTTACCCAGATTCAAGTGTTGATAAAAAAAAATGCATGAAGCTAGAATAAAATGGTAATAAAATTTATATTTTGTTATATTGCATGTTCAGATATTCATACAACAAAATATTCTAGGGGCCATAAAAATTTTGTGAAAATGATCAAAAATGCTGGCGGTGACTGGCAATAAAAATTTTTTTTTAAAAACGCTGGTGGGGAAAGTTAAGCAGACAGTCAGATATTAAGCAGACAGTCTAATACTCATATGACTGCTTGTTGACATGTAGTTGCAAGGTGACTTAGATTAGGTTAGTAGATTGTCTAAAGTGGACCATTGAAATAAAGTGTTACCGGCACTGTTATTGAACGGAACTGAATCAGCATTGAACTGACTTAGCTGAATAATGACACTATTGTTTTCCGTAGAGCTGCTTACAGCTGAATTGAATTTGTTGTGTTCATATTCTGGGCTCATCTGCTTGCCTGTATATATTATTCATCATTAACTAGGTTCATACTGAATTTGGTCTTTTAAAATCACTATAAATGTCTTGGTACATTAGTATTTAGTACAAACCTGGCTACAGAGAAAAGCCTTGTTGTGCACTCATATAAGGGTAAAATTGTGCTTGATCATTTATTAGCCTTTTAAGGTTGATAGATGAGATTGTTGACTAATTGGTGTCACTCTCATCATCTCAGGGCCGGCACCAAGTATACAGTGAGTGTGTTTGGTATGTTTGATGGAGGAGAGAGTATGCCGTTGGCTGGAGAGGAGAAGACCACCCTCTCTGACGGCCCTCCACCTCCAACCTTTCAAACTCCAGGTAAGATTAATAAAAAAAGAATGGATCTCTTTCTGACCCCTGGTACTTTAACCTTCCCAAACTAACCAATCAGATCTCATTTTACCGCAGAGCATTCAGGTCGTTATGTACAAAGTAACTTGAATTCTAAAACAATTGGCATACACCATTCATTCTGAAATAGGACAAATCTGTTGCTATGCTATGCATTTAGTTCATCATAAAGACTCCATATATAACAAAGCGTAAAATTTTTAAGTTCTTTGTCAGTTTGGAATGGGAAAAATAGGCAGCTGTCTAGTGCTTTGAGTAATGGCAAATACCTTTCAGCACAGCTAATTGTGTTGTGAAAGAGCAGACAGGGTGACTGCGCCACATGGTAGCCATGTCTCTGCCATCGCAAGAGCTAGAAAGATCTATCTGCTTACAATTACTAATGCTTTACAACTTAGTTAGGAAAAAAGTGACATACAGAATGAAAGCTTTGCACATGGTCTGCTGACCCTGGTCTGGAATGTTGCTCCTAATTGGAAACAGATCCGATGGTGAGGGTCGGCCGACCAATACCAGCGGGAGAGGGAAAGGGATATATTCCCAGGCAAGAGATGAGGTGTAATGCACAGCTAGTCATTTGCATGTGACGGACACGCACAAAAAAAAAAGTTCCATGGAAAAATTGAATTGGTAACACTTTACATTAAGATTCTTTTAGTTGGCACAATATGTAAGATTTTTGGATTCAAATATATAAAAACCACTAGAACAGTGTTAAATATTTTGTTAGACTTGTGTACTTGTGTACAAGAATGTTTGATTCCATAGAAATAAGCAATTTTAACCAGGACGCGGACTGTGCATCGCCTATCAATGACATCATACCCTCGATTTTATTTTGTAGAAACCATGAAAACACCAAAGACACTTTAATATATTATGATTGTTATAGAGCTCAACATAGTTAGTCTTATTGTTTAAATCTGGTTTTCTTGATTTACAGCGAGTACCATGTTTTACCATGCCTAATATCGATCTAGCTCACTGCAGTGTGAACAAGTGTCTCATAGTAGCCGCCGAGTGAACGCACAGCGTAGCATTATAACATAACTTTCAACACACTCAAATGTGTGTAATATGATAAAACAGTGCTGCGTTACCACACATACGCTTGAGCAGAAGAAGTGGAAGTGCTCGTCTGAAGCGGCGAAATTTACATATTGTGGCTTTGAATACATTATGAACTAACAATAATAAATACTAGTAAAGCATTTATTACTATTCTTAATTTGTCAATTTCAAAATGTACTAATACATTAATAAAATCAAAACTTGTAACTGAGCTAACATGAACTAACAATGAACAGTTGTATGTTTATTAACTAACATTGAATACATACCGTAAAAAAATGTATTGCATTTTTAGTTAAAATAAATAACTAACATTAACTAACGGGACCTATTAGTTCAATATAAAATAACATGAATTTCTCAGTATTTGGTCTGAGTTTTAGCTTTAATGACAGCAGCACTCAAGATGAGCATGTTTTAAGGATATCAAAGTTAACATGGTCAATATCACAAATGTGCTTATTTCATTCGTGAACTAGTGAAGAATCTTACATATTTCTTATTTGTTTATTCCCAACACTTTCAGGTTGTTTTCAGTGTTAAATTAGATATTGAACTGCAGATTTTCAATATTGCCTTAGCTATTTTGTATGGAAGCTTGTTTCCGCCACAGAATAAAACATTTTAAAAGATAATTATGATAATTGTGAGATATAACGTCAGAATTGCATGATATAAAGTCCTTTATAGACTTTTTTTCTCGCAAATTGTGAGTTTATATCACGCAATTCTAAGAAAAAAAGAATTGTGAGATATAAGAATTGTGCCTTTTTAATTTTTGTATTCTGTGGCGGATACAAGCTTCCATAGTTGTGTGTGTGCAATGCATTGACCAATCATTTGCATGTGTGTTTGTTTACTTGCTTAAAGTATGTTCCTGGCCTTAGTGTTTGGGGTGCAAGGAGTCGTAATTTAAAAGTGAGAATTCCACATTACAATTGAGAATGAACACCTGTTTCGGTAATAAATCTCTTTTAAAGTCTTAGATAACTAGTTTTATTGTTACTAAAAAATTCACACACAATGTCTAGATGAAACATTTCATAATAACCACAGCATTTTAATATATTAGCTGGCTATATCAATTGAGATTTATCTATCCATGTTTTTTTTCTTCTTCTTTTTTGTTGCTTGAGGGAATGATCTATAAATCAGACAATTATGCAACATGTTCTCTTTGAGCAGGGCCAGATGGGCGGCACTTTCCCTCTTTTCCCTTCATTCAGGTATCCGGAGAGACAGCACAATGGGACACAGACCAAGACATCTCTTACGAACAAAGAGTTTATAGTTTAAAAGATTTTATTTAACATAATATGTAAAATGTATCATCTTTTCAAAATGCCAAATAAACTGTTTTGTCATGCTTTGCATGACTGTGTGAATGTTTTGTGTGTCCTACGCGTCGATCTGCATCCTTTATCACAAATCACAATCCATTTTTATCTTTGCGACTGCTTAATACTAGTTTTTATTATTATTATTATTCATTTTATGATAATTAACTGACTGACTGAATTGTTCTCTGGTCATACAGATGTAATGTGCAAAACCACAGCCCAGGCCGATATCGTCCTGCTTGTGGATGGATCTTGGAGCATTGGTCGTCTAAACTTCAAGACCATAAGGTCTTTCATTGCTCGCATGGTGGGTGTCTTTGACATCGGGCCGGATCGTGTCCAGATTGGTAAGAGAAATTTATCCTGAATCCTATATTAGCGAGAAGGTCCACAGCTAAGCGACACTCGTAGGAAGGAAAAATCTTTGGTAATGCAATTCTGTCCCCTAGACAGCAGTGAGATTTAATGGAGATCAAATGGAGACTCCTCAGATGTTTCCCCTAAAAATGTCACTTGTAATCTCACATGTGTGCTTTAGAGAGTTCTCAACAATGTTTGTTACCAAATTTTGCATTCAAAAGTCAAATCTCAGTAAGAAATAGCCCTATGCTCTTACTGTGTCTTCAAACATTTTGGGAGAAACATCTGAGACAAAATCTGTACTATAAAAGAGAACTTTCTAAAATAGTATCGTCATCTGTGCATAAATATGAACACTATTGTCCGTTTATAGGTCTGGCACAGTACAGTGGAGACCCAAAGACAGAGTGGCACCTAAATTCTCACAGAACCAGAAACGAACTGCTGGAGGCCGTGGCCAATCTACCCTACAAAGGAGGAAACACTCTGACTGGTAAATCATATTGTGTTCTGATCTATATGTCACACCCAGCATTATTCATTTGTGGTGAAATCCCAAAGTGTGTGTGGAAAGTTTGTCTTCTACTTGTCATGTTGTCATCAGTTCTCTAGATTGTCTTTGTATGGCGTAGCATAAACACAGTAAAGCCTGACATATGAAACAATAGTCATAAAATCATTTTTCAATCAATTTAAAACAGTTGATTAAACTACATATTGTCTGATATAGTGAGAATGTGGAGCTTAAACTCGAGCAGGAAAAACAACTAAATTTTATTCAGAGGCCCAAACTGAGCAAAAATGTGCAATTTGGTGCAGATGCTGATATTTATATGGCCAAAAAGTAAGATGAATTTCTGAGGCTTGTATAATCAATGAGATCTTTATAACAGATACTTACATAAAATGCATATAAATATCAGTTATCACTCTATATCTGCCCATAATATGTCTTAGTAAGATGATACAGTTTATGATCAAAGCTCTGTGGTTTTTATTACAATGCAATACAATGATGATTGAGAGATGAACAAATGAACCTTCCTCAAAAACCTGATCATATTTGATACTCACATTTAAACATGATTTTTCTGGATAATCAAGTAAACCTGCTTCAGTCCAGTGAGTGTTCATCTTGAAATATTACTAACAGTTTAGTAAAGATTTCACAGCAAACAGACACGAACCATGAGGTGGATGTTTGTACAACTATACTAAAAGGCCTTTTATTAGCTACAAAAGTAGAAACTATCAATCAGACGACAGAAGCCATGTAGTAGATTGTATGCAACAGGTTTTTCAGCAAAGTTTTCATCATTTAGAGACCATAAAAATGTGAGTATCAAATATGAAACAGTAGGTTTATAGGGTTAAGGTCTTCACTAGACGCTGTGTCCATGTACTTTTGGCCAGGTTGTGTATTTAGACTAATATTACCAATATTGCCTTATTCCACAGGCCTTGCTTTAAACTACATCCTTCAGAACAATTTCAAACCTAACGTTGGTATGCGTCCAAACTCCCGGAAGATCGGTGTCCTGGTTACTGATGGCAAGTCCCAGGATGACATCATGGTCAACTCTCAGAACCTCCGGGACCAGGGGATTGAACTATATGCCATTGGTAAGAACAAGTTTCCCCTTATGGTCAGAAAGACTTTGCGGTCTGATGTGAAAGACACTGGATAATGAGTCACATAGTGCAGCCATATTTGCAAAGCCTCTGGGCAGCTACACTATATTGCCAAAAGTTTTGGGACGCCTGCCTTTACATGCACATGAACTTTAATGACATCCCATTCTTAATCGGTAGGGTTTAAAATGAAGTTGGCCCACCCTTTGCAGCTATAACAGCTTTAACTCTTCTGGGAAGGCTTTCCACAAGGTTTAGGAGTGTGTTTATGGGAATTTGTGACCATTCTTCTAGAAGCGCATTTGTGAGGTCAGGCACTGATGTTGGACGAGAAGGCCTGGCTCGCAGTCTCCGCTCTAATTCATCCCAAAGGGGTTCTATCGGGTTGAGGTCAGGACTCTGTGCAGGCCAGTCAAGTTCTACCAAAATTTACACTTGGCACAATGCAGTCAGGCAAGCACCGTTCTCCTGGCAACCACCGAACCCAGACTCATTCATCGGATTGCCAGACAGAGAAGCGTGATTGGTCACTCCAGAGAACACATCTCCACTGCTCTAGAGTCCACTGCTCTAGAGCTTTATACAACTGCATCCGACGCTTTGCATTGCACTTGGTGATGTATGAAACCCATTCCATGAAGCTCTCTACTCACTGTTCTTAAACTAATCTGAAGGCCACACAAAGTTTGGAGGTCTGTAGCTATTGACTCTGCAGAAAGTTGCCGACTTCTGCACACTGTGCACCTCAGCATGCGCTGACCCCGCTCTGATTTTACGTGGATTTTAATAGTTGCTTTTGTTCCCAATTGCTTCCATTTTGTTATAATACCACTAACAGTTGACTGTGGAATATTTAGTAGTGAGGAAATTTCATGAATGGACTTATTGCACAGGTGACAACCTATCACGGTACCACGCTTGAATTCACTGAGCTCCTGAGATGACCATTCTTTCACAAGTGTTTGTAGAAGCGTCTGCATGACTAGGTGCTTGATTTTATACACCTGTGGCCATGGCAGTGATTGGAACACCTGAATTCAATGATTTGGAGGGGTGTCCCAATACTTTTGGCAATATAGTGTTTTTGGGCATCCAAGACCAAGTCCTATCTACTTGAATGGGGGAATCCTGCAACCTCAAAAAACTGCTTGCCGAACTCACATTTAAATAACATATTTCAAATCAGCAATAAAATCTGATATGAATTGTCCCATAAATTATGTTTCTCATGCTGAAATAGCGTTAAAAATAGGTTATATTTCAGACTTGACCAACCAAAGCGCATGTGCAGTCCTAAGCGCGTTGAATATATAAAGTCTTTGGTTCATGTAGAATGGACTTTAACATGTTCTGTGACCTCTAGGTGTAAAGAACGCAGATGAGAATGAGCTGAGAACCATCGCTTCTGATCCTGATGACATCCACATGTACAACGTGGCTGACTTCTCCTTCCTGCTGGACATCGTGGATGACCTCACGAACAACCTGTGTAACAGTGTCAAGGGTCCAGGTATGACTGAGGTCAAACAATAAGCCTGAGAGACTGTGTGTTGCACTATTACAGTGCTGTGATACATTATTTCTCAGAAAGGTAGAGTAGGAATTGACTGGATAATGAAAAGTGGGTGTTCCATATGAGAATAGAGGTCTAAGTGACATCAGTGGAACAGCAAAGTTGCTTCATAGAAATGGCTTATTATTTTTTGATTAAAGGAACACACCGACTTTTTGGGACCCAGAGCTGCATAATGTCATTGCGCCACTGCACCCATGGTACGGCAGCAAAGTTCCTTGATTATTACGCAGGAATGAGAGTATAGTCCCTAGCCATCGGTCTAGAAAATTGCAACTTTTAATTTTCCGTCGGTCTTAGTACACGATGTAACTATACACATCAAAACATATATTTAGGACAATGTTGGCATTATTTTGTCACTTATTGAGCAGTAGGCTAGCTGGAGCCGTTTACCTCCAGTCTTTGTGCTAAGCTAGGCTAGCGGTGGGTGCGTCAGACAGAGTTATGGCACGCACGGAGATAAAAATGGTATGTATGGACTTATCGAACTCTGGGGGATACGGTGAATAAGCTAAAGTCCCAAAAAGTCGGCGTGTTCCTTTAACCCTTAAATGCATGAATGTTTTGCCAATCATTATTACATATTTGGGTCTTTAGCGACCCGGATCTATAACTAACACATATGGATCTCTACCTGTCGCAATAATATAAAACTCTCCTGATATTAGAGTAACAATTACAGAAGAATAAAATAAAGCATATTTTGTGAGCTTTTGGAGCTTGGAAGGGTTCAGTTTGAGCAGATGTTTTATACCATCATCACTGTCCTCGTCAGAGCTCATTTCCCAGTACATTCAGCATCTGGCTTGTATTCGCCATCTCAAACATATTCTCAAAACTATCATCTTCAAAATCATTATTTTGATCACTGACAGCTTCTTCACTAGATCCACCATCAAGTGACTGTGACACTAATATTTGGTTGTGTTCAGTACTTGCTCTGCAGTAAATCGCTGAGCCATTTCAAGCTTTGCTGATGATACTTCCTATTCTTTTGTTTTCTGTCTGCGGTAACTATGAGTGAAACGTCACTTCATTTTTTCTTGTTTATAATGAATTGATTAGGGAATACTAAGAAGGTTGATGTCTAACTTTAAAAAATGAATGAGGAGGTAGTGAATGACGTCCCGGGTCACTACATGTATGCATTTAAGGGTTAAAGATTAAGATCATAAGGGCTCCAATGGGATTTTAAGGGGTATTTTAGGCATGATGCAAAGTAGAGTACCTAAAACTCCCTTAACTGTCAAATAAATCACTGTAACACAGTCTTGAGTGATTTATTTATTTATTTTTTAAATTGTGGCAATGGCAACATGAAAAAATACAAGATATTAATTGTAATAATCATCATTATCAGTTTCTTTACGGGTGATATTCTTCATTAGGCTGTTTTATAGAATAGAGCACAACAGCTGGGTTCCAAAAGTTAAAATTCTCATACATCAATTTTTATGATCCTTTCAACACAGACCTACCATCAGTTCTGACATTATCATAAATTGCTGCAAAAAATATATATTTGCAATGCTTCATGGGATTGTAGTTCTTTCCCTTTTAAAGATGTTACACAGTCCATTTTTTCAGATTTTCCTGACAGATTTGCCTTTTTTCTAATTTTCAAATATTTTACTTTTTGCTTTAAATCAAATTTAAAATTTTGTAATATTATGATTTCTCTGAGCTGGATGTCTCATTTTTTCCTTTGCTACACTGGAAGAAGCAAAAAATTCCTCAAGAGTTACATGAGCTATAAACACTGTAATTCTCTAACAGTGCTCTAAATGTGTCCCAAAATGGCAGAAGATAAAACTAATTAGTCGAAAAGTTCAAAAATATGAACAGTATCTGTTGTTCATTTCAGCTTATTACCGTCAGTGCCATTTCTTGACTGGGCTGCTTCTAGCCTGTGTGTGTATGTTTTTTGTTTTTTTTTGGAGCCTGGGACGTCTGTCTGCGCCTGGATCAAGTATCAAGAGTGTCAAAGTTTCATCACAAAGAGGTCAAAGCTTTCAGGGGCTCAGTTTTGTAAAAAGAGGAATAGAAAAGGAAAGGCATTTTTTAGACCTAGCTGTTGATAGCACTCCATCAACACGTCAACATAATAGCATTAGCATAAGAAGATGGATTTTTTAAAAATGTTATGAGAAAACATATGAAAATATACATTGAAAATATATGGTGGTGTAATAATGATTGCCAGGAAACCAGAAAACATGATGCAGTGTCTAATCACATGTGGAAATAGATGAAAAAAAAACAACCCATAATTTATATCTCCCATGAAATATTTGAATATGCATATCATTATTCTAATGCATGACAGTATGAAATTGAACTCTAAAATTCTAAATACGTTTAAAACATACTAAGAACATCATGACCTTTCTTTCATTTCACATAATTATGGGTCAGTTTCAGAAACAACCCTGATGACAGTAAACATGTAACAGCTAAATTCTGGCATATGTGGGGGGTCAAAGGCTAAACCCTAATTACTATCATTACGCCTCACAGGAGGAGGCCTGGAGCCACCCACCGATCTGACGACCTCAGAAGTGACCCATTACTCCTTCCGGGCCACCTGGGTTGGCCCTGATGGACCTGTAGAGAAGTTCAGAATAGAGTATGTGAGCACAACAGGAGGAGAACCACAGCAGGTATGAGCACTTCATATCTATGCCAAGATGACTATTGCTCATGGTTAGGGATTTGAACTGAAGTAACAAAATCAGTGTGCAACTCATCTGACATCATTTAGTCTATGCACATAAACAGTGTTGGAGAAAGTATACTTTTAAAAGTAATGCGTTACAATATTCATTACTCCCTAAAAAAGTAACTAAGTATTAGTTACTTTTTAAAGTAATGTGTTACGTTACTTTTTCTCACCAGGCCTTGCAGGTGTTTTTTTTGTGTATTTTTTAAAGAGAAATTGTTTTTTGTTATCCATTCAACAACACAGCCTATATAACATACACCCTCATTTTCATTTAAAACACATTTAAAATATTTATATATTCTTTCTTATTTCCTGAGCTAGAGGGTTATATTCCCTACTGTACAAATCTTTTTATTAAAAGTTAAAAGTGTTTTGTTCATTTTGTACTTTTTTTCTGTTCCTGCATCACGCATCTATGGAAGCTTGTATCCGCCACTGAATAAAAAATAAAAAAGGTAATTGCGACTTTTTATCTTGCAATTCTTTTTATCTTGCAATTCTTTTTTTCTTGCAAGACTTTTTTTTTTCTTAGAATTGCATGATATAAACTCGCAATTGCATGTTATAAAGTCAGAATTGTGAGATATAAACTTTAAAAGTTTATTTTAGTCAGTCTTTTTCCCCCTCAAAGTTGGACTTTATAACACGCAATTGCGAATTTATCAGAATTGGGAGATAAAAAGTCACAATTATCTTTTAAATTGTTTTATTCCATGGCGGAAACAAGCTTCCGTATGAGTCTAAGTGACTACGATAGGAAGAAGAGACAGAATTTTAATTCAGTAGTTTAAAGTATGTTTAAGCAAATTAATTAAACTAAAAAAGTCACACCACGCATTAGTTAACCCACCCCCCCCCCCCCATAAAAATAACTCTTTCCCCACCAGCATTTAGAGAAAAAAAAATTTAGCTAGCGCCAACATTTTTGTCATCAATTTCTCAAAACTAACATGCCCCCCAGAATATTTTGCTGTAAGAATATCTGAATAAAGTATATCAAAAGAAAGAACAGAGCCTCTGCTTATGAACTACATTTTATTCTAGCTTAATGCATTTTATCAACACTTGAATGTGTATAAGTTTAATAAAAAAAGCAACATTTTGAACAAAAAGCTGAGAAAGTCACGTTTTTGTCAAAAACTTCCTCCGGATTGGATTCATAATGCTGATCAAAACCGATGGAGAAGATGGAGTCCATCAACACCCCAAAGCTTCACAGTCCTATAGCTCATCCTGGGTCAACTTTTTATTCAGTAACATTAGGCGTTTGACTTATATATTGAATGTTTGATGATCTCATAAAGCCAAAAGTATACGCACTGCACATTTTACGCGTACGCGAGCGTATGCGCACAGTTGAATGCACAGTCCTCGTACACAGGCGTTCGACGCATGCGCAGTTTTACGCAATCTCTCGACACGAGTTACAACCCATGTATATACTGCAAAAAAAAAAGTAAAAAGTACAAAGTAAGCGGTGTGCGTTCAGTACGTGCGTACTCTTCGAACGACGGAATTCTCATCACGTGCACTGTACGCTGACCCTCGCGTATTGGTAAAAAGTGTACGTGAAGTATACTATAAGTATACTTTGGCCTTTAGCTTACATGTGCATAAGCAATCTTTTATCGCTTGTTTAAGCTTCTTCTTCGCTTGTTATTGGATCCAGAGATTTTCTTTCAGAAGATGTGTAATAATAGTGCTCAGTGGCAAGGCAGTGCTGTGTCGTAAATTACATAAAATCTTTTCAATGGTTAATTAGTGTTAATGCATTACTTTACTTGTTAAATCAAAAAAGTAATCTGATTACATAATGCACGTTACTTGTAATGCATTACCACCAACAATGCACATAAATGATGCAGAATGAACGAGCAAAGAAGGACAAAGTGAGCCAAAACTACTCTGGAAACAATTTGGAAAGGCTAACTTGTATTTGACCAAGAAATAAATCACAGTAGTGTCCTATTCTTTTGTGTTCTCACCTTTATTATGTTCCTCTGTTGCAGTTGTTTGTCGACGGGACGGTGACGACTGTGGTCTTGGAGAGTCTTACTCCACTGACGGAGTACATAGTGAAGGTTTACTCCGTGGTGGGAGAGGAGAGCAGTGACCCCCTCAAAGGCACAGAGACCACATGTAAGTGTGCATTTACCCATAATTCACTCTTCACCAGAACTGCCAGAACCAATTCCTCAACAATATGTGTCAGCACACCAAAACACACAGCAAAAAATAATCTGAAACAGAAATCCAACAATGGACAAATGTAATCACTGTTTTGGAAGCACATATTAATGAGGTTGTGGTTCTGCACCATTTTTAGTTGTAATGCATTGTTTGTTTTAGACATTTTATGTGTTAAAATTACCTTGGAGTACCATGGAAATATCATGGTATTTATATACAGTAATCGTTCACATTGTGTCACACAATATGTGGGTGATTCACACAAAACTTTTTTTTTTATTAAAGAAATGAATACTTGTATTCAGCAAGGATGCATTAAATTGATCAAAAATGACAGTAATAACATTTACAATGTTACAAAAATCTATTTAAAAAAAATCTGCTTATTTACTCGCTATTCATCAAATTATCCTGAAAAAATATGTATCGTGGTTTCCACGAAAATATGAAGCAGCACAACTGTTTTCAACATTGATAATAATCAGAAGTGTTTCTTGAGCAGCAAATCAGCATATGATAATGATTTCTGAAGGATCATGTGACACTGAAGACTGATCAAATTCAGCTTTGATCACAGGAATAAATTACATTTGACTATATATTCACATAGGAAACAGTTGTAATTATATTTCACAATATACCTGTTTTACTGTGTGATCAAATAAATGCATTGCTGCTGAGCATGAGACTTACTGTATGTTACTGTAAAGCAAAATATTGATATTTTAGTATCATCTTTACTGTTTAAAAATGACCAGGATTTGCTGATGTTTAGCCAGTCACTGAGAAGGTGCAATTAAAATGCTACGCAAAGTACATTGCTAATACATGTGCTAATATTGCTGTACTCTTTTTGCCACATTTAACCCTAATGCCATCATTCCTTTCACAGCGGTCTGAATGTAACCGTGTTTCATACGGCATGATGCTGCTTTGCACCGCAAAGTGTCACTGCATTATTTCATGTACATCCATGTTGTCTTTACACTGAAAAAAGGATTTTCTTACTCAGTACTTTGACTTGTTTTTTAGTACGAATATCTAAACGTTCTTAAATCAAGATCACATTTACTTGAGAAGAAAAATGACAAGATATTAACTTGTTTTCTGAAAAACATATCAAAGTTAACCAAGCTTATGCTTAAAACAAGAAAAAATAGCTGCCAATAGGGTAAGAAAAAATAATATTTTTTTCCCTTAGAATTAAGTAGATTTTTTCCTACCCCATTGGCAGATATTTGTTCTTGTTTTAAGCATAAACTAACTTAGTCATTTCGATTCTCAAGTAAATGTTTAGATATTATAATACTATTGTCAGAAAATCATTTTTGTTTGCAGTGTGTGTGTCGACATTTGCATTGTCTGTTTGTCTGTCAGTCATTTCCATCACGTGAGTATCCCATGATCATTCTCATCCAACCATCGTCTATCATGGCATTCCATTCCACCTGGTCACGCATCCATCATTCCATCCGGAATGCTTCCATGTTTCCATTCGAGCTTCAGTCCGCTTAAAAGGATAGTCAGGGCTCGAAATGAATAAGAGAAAGAGAGAAAAGTCATGTTCCCCTCTTTAGTGCCTCTCAGTGCTGTGAGGAACATGAGCATCTACAAACTGCGCTCCACCACCATGAATGTGAGATGGGATGCGGCCAAAGGGGCCACAGGCTACATGCTTCTCTACAACGCCCTTAACGCCACTGAACCCTCTGCGGAGCAGGAGGTATGGCGACGCCACACATTTTAACCACTGCCCAGCCTGCTGGCCCAATCTCACTATGTCCACACTGCAAAAAAAAATATTTTTCTTACTTATATGATTTAAAATCACTTATAGGGATACTTTGCCGTTTTTTGAAATCGGTGCCACCTGACTAGAGAAAATAAAGAAAAAAGGCTGTTGTCTTCCCTTTTGCCTAATACCGTTAGGTAGGAAAACTTTAACACCCATAATGCACTGGGCATGTTGCCACCCCGACTAGTGCTCTGCTATGGATACGCTTACCAGAGTCAAGTTTTGGTGCATTCAAGTCATGTCGAAAAGATCGTATTTTTAAGTTGAACGCACATGAACGCCACCACAATGTCGTAAATACGAGTGGGAAGCTCTGGATTTTCTTTAACCCCCGATCTCTATGAGGGGTGTGTCAGTGAAAAATGTGCCGGAGTACCACAATACTTATAGGTATTTATTTAGCAGTGACATTGTCAAGCTTTTTCATTTAGCCTACAACAAAATAAGCGAATTCCCAGCACAAAATATAATAGCATTGTAATATAAAAATATAATATGTAACAATAAATACCGCACGCTGCCAGTTTACCCAATAGTATTTCGACACACCAGATTGCCAATTGGTGGAAAACACAGCGTATTGCTGCAGCCATGGAAGCCAGCAAACAAACTGGGTCAGAGATCGCAGATTCTACCCGACCTAAAAAGCCTCAGCATCCATCTAAAATCCAAGAGCATATTAAAACGCGCATTGTCAATTGCGCCCGCTCCTGTTACGTGCCCTCAAGCTGGCAACCCGCGTGAGAGTCGAGTCTGAGGAGGAGGGGGCGGGGGCGGGGGCGGGGGAAACAACGCTCTCCAATATTTTGAATTTGGACTGCAGTACCTATTTCAACCCTACATACCGCACCTTTAAGAGAAGGTACAGCGCCATCTTGCGCCGACGAAAGTGACTTGAACGCATCTGACATTGTAAACATGACTTCCCAACTCGTAAATACGAACTTCCCAGTAGGACTTGAATGCACCAATAGGGTGGCGCAGACATGATGTCAGAAGCTGGAAGTCTAATTCGCCACTGGTTCCTTCAAGATTTTCCTATGGGATTTTAAAATGGTGTTTTTCAATTTATGTGTAAAATAAAGCCTGTGGTAAACATAACTTGACTATACTTTGACGTTTTGTTCAAAGAGTAGACGTTTAGCGGGAGTGAGTTACTTTCGGTTTCCGGTTAAGGATCCTTCGTGTTGTGGCGGCTGAAGGCTGCAAAGAATCGGAAAAATACGGAGAGAACACAGAGACGGAAAATCTGAAAAACCTTTGTGTTTGTAGTCAACATTTCAAACTGGATGACAACGGATAGTGATTTATGCCAAACATAGGGGAAAAACTGCCATTTTCACGACTTTTCCCTGGAGCTGTCAAAAGACTTTTGCTGACAAATAAATGTGAATTTCTCAGTTGTTCATTTATATAATACTGACATTGTAACAATAACAAACAGACTGAAAATCGGAAAATGTAAGATATTAAGTATTTGAAAAATATTTGAAAAAATGTTGTGTTTATGGACTAGAAAAAATATCTGCCATATGGGGTAACAAAATAACTTAATTCAAAGGGAAAACAAGATATTTCTTACCCTATTGGCAGTTATTTTTGCTTCTTTAAAACATAAACTCAATTAACACTCAAGTAAATGCATCTTGATTTAGGAATGTTCAGATATTTGTACTGAAAAATAAGTAAAACATATTGAGTAAGAAAGTGCAGTACAGTCTTCAATATGAAGATGAATGTTTCAAAAATAAGTGCAAAAAGTGTAAATGAAAAATAATTTTGGACTTACTGGAAGAGACAAAATGTTCTAATGGAAACCCAGTGGTGTTATGCAGCTCAAATCTGTCAACAACTATGACATACTGTAGCAGAAAGAGGAAATGGAAAGCATTTTTGGAGATATTGTAGATACCACAGGTGGTAGGTCTACATTTAATGGCTTCAAAAACCTCCTTTATATTGCAGCTTTTGGAAAATAACAACCTATTAGCACCCTGGGGCTTTTTAGCACAGTTTCTCTTTCAAGTATTTCACACAATAGGAAGATCCAGAGGTCTCGACGTCAGTTCTGGCTAGAATCTGAAGTCCACAGGGCTCGTCTCAGAGCACAGATGTTTAAAAGATGTTTCATTAGAAAGAAAGAATATGCTTAGAGATTTTCCGCTGCTAGTTTAGATAATTATAGTCGGTAGACCCTCATAATATCTTCACTGAAAAAAAATCGTACTCATATCTTACCAGTACAAATATCTTAACATCTTTAAATCAAGATGCATTTACTTACGAAGCTAAATTGTTTTCTTGTTTTCTGAAACATGTATCAAAATCAAGTCAGCTTTACAAGACAAAAATCTGCCAATGGGGTAAGAAAAATAAACTTCATTCAAAGATTAATTTTTTTTTTTTAAAACAAGACCTAATATCTTAAGTAATTTTGCTTCTCCAGTAAATGTATCTTAATTTAAAAATATTTAGCTATTTGCATTAAAATGAGACAAAAGTAAGAACATGTTTTTTTTTTTTGCAGTGCTGGGATACAGAAATAAATATGGGCATAAATAGAATTTGCTTGTTAGGTGAAAAATACTTATTCTGTGGTTTTGTGTGCGAAAATATATCAGTCAAGATTAAAAATCAGACTCTGTACCGTTATAGAAAACTATATAAAGAATTCACAAGTATTTGTGCTTCAACTGCCCTGCTGAAAAGACCAGCAAATGTTGTGTTTTGGACATTTCTGCACCCGTCTTCTTAAACAGCTTAAAGTCCAGATGAAATCAAAATTAACCCAGTTTACCTTATTGGCCATGATCCGTCATGTTTTTTTAAAGAAAGAAAAATGCTGCTTTCTGTAACTTTGTAAATCTTTGTTACAAATCTTACTCGCTTTTCCATTTCGGTTGACATTCCAGTGTCATTAATATACTATTATAGTTTTTGTTAATATTTTGAATTCGATTTTATTTCATAAAATTGTTTTTATTTTATTTTAATTGCAAAGTTTTAGTAATTTTTAAAAATATATATACACTCACCTAAAGGATTATTAGTAACACCATACTAATACTGTGTTTGACCCCCTTTTGCCTTCAGAACTGCCTTAATTCTACGTGGCATTGATTCAACAAGGTGCTGAAAGCATTCTTTAGAAATGTTGGCCCATATTGATAGGATAGCATCTTGCAGTTGATGGAGATTTGTGGGATGCACATCCAGGGCATGAAGCTCCCGTTCCACCACATCCCAAAGATGCTCTATTGGGTTGAGATCTGGTGACTGTGGGGGCCATTTTAGTACAGTGAACTCATTGTCATGTTCAAGAAACCAATTTGAAATGATTCGAGCTTTGTGACATGGTGCATTATCCTGCTGGAAGTAGCCATCAGAGGATGGGTACATGGTGGTCATAAAGGGATGGACATGGTCAGAAACAATGCTCAGGTAGGCTGTGGCATTTAAACGATGTCCAATTGGCACTAAGGGGCCTAAAGTGTGCCAAGAAAACATCCCCCACACCATTACACCACCAGCCTGCACAGTGGTAACAAGGCATGATGGATCCATGTTCTCATTCTGTTTACGCCAAATTCTGACTCTACCATCTGAATGTCTCAAAAGAAATTGAGACTCATCAGACCAGGCAACATTTTTCCAGTCTTCAACTGTCCAATTTTGGTGAGCTCGTGCAAATTGTAGCCTCTTTTTCCTATTTGTAGTAGAGATGAGTGGTACCCGGTGGGGTCTTCTGCTGTTGTAGCCCATCCGCCTCAAGGTTGTGCGTGTTGTGGCTTCACAAATGCTTTGCTGCATACCTCGGTTGTAACGAGTGGTTATTTCAGTCAAAGTTGCTCTTCTATCAGCTTGAATCAGTCGGCCCATTCTCCTCTGACCTCTAGCATCAACAAGGCATTTTCGCCCACAGGACTGCCGCATACTGGATGTTTTTCCCTTTTCACACCATTCTTTGTAAACTCTAGAAATGGTTGTGCGTGAAAATCCCAGTAACTGAGCAGATTGTGAAATACTCAGACCGGCCCGTCTGGCACCAACAACCATGCCACGCTCAAAATTGCTTAAATCACCTTTCTTTCCCATTCTGACATTCAGTTTGGAGTTCAGGAGATTGTCTTGACCAGGACCACACCCCTAAATGCATTGAAGCAACTGCCATGTGATTGGTTGATTAGATAATTGCATTAATGAGAAATTGAACAGGTGTTCCTAATAATCCTTTAGGTGAGTGTATATTTCTATATAGTTTTTATTTATTTAGTTTTAATCATCTTAGTGCTTCAATTTAAACTAAACAAAAATGAAATTTTGCCTTGGCATCTACCTGAAATAAAAATTTGTATTTATTTCAGTTATTGTTTATTTTATTTCAAGCAATGAATATGTTTTTATTTATGGTTTTAGTTACTAAAAATCCTGGTTCATCCCTCCTCAAAGCAGCACTGACCACTATAAACAAGCTTGGAAATTCATGCTGGTCTTTTCAGCGTGGTCGTAAGCGATTCTTCCATCATGTTCCCATGAACAAGTCCACCATCCCTTTCATTTGTGATGTGGTTGACCTTCACAGATGCGTGTGAAAGGAAAAGTTACTGATGTCCAGCTGAAGAAACTTCGTCCCAACACGGCCTACAGCGTTTCCGTCTTCGCCCTGCACGGCAATTACGCCAGTGACCCTCTCACTGATCAGGGGGTGACCCGTAGGTGGCACTAGGGCTTTCTTCCCCTCAGCAGGGATGATTCGCAGACTATCAGATTCTCATCGTTTGTTTGTGTTTTTTTTTTTTTTTTTTTTTTAATCTCTCCCCTCTGCATAGTGCCTCTTCCTCCATCCGGTGAGTTGAGGATTACGGATGTTACCCACAGCACTATGCAACTGGACTGGGATGCTTCTCCCGGCGCCGTTCGTAAATACATCATCACTTACAAGCCAGATGAGGGAGAGGCGAAGGAGGTAAGGCCATAACCCACACCTGCAAACTCATCGTCTTTTCATTCATGAGATTCTTGATTATATGAATGGAGGTCTTGACATTAACACCCGCCAACCTGCCAAACGCGGATGTATTTCAGCAGTGGTGTGTAACGCAGTCACTCCTACTAGGCACTTTGGTGGGTTGAATTTTATATATAATATATACATTTTTCAATTGTAATCTTTTAAAAAAGGCATCTGTAATAATAAACTAATTGCAATGTAGTGTTGTCAAAAATAATGATTTTTCGATACACATCGATACTGAAATATCAGAAATGCTTTCAATACTAATTTTCCACAGAAAAGACACACGATACCAGCTGCTCTTTCTCTCTCTCTCATATTTCCAACAGCGAGTAACACACAAACCCGCCTCCCCTCACTCACTCGTTTCATTTGCTCCGGATGAATATTGTTGCTGTTACAGACCTTGAATTTCGCCATGAGATTGCAAACTTTGCACATCATTTTACTAATTCCTGCAGATTTTGTGATCACACCCAAAGTGCGCGTTCAAATTGAGTTCTTTTTCGCTGCTTATTGCATTTAAACAGTCAAATACACACAAAATAATGTCAAAATGCCGGTCTTGGCGAGTATTCACGTATACACAGTCACTTATGTTTTTAACAAACGTAAAGGGCCTTCTCGTCCAACATCGCCTGACCTCACAAATGCGCTTCTAGAAGAATGGTCACAAATTTCCATAAACACACTCCTAAACCTTGTGGAAAGCCTTCACAGAAGAGTTGAAGCTGTTATAGCTGTAAAGGGTGGGCATATTAAACCCTACAGATTAAGAATGGGATGTCATTAAAGTTCATGTGCATGTAAAGGCAGGCATCCCAAAACTTTTGGCAATATACTGTATATTTGAAGGAAGCTGAGGTTTTGATTACATTTTCTTTCTCATCTTACCTCCATATGATGCTTAATAAAATAGTTAGTGCAGTGTATAATAGTGTATAATATATATAATATATAATAGTTATAATAGTGCAGTGCTGCTTACCGGGGTAACCCCTTGATTTATGCTTTTAAGTTCGAGAGTGATTTTGCATTTTCACTCAGCCTGCCTGCTGTTTTTGTTTAGACCAATTAGGCTGAAATTTGAGGTTTATCATTTTATAAAACATTTTATTTTTTGTCAAAACTGGTTTAAATCATATTTTTATGGTCGTTTTACAATTTAGAATGTTACCATACACATTGGTGTTGTTTCAAAAGAAGGTTACTACCTAAACAACATGTGATTCTATTCTAATATCAGAATTATCCCAAACGACTTCAACTACTGAATCCAATCATTTTTTTGAAAAAAATTCTGGTCTGGAGTTTGCAGGTATGATAACCACAGAAAGCATAAAGGGCATTTATTTCAGTGAGGGGGTTTTGAAGGTCTTGTAGCAAAGGTAGAAAGTAATTTGCTCATGTAATATTTATGTTTTCTGACGAACCACATGCGTGTTGGAGGGGCCACATGCGTCCTGCTGTCCACACTTAGCTCTGTAAGTAGCTCTGCACTTGGGACTAATTGTGTGGACATCTTATCAGCTTTTAAACAACAATCTTGTTTTCATATGTGCAAAGCCTTCCTGGGTCACTGTGGAAGCCTTCCTGTGGAAAGATTCCTGTCTGTTTACACAATGCATCCAGGCAGACAACCAAGAAACAGACTCGTGATGGATTTGGGAACTTTTAACATATCAGTAATTACATTACACAATTCAGTGGAGACGGCAGCTGCCGAGAGAGTACAGCTGCTCTCCAGGGATTATCTACCAAAGATTTTGAGAACAGACAGCTGACAAAAAAGATGGAGTTTTGAGTGGCAGGCAGCAGTCCAGTGCTTTGGGATGTGTTTTTCTGGGTGGGATTTTTTTCCCTATGATTTTTTTTTTAAACTCTCAGTGGCAGTTTTGGCGTCAGCGCTGCTCCACATCCTGGGGCATTAATCATGGCTCAGTGCTGCATAACTCTTCGTTCTGGAATTAAAAGTGTGGGCCCAGGTGGATGGAAGCCTGAGAAGCCTGACAGATGGCGGCAGCTCCTGTTACCTAACAAATGATGAGGATGATACGCGACTGGATCAAAGATCAGGTCTACTTCTAGTGCTTTTACTACTATTGAGACACCATTGTTCCTCTCGACATCAACCCCTCTCTAGCAAATAATATATCACATGTGCATTGACTAGCCAATCTGTTCAGCATCACTGTGAGTGCTGGCTGAGGAGATCTATAATACATGGACGTTTGCTTTCAGACAAAAACGCACACAATCCCAAGCCCTTTACTAAGTGAGTATCCTGACGGAGCATGAGCTGTCATATCAGGGAAAACTCCATTTGTTGATTTTTAAGAGCTCCCCTGGTAAAACATTAACCTTCGTTCTCCAAACCGCTTGTCCTATGCAGGACTTGACATTAACTTTTTTGCTCACCAGCCACTGTGGCTAGTGGTTTTCCAAAGTTACTATCCACTCAGCATTTTCACTGGCATTTTCACTGGCTCTACTTCCTGCTCTCTACTGCACAGACGCAGGTCCCAAATCAGTGCAAGATGTCAGCGCCATATTCGGACATTGGCGGCTTTACTTTTCTACAATAGAAGATGGTGAAGGGGCGTCGTCCATCTTTTTTTTACAGTCTATGCACTAAACTGGCTTGTAGGAGTGACTGCGTTACATGCCACTGCTGAAATACACATGCATTTGGCGGTTTGGCTGGTCTTAATGTCAAACCCTGGTCCTATGTATATTCGCATGGATATCTTCTCTATATATAAATATTTGCTCTTTATATGTTGCTTGTCAATAGATTTGCCCACAGAATGTTGTAATTACAACACCTTCCGGCCAGTACAGCATTTAGACACACAGAAATCACAAGAGGGTATTACTTTATGTCGTAAAGTAAAAAATATCTTGAGCTTGTATTCACCTCAGTCCTTATCTTTATCTAATAGTTTGTGTTACTGATTATGCTTTACGTCATGAAATTTGTAATCAGTAATGGTTTGTCATTTGTAAGTAATCTTCCCATCTTCCCATCTACCCTGCTAACCAGCCAAACCTTGACCTCCTGCTGCTGCCGAGTCTGTTTGCTGTGGACCATAACTGCACTTCTCATGTTTCAATTTAGCTCGAAGTTGACGGAGATGTTACGTCTAGAGGACTGGATAATCTTATTTCCCAAACAGAATATGATGTGGCTGTGACTCCAATTTATGATTCTGGGACCGGAAACCCAATGCTCAACCAAGCCATTACAGGTAACATCAGTGAATAATCTCTGTTATCTGGCATAATACTTGATTTTTAAATGTTTTGATATTTTTGATTGTAACTTAAAACTCAACTTCTCTTCCTGTTGGTTTTAGATGTTGTTCCTGCTCCGAAGAACTTGAGATTCTCTCAAGTGACCCAGACCAGTTTCAGGGCTCACTGGGAGCATGGCGCTCCTGATGTCGCCCTCTACCGCATCGGCTGGACCAAGAGTGGAGAGAGCAACTTCCAATATGTAAGACATCAGAGACTGAACTCGAGTTCTGATTCATCAATTAATCTCCTCCCATAAATTCATACATATTACATGCAATCATAAGTGTGAAGTATTTGAGTAATAGTACTTTAAATACTATGCTTAAGTATTATTTTGGGGAATCTGTACTTTACTTGAGTTCTGTTAAAATTGAATATTTGTACTATTACACTTTCTTCTAGACTTAAAACTACAAAGTACATATGTCATATGATTTAAATCTTTTCTCAATTATTTAAAAATAAAACGGTTATTTATTTTTTATTATCAAATCAATGAAGACAGAATGTTCATTTTTGGGCCAACTAGTCTTTTCAGACATAGACTCAGACATGATCTATTGTAATGTGTTTTTTATAATAACCATTGCTGTAAATGATATACTGTTCATGTTTAGTCTTGATTATTCGTCTAGAAATCACTATATTCAAGATTCATACCACTGTAAAAAAATAATCTGCTGCTTTTTAGCTGAAAATATCCAGGTAACAGGTTTTAGGATATTGGCTTTAGTTTAACATCTGCTGTGTCGTACAGTTTTACATAGTTCAGAACATTGATGTTTTTGACAGGTTTCTTTGCAAAGTTTTTGAAAAATACTATAACATAAACCAAAAATACTAAAATGTGAAAATATACTGCTTCTTGTTTTCAAAAGCTAAGAAACGTTATGTTAAATTTTTTAACTATTAAATACTTAAGTAAATGTTGATATTTTTTACTTTTTCCATTTTCATTTTATTCTTTGTTAAAGTTTGGGTAATTATGTTGTGTCTATATAGTATTTATTAAACTTATTTAAGTTATTTTAGTGCATCAACTTAAACTGAAATAAAAAATGTGTTCGTTTTATAATAAAAACATTTTATAATAACAACATATTTACATGTTTATTTTATTTCAAGCAACTGATTGATTTAGTTTTAGTTATCTATAAAAACCCTGATTTCACTCAAGTGTTTTTGAGTATTTTTTTTATTGAGTCAAATTCTTGACATAATATCTATTATTTACATGTACAATTCCTCAGTACTTTTTACACCGCTGCATGCAGTAGTGATTAGTATCTAGCAATAGTAACTAGCAGTAGTATTGCTTGTATCTCAGCATTGGTAAATGGTAATTTAATGTTTAGCAGATGTTCAGTACTGTATAAGTCTAATACCACACTCTTCCTCAGGATATCCTGAGCAATGAGGACACCACTACCGTCCTGGAGAACCTGGAGCCGGACACCCTCTATGACGTTTCTGTCACTGCCATTTACCCTGATGAGTCTGAGAGTGAAGATCTTTTTGGCAGGCAACGCACATGTAAGAAACCACAAAATCCATATAATAAACTTGAGTTCTTTCATATACTGTACTTCAGCCACCAAATGAATTTGACAAACTCTAACTCTTTTTCTCTCCGTACTCAGTGACCAAACTGGTTACAGCTGGTGAGTATCTTGTTTTCAAGATATGACATTTGTCATTTGGATATAATTATGTTTTAGAATGCAAAACTGAAATATCAATATTGTTTCTTATAGCTCCTAGTGGACCTCCTCAAAACCTCCAGGTCTTCAATGCAACCACCACCTCCCTCACCGCAAAATGGGATCACGCTCCTGGACGAGTCCAGAACTACAGGATCACCTACGTACCAGTTGCAGGAGGAAGACCACAATCTGTAAGGAACATTTCAACATTTTTCTAAGTTGATATTATCTGGCTAATTTCAAGTGATGTGTATAATTTCCACTAGCGGCACCAAACGAAATTGTGCACATGTTTCCCAGTGATTTTGACTGCTTCTGAATGTGATTTGAGTGATTGTATAAATATTTTGGACCCTAAACATTTTTTAACCAAAAATTATACACATCACCTTTCATTTACTCATCCAATACACAAATCGCAGAATGAATCTGCTGGTCTCATCTTGTGCATGCATGTACTTCATAAGTTCAGTCTTAAAGATGAAGATGTGATTAGGATGTAAAAAGATTAATTATTCAATATAGACATTTTAATTTAATTTAATTAATTAGTCAATTAATGAGGTTATAAAAACTGCATGTACACTAACGTTCAAATGTTTGGGGTCAGTATGATTTTTTTTTTTTAAGAAATTAATACTTTTTCAGCAATGATACATTAAATTGAGTAAAGACAGTAAAGACAAATGTAAATTGACAAATTATTTGTATTTCAAGTAAATGCTGCTCTATTGAACTTTCTGTCCATCAAAGAATCCTCAAATCTTTAATTTCCACACAAAAAATTAAGTAGCATAACTGATTTTAACATTGATAATAATCAGAAATGTTTTTTGAGCAGCAAATCAGCATATTAGAATGATTTCTGAAGGATCATGTGACACTGAAGACTGGAGTAATGATGCTGAAAATTCAGCTTTGATCACAGGAATAAAATACATTTGACTATATATTCACATAGAAAACAGCTTTTTAAATCTGTAATAATATTTCACAATATAACAGTTTTTACTGTATCAAATAAATGCTGCCTCAGTGAACATAAGAGACTTCTTTCAAAAACATATCACCGACTTCAAAAATGTGAACAGTAATGTAATGTATAATATCAACCACCTTCACTTAGATCTGTAGTTTGCATTATATCTTCAAATAAATGCTGTAATTTAAGCTGGTTTAAGCTGGCACTTTACCCAGAACCACTCTCAAACCAGCAAACCAGGCCAGGCTTGGAGACCAGCAAATCTTACGCCATTTTAAGATGTTTTTGTCTTCAGGATCAGCTATCATCTTACTATTTTCCATGTTTTCATGGTATCTGTGTGGGTGTAGAGGTGTTGTTTTTCTGTAGTCAAATCATTCTTCAGCCTCTGTTTTGTGCATCAAGAAGGCAGATTTACACTGGCAGCAGTCGCAGAAATAACAACATAAAACTGCATCGATGAAATACAGTCCTACATGCAATCGTATTTGTGATTTGCTGTTCCTGACATTAATGTGGTTTTCCAGCATTGCTGAGGATTGCTTAAGCTTATTTAATGGAATATTCTGGGCTAAAACAAAAGCTCTTTCAGTTGATTTTCAAATAAAATTAGCTAACACTTTATTTTACAGTGTCATTGTTACAGAGGTTACATGTAGTATAGTAATAACTATAAATTATGCATAATTACATGCAACTAATGCCTAATCAAACCAAAACCTAACTCTATAGTAAGTATAGTAAATTAATATTACTCAGTACTTTAATCTATAATCGTTGACGGATGGAAGACTTCAAGGGTTAGTTCACCCAAAAATGAAAATTAGCCCATAATTTACTCACCCTAAAGTCAAACTAGGTGTATATGACTTTCTTCTTTCAGACGAATACAATCGGAGTTATATTAAAAAAGTCCTGGATAATCCAAGCTTTATAATGGCAGCTATTGTTGTTCTGTTAAAAATGCCATAAAAATGCATCTGTCCGTCAAATAACGTGCTCCACGCGGCTCTGGGGGGTTAATAAAGGCTTTCTGAAGCGAATCGATGAGTTTGCGTAAGAAAAATGTCCATATTTAAAACTTTATAAAGTAAAGTTTCGGCCGATCGCCTTATTCAATTTATGGGAAAAGTGTTGAAAGTGCATCTGCAGTTCAAATGCTTACGCTACCAGTTATGGTCGTCAGACGTAGCGTACCCATTTTTAATTGCGAGAGGCACTTTCAACACTTTTTCCACGGAAGGCGATCAGCTGGAACTTTACTTTATAAAGTTTTAAATATGGATATTTTTTTTTTACACAAATGCATCGCTTCGCTTCAGAAGGCCTTTATTAACTCCCCCAGAGCCGTGTGGAGCACGTTATTTGATGGAAAGGTGCATTTTTTATGGACTTCAAAAACAGAGCTACAACTACTGCTAATATAAAGCTTGGATTATCCAGGATTTTTTTAATATAACGTCTGAAAGAAGAATGTCATATACACCTAGGTGAGGGTGAGTAAATCATATCCCTTTCAGCATTAATTTCAACATATATGGTAAAAACTAATCTTTTCAGCAATAGATAAAGGCTTAAAGCAGTTCATGGTTTGTGCATGGTTTGTTCACAGTGCATTAACTAATGTTAACAAGATTTTAATAATGCATTAGTAAATGTTGAAATTAACATTAACAAAGATAAATAAATGCTTTATAAGTGCAGTTCATTATTAGTTCATGTTAACTAATGAACCTTATTGTAAAGTGTTACCAATAATTCTAATGAATTTAATAATCTTTTAATTTCAACCTTTTTGTATACATTATTAAAATCAAAAGTTGTATCTGTTAATATTATTTAATGTTCTTGAGCTGTCTAACAATGAACAACTGTATTTTGATTAACTAAAGGTTAATAAATACTGTAACAAATGAACTGCTCATTGTTAATATCAGTAGTGCATTTACACAATAAACACAAGTCATTTTCTCTTTCACAGACACAGATTGGAGGAAAGAAAAACACTGTTATTCTGCAGAAACTGACTCCAGATACACCCTACTCCATCACTGTTGCTGCAGTCTATGCCAATGGAGATGTCAAAGACATTTCTGGCCAAGGAAAGACATGTACGTGACCAATATGTGACTTTACTGCATTCACAGGACCTGTTGGTTACCCAGCTACATTAATGCATTTTTAAATAGTATGTAAATTACATAAATTAGGTCATTGTTGACATGCTGAATAGAGTTTACTGTGTGTTCCCATAGTACCGCTGGGCAGTGTGAGAAACCTTCAGGTCACGGACCCCACGGTCAGCACTCTGAATGTACGCTGGGAGCCGGCTGAGGGGAATGTACGGCAATACAGGATTTACTACCAGCCCGTTACAGGGGGCGCAGAAGACATGGTATGTCCCGGGGCACCTCTTATTATATCATGTTCCAGGTCAGTTTGACACGCTAGAGCTGTCAGAAATACTGGTGAACCTAAAATGCTGTTCTTGAAATTGTGTGACTGTTTTTTTTTTTTTTTTTTTGTGGAATGTGTGTACGAAATTCTATTACGATTGTGATGTTAGCTGGTCAATTTTAACTTTAATGGCTAAAGACAGGTGCACAGACCCCAAAAAAAAAAAAAATTTGATGTCAGTTTTTCAACTACACTTTGAGGGTATATACATTTACAACTTGGCATTTGGCAAACGCTTTTATTCAAAGAACTGTATGCTGCGTTGAAGACGTTAATTTTTAGCAGTTCATGCATGTGTATTTTGCTGGGAATCAAACTCATGATCTTGTCGTTGTTAGTGCCATGCTATACTGTTTATGCTTCAAGAAAGTACAATAAATTAATATATTTAAAAAAAAAAAATACATTATACAGTAAAAAGTAGTGCTGTCAAATCGATTAATTGCGATTAATCGCATCTAACATAAAAGTTTGTGTTTACACCGATCAGGCATAACATTATGACCACCGTCCTAATATTGTGTTGGTCCCCCTTTTGCTGCCAAAACAGCCCTGACCCGTCGAGGCATGGACTCCACTAGACCCCTGAAGGTGTGCTATGGTATCTGGCACCAAGATGTTAGCAGCAGATCTTTTAGGTCCTGTAAGTTACGAGGTGGGGCCTCCATTAAACGGACTTGTTTGTTCAGCACATCCCACAGATGCTTGATTGGATTGAGATCTGGGGAATTTGGAGGCTTCATGGAATGGGTTTCCATGGCCGAGCAGCTGCATCCAAGCCTTACATCACCAAGTGCAATGCAAAGCGTCGGATGCAGTAGTGTAAAGCACACCACCACTGGACTCAAGAGCAGTGAAGACGTGTTCTCTGGAGTGATGAATCACGCTTCTCTATCTGGCAATCCCATGGACGAGTCTGGGTTAGGCGGTTGCCAGGAGAACGGTTCTTGCCTGACTGCATTGTGCCAAGTGTTAATTTTGGTGGAGGGGGGGATTATGGTGTGGGGTTGTTTTTCAGGGGTTGGGCTTGGCCCCTTAGTTCCAGTGAAAGGAACTCTTAATGCTTCAGCATACCGATACATTTTGGACAATTTCATGCTCCCAACTTTGTGGGAACAGTTTGGGGATGGCCCCTTCCTGTTCCAACATGACTGCGCACCAGTGCACAAAGCAAGGTCCATAAAGACATGGATGAGAGAGTTTGGTGTGGAGGAACTTGACTGGCCTGCACAGAGTCCTGGCCTCCACCTGATAGAGTACCTTTGGGATGAATTAGAGCGGAGACTGCGAGCCAGGCCTTCTCGTCCAACATCAGTGTCTGACCTCACAAATGCGCTTCTAGAAGAATGGTCAAAATTTCCCGTAAACACACTCCTTAACCTTGTGGAAAGCCTTCCCAGAAGAGTTGAAGCTGTTATAGCTGCAAAGGGTGGGCCAACTCCATATTAAACCCTACAGATTAAGAATGGGATGTTCTTAAAGTTCATGTGCATGTAAAGGCAGGTGTCCCAAAACTTTTTGGCAATGTAGTGTATGTGTGTGTATATATATATATATATATATATATATATATATATATATATATATATTATACATATATTATATAAACACAATATTTTATGTTAGAATCGATTGGCCAGAACTAGAAAAAACTAATGTTTAAAAAAATCTTTAAAACTGTTGTTAAATACATATGTTCTCATGGTTGCATTTTATTTTAAGGTGTCCATTTTACAGTGTAATTATACATTAAAGTGTTGAGCAATATTAATAAGTATTAACAAAATGTACTTACTATAGGGTTATATTTAGGATTAGGATTTGGTTTAGGTTTAGTTGCATGTAATTATGCATCATTTATAGTTATTACTATGGTAACTACATGTAATGTGTATCAAGGATACTGTAAAATAAAGTGTTACCATTCTTATTTTTGTAATGTGTGAGTAGTATTAATGTTAAAGGTTTACTTGCCAGAATACCACAGAGACTTAACATTGTGCTCTTTTGACTTGGACAATAAGCAACCACCAAGCAACAGCCAGGCAACCACTTGGACAAGTGCATAGCAATGTACTAAATACACCTTAGCAAGCTTGTAGCAACGTTTTGTCAACCATTCAAAGCGTTGTGCCAGCGACTTTTGCAGAGACCAGACAAACAAAGTAAATAATCTGTTCTTTTTATTTATTGTTCTCTCAGGTTCAGGTTCCTGGAATCACCACCAGTACAGTTCTGAAGAACCTGCTGTCTGATACCGAGTACACAGTAACAGTAGTGCCAGTGTACGCACCTGGAGAGGGCAAGCGCATGTCAGAGAATGGAAAAACCTGTGAGTTGATGCAGCTTCTTCTTATTTTAGCACGACTGGAAAGCAAAGAATTCCCATACTCATCCATCATATACTCCCCAATCACACAAAAGCTTTTGCCAAAGATTTCAATGCAGAAAGTGCAAAGTGCAGTTTTCTGGCTTTACCATTAAAGTTTTGTACTTATAAATAGAATCTCAGAGACTTGCCCAAAGATTGAGTCAGCTTTATTGGATTGATCACCAAGGGAGGAATGCTGATGTGCTGGCAACCACTTAAATGTGACTCCAGTCTGGGCTTAATGAGCCTTCTTTATGGGGTGTAATGACTGGAGATGCTGGAGTGAGGACTACAAAACAATCTATTTCACCAAATGGAAAACCCAGGGAGGTGCAAGGACATAAAAGAACCCTTATTTACTGCTGTCAGCTCAATGCTCCTCATTTTGGAGTCAAACTAACAGGTTTTTGTTGGCGTCACTGTTTTTCCACCAGTGGTAGTATGCTTCCCATCATCTGCATTACTTTGCTTTCCAGTTTTCTTTGTGTGGCTGTGCCCATATACACTACAGACAAACAGACAGTCAGACAAGTGTTAGTTTTGTTTAAAATCTAGTAATAGGGTTTTTGTTGCTGGAAATCTAAAGCCCGTTCCACAGGCTTTGTGTTTCCATGTTGTATTGATAATGAAAGCTGTGCACATTTACTATGAAAAGCAAGAAACCACTGGTGAATAGGGTAAAAAGTTTCAACTTATCACCATCCCCCGGTTGATTGATTACATTAAGAATTGCAATAATTTTTATATTACAAATTTTCTGAAATGTTATGTTTAAATATGCAAATGAGGCATTATGAAAGCTTGTTTCTGCCACGGAATAAATTCCGTTTGTGAATTGGGACTTTTGATCTAACAATTCTGACTTTTTATAAGTTATAACGTCAATTATAAAGTCAGAATTACAAGATGTAAACTTGCAATTCTAAGATATAAACTCACAGTTGCGAGAAAAAAAAGTCATAATTGCGAGATATAAACGCACAAGTCCGAGAAAAAAAAGTTTTCTCAGAATTGCGACTTTATATCTTGTAATTTTGACTTTATATTTTGCAAATGTGAGTTCATATCTCAGTTCTGTGTAATGCTGTTGCAATTCTAAGAAAAAAGTCTGAATTGCGAGAGAAAAAGTCACAGTTACCTTTTTTATTTTTTATTCTGTGGCGGAAACACGCTTCCATAATCATCTACAGAACACTGGATAATATCTTTATTTTTATACTGTCAAAAAAACTGCCAGAATAAAATTAATGTTCACATATGATAAATGAATGATAAATGATAAATGAAGAAACCCCTCTTTAAAAACCTTCAGAATATAGATGGGTATACATCTGTAGAGTTTGTTGAATAAGTGCTGCTGAAGTGAGTGGAGATTTCTTGTTCAGTGCATGAGAAAAAAATCATTTTGAGAAAACAGCCTTTTAAGATATGAATTGTAATTGAAATCTACAGACACAAATAGATAAAGTGTTTAATCCAAAAAGCCACACATTTTTTAAATTGACCAGTGCATGAAAAAAAATATATGTTGTTTTTTTTTTTTTTCTCAAAAGTGTTTTTGCCTCCATTGTCCTGCCAAATTTACTGCAGATGAAGGAGTGCAGCTAAAATATAAAATATCTTTTTTAATTTTATTTTGGGGCATAATATACCCTAGACATTCCCGGGAGTTAGCAGATTTCTTGAGACCAGTGTTGGCTGTTATTAATTAGTAATTAATAAGTAATTAATTGTTCTGTAATTTAATGACAGTTACTTATGATTTAATTGCACTAAACACTGTATAGACAATGTATGTTTATAAAATGTATGTTTTTAATGTAACCTTCTCTCTTTAAATACTTTGGTCAGTTCAAAAAGAATTTATGCAATTTTACATTGGGTCACGCTTTAGATTAGTGTCCAATTCTCACTATTAACTATGACTTTTGCCTCAATAAACACCTAATTATTGTTTTTTTTAATAGTTAGTAAGGTATTTTTTAAGTTTAGGTATTGTGTAGTGCTCATGCAGAATAAGGCATTAATATGTGCTTAATAAGTGCTAATAAACAGCCAATATCCTAGTAATATGCATGCTATTAAGCAACTAGTTAATAGTGAGAATTGAACCCTAAACTAAAGTCTTACCGTATATTGTTAATTTGAAAGAATCAAAAATGCAGTTTCGTGTCTGTCCTTATATTGTTCAACTGGTCGAGCTTGATATGGGATTTAGAAAGTAATTAGTAATAAGTAATCCAATACTTTTTAGAGAGAGTAATTAGTACAGTAATCTAATTACATTGTCGAAGATGTAATCAGTAGCTAGTCATTAATTACCTTTTTTTGGTAACACTGCTTGAGACTAACCCAAATGCTGTGTATTGAGTTGGCTCTGTTTCAGTTCACAGACCATTTTACCAAACATGAGACGGGTTTCTCTTGACCCTTTAGAAATGTTTAATTTGATTCTGAGTGGTTGACATTGAAACTTCCGTTGCTACTACTGTATTTAGACCTGGATGTAGGAAATCTGTAGTCTTGTAAATAGTTGTAAATTTCTTTACCTCTTTAACCATTCGCTCCTTTTACTGTCTCTTGTTTTATGATACTGCTCTTGCTCATGTCTGAAACAGTGGTGCGGACCCCTGCCAAGAACATCCAGGTTTACAACCCCACCACAAACACCCTGAACGTGCGCTGGGAGCCGGCCTCCGGAGAAGTGCTGCAGTATCGCGTTGTCTACACCCCCGTCTCTGGAATCCAGCCCTCTGAATCGGTAAGTCCTCGTCGTTAGGCTCGCGTGAGAGGTCATACAGGAAATACTGCGGTGACAAATGTCCGTCTCTGAACCTTTTGAGTGCAACAATCTGTTTGCAATCTGTCCCTCTGCAAAGATGTTTGTGTTTTTAATGTCGTGTAACCTCATTCTCACATGAACTTCATTGCCTGAGAGGGATTTTCGCAAAGCCGAAAATCCATAAATGGCTTTTTATTGTCGTCAGATCCTTGCATAAAGAAAGCAGCTGTGGGAAATGTTCAGCCCAGACCTGTTTTATTTCAGCACTGAGGAAAACAGAGTTCAAACATTCTGTCTTATGTCTTAACAGAACTAGCTTCTTATCTGCAGCCACAAAAACCTTGTGGAATATTGTTATAGACGCAGAACCTTTTCCGTTACTATGGCCAGTTTTCCAAATCATTTGCATTGAGTCAGAAATTCTCTGCGTTTTAATTTTAACTTCCGAAATGCGAATTCTTTCACCTTTTTCCACTGGAATTCTGAAAAAGAAACCCAAGACGTACAATAAATCATCCACTGGTCTCAACCTTCAGAATAAAGGATAGTGTTGTCAGGAATGGGAAAATAAGGGAGTTCCCATGTAATTAATTGGGAAGTCAGTGACCCCCATGACCTGGCATTGTGAAGAGCGGTGAAAGGAGGTGATTGCCTGCCACTGTCAGCACATTATTCACTAGTATTACTACAACTGCTAGACTATTATCACATCAAAGGAAAGTTTCCGCTGCCTCTTGCTTTGCATTGGCTGAGAAAGTGATTGCTAATGATTGGGTTGAGAATCAGTGGTGACACAAACACCAGTAAGTGCAAGAGGTCATCTCTAGAAAAACAGCCAAGCTTCTTTCTCAGGGTGTTATATATCAGAGATTTTAAAGCCAGCGATTCTCCTGTGTGATCATAAGAGATTATAATATAATGTAGCCTAAGACAATTAAACCCCTCAAATTCACAATACTGTGATGAAAACAAATCTTATTACCACAATGCAAAAATAATATTTTATTTATAACGTATTTTCAGCCACGATAGTCAGAGAGACAGTCAGACAGTCCATTGACATATTGACAGACAGTCATACAGACAGATAGACAGATATATACAGACAGACAGACAGACAGAAAGACAATAATATAGACAGACAGACATATAGACAGATATATCGACAGACAGACATATATACAGACAGACAGACAGAAAGACAATAATATAGACAGACAGACAGATAGACTTATAGACAGACAGTCTTATAGACAGACAGACAGACAGTCATATAGACAGATAGTCATTTAGACAGATGGTCAGATAGACAGCTATATAGACAGACAGATAGACAGACAGTCAGATAGACATATGGATAGACAGCTATATAGACAGACAGACAGTCATATAGACAGACAGACAGTCATATAGACAGACGGTCAGATAGACAGCTATATAGACAGACAGACAGTCAGATAGACATATGGACAAACAGATAGACAGACAGTCAGACAGCTATATAGACAGACAGACAGACAGTCAGATAGATAGACAGCTATATAGACAGACAGACAGATAGACAGACAGTCACATAGACAGATAGACAGACAGTCTAATAGACAGACAGTCTAATAGACAGACAGTCATAGACAGACAGACAGACAGACAGACAGTCAGATAAACAGCTATATAGACAGACAGACAGTCTAATAGACAGACAGTCATAGACAGACAGACAGTCAGATAAACAGCTATATAGACAGACAGACAGTCTAATAGACGGACAGACAGACAGTCAGATAGATAGACAGCTATATAGACAGACAGACAGATAGACAGACAGTCACATAGACAGATAGACAGACAGTCTAATAGACAGACAGTCTAATAGACAGACAGTCATAGACAGACAGACAGACAGACAGTCAGATAAACAGCTATATAGACAGACAGACAGTCTAATAGACAGACAGTCATATAGACAGATAGACAGTCATATAGACAGATAGACAGCTATATAGACAGACAGACAGACAGTCTAATAGACAGTCATAAAGACAGATAGACAGACAGTCATATAGACAGATAGAAAGACAGTCATAGAGAGACAGACAGTCTAATAGACAGACAGTCATAGACAGACAGACAGACAGACAGACATATAGTCATATAGACAGCTATATTGACAGACAGACAGACAGTCATAGACAGACAGACAGTCAGATAGACAGCTATATAGACAGTCATATAGAAAGACAGACAGTCATAGACAGACAGACAGACAGTCATAGACAGACAGACAGTCAGATAGACAGCTATATAGACAGTCATATAGAAAGACAGACAGTCATAGACAGACAGACAGTCAGATAGACAGCTATATAGACAGTCATATAGAAAGACAGACAGTCATAGACAGACAGACAGACAAACATACAGTCATATAGACAGCTATATAGACAGACAGACAGACAGTCATAGACAGACAGTCAGATAGACAGCTATATAGACAGACAGACAGTCAGTCAAATAGACAGACAGACAGTCAGATAGACAGCTATATATACAGACAGACAGTCAAATAGACAGACAGACAGACAGACAGTCAGACAGACAGCTATATAGACAGACAGAGTCATATAGACAGACAGTCAGATTGACAGCTATATAGACAGACAGACAGTCAGACAGACAAACAGATAATCAGACAGACAGAGACAGATAAACAGACAGACATACAGACAGAAAGTCAGACAGTCAGTCAGTCAGATAGACAGACAGACAGACAGACAGACAGATAATCAGACAGACAGAGACAGATAGACAGACATACAGTCATATAGACAGACAGGCAGACAGACAGATAGACAGACAGACAGATAATCAGACAGACAGAGACAGATAAACAGACAGACAGACAGTCATATAGACAGAAAGACAGAAAGACAGACAGACAGTCAGACAGACAGACAGACAGACAGACAGACAGACAGATAGATAGATAGATAGATAGATAGATAGATAGATAGATAGATAGATAGATAGATAGATAGATAGATTAAATTAAAAAAAATAACATTTTCCCATTTGATTTTGTGGTGAAATGTGACCTGCATATGTTTTTTGTGAGATTTATTCATTAATTCATGTAAAAGTATCTGAAGTATCTCAAACGTCACTAGTTAACAAAGACAGCCTCTGTGTCCCTGGTGGTTAATTATTACTTTTTTTATTGTCTGTCAGGTCCTTGTACCAGGGAACACCCACACTGCCCTGCTGCAGCAACTAGTCTCAGACACACCGTACTCTGTGAGTGTGGTGGCCCTGTATGCTGACGGAGAGGGCTCCTCGGTGTCTGATAATGGGAAAACATGTGAGTCTGAGCGCAGGAAGCCTCGATCAGAAGCCCTTTGTTATGTGCTCATGGCTCATTCTCAGGACACAGTGCCATTTGTGCAGTGAAATGTCAGGATTTATATTTATTTGTTTATTTATTTATTATTTAATAATCTCAGTTGCAAAGGTAGTTGCTGAAATTTCAGGAAATCTAATTTCCCAACTTTTCCAACAAGGATTGTTATCAGATTTATCATTAAAATTCTTGAGCTATTATCTCCAATTCCAAGTCAATACATTATTTCAACTCCATCACATGGCTTTACTAACCAATGTCATTGCACGACTCTACACTTGCCAAAATATTTCTGCAAAAAACGATTACAATGACTTTTCCCATGACACTACTGAGCTCTCTGAGTCATGTGAAAGTTCAGTATGTGTGTTAATTATATCAGTAGTAAGTCATAGGGGCACAAATGGCCCAATTTCTTGAGAATGACCCTCTTGTCTGCCAAAAGCATGATTTTGAGAGGATTTCTGTTCTTCTGCTTGCAGTGCCCCGCAGCGGCCCCAGGAACCTGCGGGTGTATGATCCGACCACCAGCACGCTGTCCGTGAGCTGGGAGCACGCAGAAGGGCCTGTGCTGCAGTACCGCATTGGCTACGCACCCACCACTGGAGATCCCATTGAGGAATTTGTACGTGGTGTTGAATTTTATAGTAGTGATTATGAAGGACATAATCATGCAAAATGTCATGCAGCTGTATATGTTAACATCAGATATTTATAATCATGATTTTATGAGCCCGTGGACATCATTTGACTGGATGTATGCTAGAAAGATGATCTTGTCCTGCTGTTTTTCACATAGACAAGTGTGCCTGGCAACAGAAACTCTGTCATCTTGCAAAACCTGCAGCCAGACACTCCTTACAACATAAATGTAGAGGCCATTTATCAAGATGGCCCTGGAGGAAGTCTCTCTGGAGATGGACAAACATGTAAGGATGGTTACACAATCACATAGTATTGCTTTATAGACAGACAGACAGACAGACAGATGATCAATAGATAGACTGACAGACAGACAGACAGATTGATAGATAAGTAAAAAGCTGTTTCATGTAAATACACACTGGAAAGATGTTTTGGCTCTCATTGAATGTTTCTTTGGCACGTCTCCTTCAGTGGGTCTCCTGGAGCCTCGTAACCTGCGTGTTTCAGATGAGTGGTACACTCGTTTCCGTGTGTCTTGGGATCCTGCGCCTGCGCGGGTCAACGGTTATAAGCTGGTCTATACACCAGTCGGTAAGAGATTTTTAGATTATTTTACCATGTCGTCATTATTTAGACATCATGTTGTAGGTCAGACTGTGACACATGTTCTAGTAAGTTCTGTGTTTGCGTATTGTTCCAGGCACGGATAACACCATGGAAGTGTTTGTTGGAGATGTTACTACACACAACCTGCACAACCTCCAGCCGGGCACAACGTATGACCTGAAGGTTTATGCTCAGTATGACTCCGGCATGAGTGGAGCTCTGGTCGGACAGGGAACCACCTGTACGTGCTTGTTCTTTCCACTGAGAACTTTTACGGACATGTTAGGAGATTGTTTAGAAATGCCTGTTTACACTGTGGAATGCTGTTTGCCATTGCAGTGTATCTCAATGTGACTGACCTCAGCACATACAACGTCGGCTATGACTCATTCTGCATCAGATGGACTCCTCATCGGGCTGCAACCTCTTACAGGCTGAGAGTCAATCCTTTCAATCGTAAGGACAAATTCACATTACACCTACTGTTATACAGTTTCGATAGTCCATATTAGACATTCTACAATATAAGCAAAGTCCCTTTAAGACAAGTCATTTCACTTGGCCATCTTTGAAACGCCTCTCAGGCATGCAAGTGCAGCTCCTATATCTTTGAATGTAAAAACATCAAATTCTCCAAAACCATTTGCCAAGCTTACGATTAAATTTCATATTTGAAATCACCAATGAAATCTGACAACAACTGTCTCATAAATGTTATTTCTAAACACTCGAATCATGACAAAAAACTGCATTTTTCAGCCTGGACAAAGCTAATGCGCATGCACAGTCCTAAGCACGTGTCTCAGAACGCTTGACTGTTTCTATAGCAACTGGAGCTTCTAACGGCAGGTGCAGTGACGCGTGACTTTACTAATCAACGATTGGCTCTTTCATTTAGAAGGTGGGGCTTATTCGCCATATTGGGCGTTGCACTTTCTCTCATTCATAATCGGAGTGCACCATCTTCCTATAGATAAAGTCTTTGCTATAAGTAACTTTGCAAATACATGTCAACTAACTCTCATTAGAGTATTAGTAGACTGTTAGGTTAGGGTTAGTAGTATAAGTTAACATGTACTAACTTGTAGTCAGTAGGGGAGCATCAAAATAAAGTGTTAGCAGATATTAAGCAGACAGTCTACTAATACTCTAATGACTGATAGTTGACATGTAGCTGCACATAGGGCTGTGTGATTAATCGTAATTGATTTTTGATTTTGATTTTGGCCTCCAATAATTATGAAAACAAGATAATCAAGGTAAAACAACTATTGTGCCGCTGCCACATTCAGCGGTGCGCTTTCGTACCTCCCAAAAAGCTCAAACTTAGCATCCAAATCAGCTGAATATGTGAGTGTTGTAAAATGCTGTCTATTGTTGCTAAACTGTAGGACAAGTTTGATAATAAGTGTTATTAAAAATGCATTAAGACGCAGAAAAGGCACTGTTCCTCAGGCGGCTTTCTGTGTGCGTTCAGTCGAACACCGTTAAGCAAAAATGTCAAAATGCCTTTTTGGAGAGTATTTACGTAAACACAGTCGGTTATGTCTTAAGTAAAAGTACACAGTTGAGAAAGAAGATGCACGTGTAACTGTATAACGGATTCATGCACTAGCTATTAAAGTGACAGCAGCCTAATAAACCTGCTATAGTCTGTCATTAATGATACTCAAACAACAAATGACAAAAGAAAATCACTCACTGATCTGAATAACTTAAGTAGCTTTAATAAGGATTAATCTTTTACTTTAATGTGTTTTTAATGTGTACAGTAAGACTATGCAGTGTTATTTTACATTTGATTATTACATTTTCTTTTGTAGGCTATTACTTATTTGAATACCACTTAAAAAAACCTTAAAGCACTTTTTATTTAATTTGTATTTTCGCACTAAGTGCAAATAGCGCGCATTTTTGGCAAGTGCTATTTACACTAGCTCTGCCCAGCAATGCCTGGTTGGGCCACACAAGATTAAAAAAGATGCACATTTTGTATTGTTTGCAGTTGTGTAGTCAGTAGAGCGTAAGGTTTATGAAACTAGGCTTTGACGTGATCGATCGATGCCAAGCTCGCTCTTCTCCCTTTTCCCATCACATATCACATCTGAAAGGCATTTACTTTCAATAAAAATAAAGAAAATGTTCTAAAAGTGGAAATAAAGTGCCTAATGACTGTTAAATAATAATAATAATAATAATAATAATATTTATTGGGTAGGGTTAGGGGTCAGTGTAGGGAGGGCATTTATTGTCCTATTAAGGCGGCATCTATTTAATAATTTTAATAAATATAATCATTTACACTCTGTTATTATTGCATCCTGTTAATGTACAACAATACTGAGATGCAAGTAGTATGTATCTGCCAAAATAAAGAATAAATAGTATCTAATTACTATTTACACATATCGCAAAGAACTGCTACTTTTACATGGTATAAATAGAATATATCACTATTTTCACATAGCCGCTGTCATTTTGTTATGGGTTTTGTTTGTATTTAGTTTCTTTGCATTTATTGTATTGCTGACTGCTAACTTGTCTTCTGACTGTTTTGATGACCTTTTTCTTTCATTAGTTAACCTAGTATTAGTTTTTGCTGAAGTAATGATAATTGTGAAATTTCACTGATATTTAAAATGACTAATCTCTACTAATATGTTGAAATAAGACTTTGATCATATTGACCAAAAATAATCGTGATTATAATTTTTGCCATAATCGAGCAGCCCTAGTCACTTATAAGTTACTTATAGTTCGTGGAATATCTTGTTTAAAGTGCACTATTGAAATCAAGTTTTACCGTTTGTATAACCTCACATTGCTCCTCTTGTGTATCATCATTAGCGGCTAACCATGGAGCTCAGGAGGTCACCATCACCGCTGCTGAGAGCCAGTACTGTTTTGACGGGCTGACGCCAGACGCACTGTACAACGCCACAGTCTACACGCAGACCCCCAACCAGGAGGGGCCAGGAGTCAGCGTCAAAGAGCGCACGTGTAAGTCATGACACCTTCAGAAGAATTCAGTCCCACAGCTTTGTTCGCAATGTACTCATGGTGTCTGCTTTCTCCGCTCTGTAGTGGTGAAGCCCACCATAGCCCCAACACTGCCTCCGACTCCTCCACCACCACCCACCATCCCTGGAGCACTCGATGGTAAATACACTGCAGAAAGATTATTAATCTTTATTTTCATATATTAATGCAGATCATGGTTGTAATTTGTTGTGTATTTCATTCACTACCGTAAGATTTGTTTAAAAATAAATTAATACTTTTATTCAGCAAAGTAAAGATATTTATAATGTTAGATTTATATTTAAAAAAAATGCTGTTTTTTTTTTTTTTACTAAATAATCCTGAAAAAGTATCATGGTTTCCACAAAGACATTGACATTTTAACATTGATAACAATAAGAAATGTTTTTTGAGCAGCAAATCATCATATGAGAATGATTTCTGAAGGATCATGTGACACTGAAGACTGGAGTAATGATGCTGAAAATTCAGCTTTGATCACAGGAATAAATTACGTTTTACTATATATTCACATAGAAAACAGTTCTTTTAAATTGTAATAATATTCCACAATATTGCTGTCTTGGTGAGCATAAGAGACTTCTTTCAAAAAAAAGTCTTAAAAGTCTTAATGCATCTTCATTCTGTTCCATGATATGTAGAAGTTCTGAAATTTTGCCTTTGCCCAACTACTGTCCGGCATTTTTCTTACCTTTCTGGCCAGTGCACATTCATTGCTTCCAATTTTGGCATCTTCCAAGCAGTATAATCCTCGGAAACTAAAGCTACTGTAAATAGTCACAGTAGAGCTGAAAGGAATTTTAGGTCCAGTAAACAAATACCCTTTTATTCATAGTGTTTATACAGTGACTGAAAGGTCAGTTATGGAAACACAACTAGAATAACAATAACAAAAGGATTGAAAAAAAAAAAACTTAGATCTTCCAGTATAGATAGATAGACCTCATTACACTTTGTTCTGTAATGGCAGTGTGTAAAGGTGCCAAGGCTGACCTGGTGTTCCTGATTGATGGCTCGTGGAGCATTGGAGATGAGAGCTTCACTAAAGTCCGTCAGTTTGTCTTCAGCATGATCGGAGCATTCGATGTCATCAGCCATGAGGGCATGCAGGTAACTGACCTGTCTGCAGTCAAGTGACTGACCACATGTGCACGACTCCCTGACTGAGCTGTGATTCATTTGGTCTTTTGTCTCATTCTGTGAAAACAGGTGTCTTTTGTGCAGTACAGCGATGATGCTAAAACTGAGTTCAAACTGAACACCTACCACGACAAGGGAATGGTTCTGTCCGCCCTTCAGATGGTCAATTACAGAGGAGGAAACACCAAAACAGGTTTGTGATACACTGAGCACGTTTACATACCCACCAATTGACCGACAACTCCCAAAAATCTGTTTATTGAATTAACCTGTTGTCCATTTTAACATGCAAACCAATAAACCAGGAACTCAAGTAAACAAAGTTTACAAGACTTTATTAAAAAATTCCCCAGTTATTCCCAAAGTTGTTCCCCAGTAGTGACGTCAAAACTTAATCATTCATGTATCTGACTCCAAGTAGCCTATTCCATTTGTTATGTGAGATAATTATATATATTTATGATATATGATGTTAAATAACTGTACCACTTTTGCTTCGGCGGCACGAGATGAGAATACATTTATATAATTTCTTGGGTTAAGAAAGAGTCAGATTTTGCTTAAATCTGCAGTAAGGGCTTTTTCCTGTTACATATTACACATGCAAACTGCAATAAGCCAACAAAACGCAGGTTACTGTGTTTACATGCCAGGAAAAATGGGTTTTATCTAGCTGTTTTGATTTGCTTCATGCTTCATGTCTTTAATCCAATAAAGAAAATAAAATCATGTTTACATGACCACATGCGCTGTCAGCATATAAAGCATAATCGGCTTGCATGTAAGCACACTCAATGTCTTTGTTTACCCTACCTTAATGTTGGTGTCAGTTCCACATTTGGGGCCAGATGTACTAAACAGGGAAAATTAGTGGGAGACTGTAATCCCATGTGCAAAGTGCAAAGTTCTGCGGGTGAATTTACTGACAATGTTCAAATTAAAGAACGCAGCCAGAACATTTCCATTATGACCAATGCAAATTGTGATGGCTAGACGACTGGGTCAAAGCATCTCCAAAACTGCAGCTCTTGTGGGGTGTTCCCAGTCTGCAGTGGTCAGTATCTATCAAAATTGGTCCAAGGAAGGAACAGTGGTGAACCGGCGACAGGGTCATGGGCGGCCAAGGCTCATCGATGCACGTGGGGAGCGAAGGCTGGCCTGTGTGATCCCATCAAACAGACGAACTACTGTAGCTCAAATTGCTCGAGAAGTTAATGCTGGTTCTGATAGAAAGGTGTCAGAATACACAGTGCATCGCAGTTTGTTGCGTATGGGGCTGCATAGCCGCAGACCAGTCAGGGTGCCCATGCTGACCCCTGTCCACCGCCGAAAGCGCACACAGTGGGCACGTGAGCATCAGAACTGGACCACGGAGCAATGGAAGAAGGTGGCCTGGTCTGATGAATCAGAATTTGCGCTGGCACAAGCTGTTAGTGAATCTGGCCCTTGTGAAGTGTTTGAATTCTGTTCAAAAACAAACAAAAGCTACAAAATACTAATTTCTTGCACTGTTTTAATGTGTGAATGCATTAGGTTCTGCGCTGAAGCATGTTGGGGATAAGGTGTTCATCTCAGACAGCGGTATGAGGAGAACAGTTCCCAAGGTTCTGGTTGTGGTGACCGATGGACGTTCTCAAGATGATGTGAAGAAGAGTGCTGCTAAACTACAGCATGCAGGTAACACAAATCTTAATGATCATGGCCTCCTTTTCTTTATGCGACATATAAATTGCTTATTTTTGGGTGATATACGACACGGACAAGTTCTTGACAGGCGATGTATCTCAAATTACTGCAGGCAAAGCAACGTACATGCTCCCTAAAGCCTCAGTGTTGTCTTTTCCACAGGCTACAGTGTGTTTGTGGTGGGTGTCGCAGACGTAGACACTGCTGAGCTGAGGAACATTGGAAGCAAGCCAAGCGAGAGACACGTCTTTATCGTTGATGACTTTGATGCATTTGCTAAGATCCAAGACAGCCTCATTACGTTCATCTGTGAAACGGCAACATCCAGTAGGAAGTCATTCTTTTAGTCTGCATTGTTCACTCTAACATGAAAGACAAGACTAAAACAATTTCCTGAATTCATTTTTTACAGCGTGTCCTTTGATTTACCTCGATGGATTCACATCACCAGGTCAGAACTTGACTTTCGAGTCCCTATTTGATGACTTCCTATCATTATAGTCTTATTTTCCTCTATCATCACACACTGTTATGCATCTCTTGATTGATGTTTTGATGAAAACACACAGGTTTCAGGATGCTGGAGGCTTTTAACATCACTGACAAGACGTTTGCTGGCATGAGTGGTGTCTCCATGGAACCAGGCTCCTTCAACAGTTACATTGCATACAGACTCCATAAGGACGCATTCATTTCCCAGCCCACAAAGTAGGTTGGAGTGCAGTGCATGTGTTTTAAGCTGCTCCCCTACAGACTGTAATGGCAGTCAAGCAATTACAATTATTTTAACTGTCTTCAGAGGGCTTGCAGTCTATGGTCTCTGCAGCTTTTTTTTCCCCCTTTGTTTGTTGTTGCAGAATTTCCAGTGTGAACTCATAAAAAAACATTCTCATGATTGACCTTCTCAAACAGGGGAAGACTAAATTCTTCCCCTGCTACTTTTGAGGAGAAAATCGTATTTTAAAGAGTTTTGTTTGGCTTGAGCGAAGTGCAAAAGACAGAAGTCACTGCCAACCGGTTGCTTTTGTGGTAGAAATTTGTCTGGGAAAGTTTTTCTATTTATAGTTGTTATAATAGTGTATTAAACTTTTTTATTAAGAGTATTATTATTAAAATGTCTTGTTAAAGATCTCAGAGTCAAGTTTATTATCGTTAACTAAAACTGAAATTATTAAACACATTTATTTAAAAAAATAAAGAAAAATAAATATAAATATTACATTAAAAAAATATAAAATAAAAAATAAAACTGCACTAAAACTGAAAATAAATAAAAATAGAAATATAAAAAAAAAAAATAACAACAAAAGCACAACACTATTACTAAAATGAAACTAAATAAAATATAAAAACATTGTGAAAAATGCTGAAAGCTAGTTCAAAATATTAAAGAAAAACTATAATATACATAATATAGTTATTTTATTTATTTAATTTATAATTTTTGACAACAGATTTCTTAAGTACAAATTAATAGTCAAGGCGAGTTTATTTATATAGCACATTTCCTACACAATGGTAATTCAAAGTGCTTTACATAGAAAATGAGTTAAAATAATCATAAAAAATCACAACATATACATAAGAAATGAATATATTAAGTCAAAGTGTAAAAGACAAGATCAAGCAGAAGTCACTGCCAACTGGTTGTTTTTTTTGGACGAAATTTGTCTGGCAAAGTTTTTCAACTTATAGTTGTTAGAATAGTGGCTTAATAGACAAAAACCCTAGAGTGACTGATGTTTTAGAAAGTTCAGTTTTTAAGCTTTCAAGCTCTCATCTTGTATTAGTGCATCCACTGAAAGTAGGCATTTAAAAACTCTGCAGGTTTGTGTGGCAGATTGTTTCAATGGTGGTGTTCCCATTTGCTATAGCGAGTGCCTACACGCTATTAGTTCAAGAAGTGTACCTCTGATTGCCCACTGAAGATCTGGTCTAAAGGTCTCTGGCCAAGGCATGCTTGATTAATTTATCTATAATGATTTGTATTTGTGCGTGGGCAAGCAGCTGTTGAAGTGGAAACATTCTGAGCACCAGAGGAGGGAAAATACTTTCAGTGTGTTGCGATTTCTCAAGGCTGCAAGTCTGTTTGTATTTTTCTCAGCGGGCGATACATGAATCTGTTCTGAGCTTTTTGATTCATGTCTGGTTTCACTGCACAATAAATTAATCTGTATAAAGCCTTTATTTATTTATTTTTCTCATCAGACACATGCAATATTTCCAATTTACCCATACAGGGTGAATCTCGCATGATTTTATGAAAATGAAGGCTGATAAAAGGTTTTTTGCATTGATAAATGAGCTGTATTTTTCTTTAAAGGGAAATCCATCCAGATGGTCTTCCTCCCTCCTACACACTGATTCTCCTCTTCCGTCTCCTTCCCGACACTGGCAAGGATGCGTTTGATATATGGCAGATATCAGATAAGAACAACAACCCTGAGGTCGGGCTCACGATTGATCGTAAGCAGCATTTTGATCTTCCATGACTCTTGTGTATGTTCAGGCAGTCGGTGTCTGATAAACCTTATTTAGAAACTGAGATTCTCTAAATGGGTTCCAGATTTTAGGGTTGCAGTGATTGCTCAGAAATGTACAATCAACCGGTTTAGTGCATCAAGCTCAAATTAGCATGGAAATTCTTTGTTTTGGTGTTGTTTTTGCGTCATACAGTCATTGCAGAGCCATCTGTAAGTGTGTGTTTTGTTCTCAGCCTCCAGTAGAGTCATCTCATTCTACAATAAGGACTCCAGAGGTGAAATTCAGAAAGTCTCCTTTGATAACGACCTCGTGAAGAAAGTTTTCCACGGCAGTTTCCACAAGGTACAATGATTTTACTTACTTCGGTTGATTACTTGGTCATATAAAGGGGACCTTTTATGCTTTTTTACAACTTTCTTTAGTGTGTAATGTAAGTGACTTAAACTGCAATTTATCAACTGGCCGCTAGACACAGGCTCCAAACGGGAGTCAATCCCATAGAAACCCTATGTTAAAATGCCCAACTTTACAGCAGAAATTTTTTTTTACAGCCTGGTACAAAAAGTGGTTTTGGTAGCTAATTTTGCCCTTCATGAAAACTGTGAGGGGGGTGAATTTTTTTATAACGCATCCGTTAAAATGATATTAAGCCCTAAAGTTCTGCATAATTAAGGGTGTGGCCACTTGAGTGACAGGTGGATTGCCGCTATGGTCGAGGCAGGCAGGCATGGTTTCAGTAACCAGGCACCTCAGCTCCACCCACATCCCGCCTCTTTGCCCATTTTCAGTTATCCTGAAATGACGTGCTGCCAAGATGGCAACGGCTGGCCCCGCCCACTTTGGGCTTCAAAAATTTGAAACCTATGGGTGACGTCACGAACACTACGTCCATTGTTTTATACAGTCTATGGTTGAAACTGCCGGTTATGGTAAGGGGAGGGACATTTCCCAAACACACTCAAAGCGCTTGATCAATCACAACACACTGCTCCAGCTGACCAATCAGAGCACAATGTGCTTTTCAGAAGGCGGGGCTTCATAGAGACAGGAGCAAAACAGAGCGTTACTGACAATGGAGAATATGGGGAAAATAAGGTGTTTTTTGAACATCCAAGCATGAAAACTTTTCAAGATATAGAAAAAGGGCATAACAGGTCCCCTTTAAAATGATTTAACATTAAAATGATAAAACTGTATAGGTAGCTTTCATAATAAGCCAGGGTGACTTCGGAAGACCTGAGCTGGTTCTTTTAGATGAGGTGGCAGATGTCCCTCATTGAATTATGTCTTCTTTATCTTGACCGGATGTCTTGAATGTGAATGTGAATATGCATATGAATCAAGAGATGGATTTGAACTTTTGCAGTCTCCTTATTTAAATACTTCCAGATACAGCACGTTAGGAAAATAGTGGAATTTCTCTGGATGAATATTAGTCCCTGCAAAGCAGTAAAGTTTGCTTGGTACAGTATAATGATTTTGGATGTGATGGCTTGCGTTATAACTCTTGGCTGATAAATACAGAACAAGTTTCCCACTGAAGACTCTTGGAGCTCAATGAAAGATTTGTCACTGTTGATTTTGCCTTTCACTTTAAATCGTGATGTTTAACGGCCCATATGGTGCGCGCGGAGCTTTAGCCTGTAGATACTCCAGCCATCATTGTAAGCAAGATCATAGCTGCAGGTTTGTTCAAGAGCAGTTTCCAGTTTGTGGTTCATGAGAGCTGAAAATCATCAATCATTACCATTGAATATGTTGTAAAAGTGGACGTTAATGATGTTATTTTTATATAAAGGGTTTTGCTTTCTCAGAGGTTATTCTAGGCCCAGTGCACACGCTGAGTCTCTTTAAAGCTAAACATGTCATCATTTTGTTATGTTTGTCCCAAGTGACCGATGGCATAGTTTGATTGCTAATGTAAAAAACGTCTGACAACCAGGAGACGGTAATTTATACTAGCTGGGATTTGGCAGTTTTGGTCTAGTAAGTGCTTCTTGGCAAATCAGATTTCAAGATGTGCTAAATTTACATCCACACATGAAAGATTTTCCCAGTCTATGTGTGAAATTTGAAAGCACAGCAATGAGGATGAATCTCAAGAAGCCTGTAAAGACCCCCGGAAAGTCAGGGAAAATGAAGCCTATTTCCCATTACTGTAATACAAAAAAAAAAAGAAGTATTATTTAAAGGGTTATTTAATTTAAAAATGAAAATTACCCCATGATTTACTCACCCTCATCCTAGGTGTATATGACTTTCTTCTTTCTGATGAACACAATCAGAGTTATATTAAAAAATATCCTGATGTTTCCAAGCGTTATAATGGCAGTGAACTGGGCCAACATGTTTGAAGCTCAAAAAAGTGCGTCCATCCATTATAAATGTTCTCCACACGGCTCCGGGGGGTTAATAAAGGCCTTCTGAAGCGAAGCAATGGGTTTATGTAAGAAAAATATCCATATATAAAACTTTATAAAGTAATATATCTAGCTTCCACAAGACCGCCTTTCATATTCAACTTACAAAAAAAAGCGTAACCTGGCATGACGATGGCATCGGCGTAGCGTAAGCGTTTTGAACTGCGAGAGGCGTTACACTTTCTTTGTAAGTTGAATACGGAAGGCGGTCCGCCGGGAGCTAGATATTTTACTTTATAAAGTTTTAAAAATGGATATTCCCCTGGGGCCATATGGATTACTTTTTTATAATGGATGGATGCACTTTTTTGAAATTGTGAGCCCCGTTACTGCCATTATAAAGCTTGGAAACATCAGGATATTTATTAATATAACTCCGATTGTGTTCATCAAAAAGAAGAAAGTCACATACACCTAGATGGCTTAAATCATGGAGTAATTTTAAATTTAAAGTGAATTAATGCTTTAAATTATAAAGCATTAAACATCATTATAGTATTTTTCTACAGCATTGTATTTGTATTTTAGTGTAAAAAAGCTGTAGTGCTGTATTATTGTAACGTGGCATAGTATAATTAGAATCACCAGTAATAGTAATGAGAATTTACAAACAAAAAACAGACCTAAAACAGACTTTTATTTGAACTTTTGGTTGTTTACATGAGATTCACCCATGGACATCATTACAATGACTTCATTGACAAAGTGATGTCATATAGTGTGCATTTTGGCTTATTTAAGGGCCAATTTGTGGTCCAGGGTTCGTGCAGAAAAGCATTGGTTTGCAGCTGTAGTCTACTGTACGTCCTGGCATTACTGGAGACTTGAACACAGAACAGCAATTCTGAGCTAAGGTTGTGATTAGCTGACCACCTTGGTTACAAGATTACAGACTGCTGACATGCAAAGGAAACCTTTCAGTTTCAGCAAAGCCATCACGTTGAGAAGGTTCTTTACACTGAAAGGATTTCTTTCTTCTCTGTCAGGTTTGTTTGTGCTTTACTAAAGGCCTGTTCACACCAAGGACAATAGCTGTAATGATAAGGATAACTATAAAGTTTTAATACCCGTTCTTATTCTATGAGAATAGAGACATCCACACCACAATTATAACGATAACGAGGAACAATATAGTTGGAATCATTTTCAAAAAAAGCTTTTCCAGCTGATGAATGATAAAAACATTGACAGCCAATCAGAATCCATCTGACTTTAAAGTGCTCGAGCATTTAAAGTGGCAGGTGACAAAACTGGAGTGCATGCTTATAAGAAAAATAAGACACACATGCATTAGACACTAATATAGGCTAGTTAATGTTATAATTATCTTTATTTGAACACAGTGTAGACTACACTGCATATATCATCATGCGCCATTTGCACTAACAGGCATGAATGATACTTCAAATTATGCAGTTTGTTAAAAATAGGTGTGCTGTTACTCAACTAGACAAATAAAATAGACAAAAATTACATAGCGACATCCTAGCATATTGTGGAGAGTTTTGCATTGGCACTATCATGGGGTGAATCTCATGAAGCCTGTCAAGACCACCAGAAAGTCAACAAAAATGATGTTGCTTAAAAAAAGTGAAGCCTATATGAATCCTTCCTTATTCATCTCAAATGTTACTGACTGGAATTGTGCCACTGCCAAACCACATGAACATGCATCATCTGAAGGATTATGGATTTGTAACAGTTAATTTCTTTGTAATAGTTAATAACCTACAAGCCTTTATTAACAGAATTAAGATATGAGTGTCCACAAAAGTGTGTACACTGTTCCAGTGTTTAACAAGAGTGCTTAGAAAGCCATAGGAAATGAAAACAACTATTAAAGGGATTCTATGGTCAACCACACAATACCACACAGAACACTGGCCCTTTCTTCATGCCAGTTCCTTCCTTTTATAAAATCCCTCAGATTATGAATTTAGTAGCTGAAATGAATCCATGAATAAATGCTTTCCGAGTTAGATTTGAAGTTCATGTCATGTGAACGGTTTGGAAGCACTCCTCACATGAAGCACCGATTAGACTCATAATTGCCTTTTAGTGTTAATGTGCGGTCACATTTACCATTGCTCATGAAATTTTGTAAGTAAAATCCAGTCATTTTTATAAGAATCTGCACAATTGGGAGTTTTGTGTGAGGGTGGAAAAGGTTTCTACATAGATTTAGCTTGTGTTCAATTTGGGCATGCAAATTCGCCGCATTAACCAGTGGTAAGCGTTAAGACCCGTTCACACTAAGGGCCAGATTTCCTAAACAGAGAAAATTTGCGTGAGAGCGCAATCCCATAAAAGCGCTGATGGGAGTGGAAAGATCTGCGCGTGATCTACTGACGAAACATAAATTGAAGAACACAGACACAGCCGGATCATTTCCATAATGACCAGCACAATCTACCTGTTGGCATCCGGTTTAAGACATGCTTTTTGGGCTGTAAATAATGGTGCAAACACCAGTAAATTGACGAGTGCAAACCTTAGTAAATCAGCTCGCATGATTGATTTAAATACTCTCCTCCCATAAATACTGCGTCTGAAAGGGAAACTCCTACAAATGCATATGCAATAAGGTCAGCCACAAAAATAACTGTCCACACCTTCAGCGCTAATTTATCACTGCGTGGTTTTTAACGCCAAAAGAGGGTTTGTGCTGGTGCAAGCTGTTAGTAAATCTGGCCCCAAGAACGATAACTATAAAGACAACTATATTAGCGTCCAAATAAGTGCACAATATCGTTCTGTTTATTCTAAGCGCGTGCTTGTCTGTCACTTTAAATGCTCGAGCTTGTTACAGCAGGATGGATTCTGATTGACTGTAAATATTTTTATCATTCATCAGCTGGAAAAATCGTTCTGAAAGTGATTCCAACGATATCGTTTCTCTGTGCCGTTATCATTAATATTGAGAATGATTTTTCGAACTATATCTTTGTCATTATCTTTATAGTTATCGTCTTTGGTGTGAACGGGCCTTTAGGGTGCTGTCACATTTACCGTTACTCTACGAGATTTTGCGAGCAAAATCCAGTCATTTCAATAGGAATCCATGCAATCAAGAGTTTTGCGCAAAGGCAAACATTTTTCCCCTACTTACATTTCAATCATGTTGAAGTTGGTCACACAAATTCAGTGCAATGACCAGTGTTAAGGTGTGGTCAAATTTTCCATTGCTCTGCGAAATTTCACAAGCAAGATCAAGTCAGTTCAAAAGGAATCCATTTCGCTGTTCAAATTGGTCATGCAAGTGCCACGTTGCCCAACATAAAGCTACTTGGTTTTAGAAGTGTCTACATGCATCACAACACTATTGACAATGACCTTTTTTGCCCGTGAAATTTCACTGACATTTTCTAATGTGACAGCACAGCTAAGCAATGTGATATTCTGTTAAAGCATAAAATGCATAGCACACACAAATACTGTTGAAAAAGTACTTTCAGTGTAAAATGTATTATAATTAAAGACACACTGGAATTTCATGCACCTCAAATGAAAATGCTATTTGTGCATGTATGTACATTTCAGTTTCTGTCTATGTAAGACAGTAAGTATCAATGCAGCGCTTAAGATTTTGGAAGAGACGGAAAGTAACATTTGAAAATTATAGTATGAAACCACTTCCTGTCTAAAACGGGAATTTACTCATTGAATTCATAAGGTAGAGGAAATGGTGGGGAGAAGATGGACAGCCAAACGTGCAACTATGAAATGGAGGCAGATAGATATAATGAAAGTCTGACAGGACAAAGTGAAAGACTAGAGCAGAGCAAAATGAAACCACATGGTGGGCATTTACAGACACCCACAGTAGCCAGAATGGGAGGACTGGAGAAAGTGTGAATGCAAAGTAAATAGTGCAAAAGAACGAGACAATAGCACTGTTATTTGGCCCTGACCATTACGACACACTTTCCCCTTTACAAATAATGGTCATCTTATAGTTTTTGAATTGATAGCGACAGTATTGTATTCTCAGCTTCCCAAAAGCTTTTGAACATACTATTTGGATAAGCCTCTGAAGCTTTCTATCCAAAGCCTTAACTTCAGACCCCTTCTACTTCTGGGAAGCCAAATTCTGGTTGCCAGAGATGTTGACAGTATTGTGGCAAGAAATATGACCTTGCATTTGGACTGCTCTTCTACAAAGTATGAATATCAGATGTAAGAGACGGTCAGACTTTTTGACTGAAAAAAGGGGGAACCAGTACATTAGATGGTCAGCCGCAGAATGACATAATAGCAACATGTGGTGACGCTACATAAAGAAAACATTGTATTCCCCCTAAAAAAAAGGATGGAAAAAGCATTTCGGTGGTTGCATCCGCATGTAGATTCTCATAGTGTATTCAAAGGGGAAATTACAGATGGTAAACCAGTTAATATTATCTGCTGACATGATGATTCATATTTGTGTTCGACAATTGGCATGCCTTTACATAATGAACTAATTAAACTCATTATAGTTGGACAGAAACTGTTATTGGAAGAATTGAGAGCGTAACTCTAAACATAGCTTACAGGCCGTAGGGTTAATGTTGTCATGGGAAAATGGTTGAGGAAAGGATGACTTTTGTAAATTTTTGTCAATCAGGCAGTTTCGTGAATCTCTTTCATGAAGATTTATGAACCAACCCAAGATGTCTAGAGTACTGAGTAATGGTTGGATTGCACTACTGAAGTATGTACACTAATGCCTTTTTATTTTTCAGCTTCACATTTCTATTTCACCGAAAAATGTCAAACTCAACATTGATTGCCAAGAGGTGGCTGAGAAAGAGATCAAAGCAGCCAACAACATATCCACAGATGGCTATGAAGTCCTTGGAAAAATGGCAAGGTCTGGTGGTTCAAAGAGGCAGTCAGCCACAGTAAGTGCAGATTGCTCGTTCCCTTCAATACGGCAAAAGATCTAAACACGCACTAAACTATTAATCCTATGAATCTACCCTGTCATTCCCTTTGTCCCCTCATACTCAATCAATTGCATGTCCTCCCAACCCATTCATGCCTGAACGGATTCGATTCTGTCTGTATTCCTTTTCAACACACTGTTGGGTGCATGCAGGCATGTTTTTTTATTCCCAACTCCCCGCACTCAATGCGAGCCATCTGTAACATCCGTTTGTGTTCCCATTTTTCTCTCCCTCAGTTCCAACTCCAGATGTTTGATATTGTCTGCAGTTTGGGCTGGACAAGTCGAGACAAATGTTGTGATATTCCAGCAATGGTAAGTAGGGATTATGTATAGATTGTCATCTTGAGGGTGGGCTTTCCGACTCCAAGTTTTTGCGTACTCTTTAGTCAGTATGATGGCTTTTAGTGAAAGCCGATTAACCCTCTGGGGTCTGGGGTGTTTTTTGGGCCCTGGAGGTGTTTTGACATGCCCTGACTTATTTCTCTTACTTATAGCATTTTTCATGGCAAAAGTCTGATTACACTGTATTAGCACAAACTAATGTATGCAAACATGTATGTAAACATTTTTAGTTTTGGGAAAATTATGTTTATGCATGGTTTGTGAAAAAAAAATTAAGCCAATTAAATAGGGCCATGAAACCCATGCTGAATATTTGTTCACTAGACTTTTGAGAACTGGATCTCGTAGCCTAGAAAATTTGCTTAGAACTTGCGTGAAAATCATCCTGCCCACTCATTCACTTAAAACAATATAAATAACTGAGAAAGTGTGATTGAGTTTTGCAGACTTCACAAGACGTTTCCCCTAAACACAGCTGTCAAGCTTCTAAGCAATTCATGGTTGTGTTTCGATATGCCGATTGCCCTTTTCCATAATGTATCTTTGCACAGTCCCTTTGCAGCAATATGTCACTGTATTGCTGTCAAGCACGAAAAGGGCTGTCAGTTCAAAGGTTAATCTTCCTTAAAATCAAGCATAGAGAACTGTTGGGGGAGACACATTAATGCATATTTCACATTATGCTAGTGATGAGTAAAGTAATGCATGACTCACATAAGACTATTTTACATTGATTGCAAATACGATTGAATGTCCACACAATTGGTGAATTTAAATGAACTTTACACAGTATTTACTCAAAAATCTACAAGTAAAGTTTTTCAACTCTCGACCATAATGAAATGTGGTCACTTGACCATAACGAAAATAGCATTAAAGGGATAGTTCACCCAAAATGGAAAATTATGTCATCTTTTACTCACCCTCACCGTCTTTCCAAACCTGTAAGAGTTTCTGTCTATCATGGAGCACGAGTATTTTTGTTATTGTTTGAACCGTTCCTTTAACATTTGTCTTCACTGGAATTAAAGGGCTTAGCCAAACCCGTTCATTAGGAGGGAGTGTGCACATACTTTTGTCAATGGAGGGCAGGTAGATGTACAGCATTGTGTTCCTCATTTATCTTTATTTAAACTTACTTGTGAAATTTACAGTAACAAACCGGAAATGTGGTTGCCAGAATGTAAAAAATGTTTGCAACATTTTAAGATTGAACTTAAATTTATAGTAAATAAAAAAGTGAATATTTGAATAACTAAAATAAATGACCAAATTACTAAAATATTTTTTTTACCTTTATAATATAATGACAACCACCATAAAAAGAAAAAAGAGAAAAAAGAGAAAGCCACATGATGATTTAAAGTTCATCACAAGTGACTTTTTCCTCAAGCTGATGTAAATATTACTATTTAGAAAGTGCACAGTGACGTACAGTTCACACAAATACAAAACACCATCATGGTAACTAAAATAATGCAGTAAACTTTACCTAAACAACATAAGACGTAACATAAAACTCTTAGTACTTAATTAATAAAGAAAGTTAACCAAACCCCCTTTTTTTACCATCAAAATTACGATCATTTTTACCAGTGACTTGTACGTCAAGTCGCCTTTATTTATGTAGCGCTTTAAACAATACAGATAGTTTCTTCACAGCTTTACAGTGATAACAGGAAAATTTTGGCTGTTCAGTTCAGTGTTGATTCTGTTCCGTTGTAAAGATCAATTATTAAATAATTTAATTTCATCTATAAAGCAGTTCTGCAAAAAATGTCATCGTCCAGCTCAGTTCAGTTCTCATACAGCAGTGTCAGTACAGTCAGATCAATAAAACTGTTGAATATTAAATTATACCAGTGTTATACCAGTTGTCTTTATCTTTACAGTTCTTTTGCTTTTTTTTTTTTTAAATGTTTAGTGTTTAGCGTTTTCAGCAGGATCTGATTTATATCTCCATCTTTGTAGCGAGAAGAAGCCAAATGTCCCGCTCTTCCTCACTCCTGCACATGTGCTCAGGACAGCGTTGGTCCTCCAGGCCCAGCAGGCCCTCCGGTAAGATCATTAGAGTCCCCTGACATTTCTTCTGTCTCTGAAGTCATCATGCTACCGCTGCAAATCTCTCTTCTGATGATGAGGACGAAAAGGTCCAGAGTTCAGGGATGGTGGGATATTTTCCCCAAAGCCCCAGCGCTGTAATTTCAGCCCTGCTCTTTACATTAAGCACAGGAATATGATTATGAGGCCTCTTCTCTCTACACCATTATGCATGGATTGAACATCTGGGGTTACCGACGGTTAACAGCACAGCGTGAGCTAATGAATAGTGACTTACTCATGAATTCGCTTATAGGTCAGAAAGCAGAAGTGAAGACCATTGGGTAGGCTTTGGATGTGTGCACTTGTAGACATCACTGTCTTTAGAGCCGTTTGATAGTTTGTCTTATAAAACAATGAATCCTCTGAAATCCACTGCCATTATGATTCTAAGCATGCGTTGTTTTTTCTAGGGCGGCCCTGGTACAAAAGGCCCACGAGGTGAGAGAGGGGAGTCTGGACCCACGGTAAGCTCAACCTTCTTCTGATATGACCTGCTGATGAATGCCAAACGATCAGACACTTCCTCCATCAACACCTTAGAGGAACAGTTTCTCTTAGCACTTCTTCCTAGAGTGTTTAACTGGATAAATTAACAGGATTTTAACCCATTCATTCCAGGGTTCAATGGGTCCACGTGGGGAGCAGGGTCTACCAGGACAGATGGGACCTCCAGGCCCACAGGGCCCTAATGGGTTGTCTATTCCTGGTGAACCAGTAAGTAAAACACACAACTTTGCATTGTGAATTATTGTATTGTACAGCATTTTTGATCATTTTCACAAAACTTTCATGGCCCCCAGAATATTTGAAATCATCTGAAAATGCAATATTAAAAAAAAAACATGTGTTCTTCATACATTCTTTTTTATCAACACTTAAATATGGGTGAGTTTCATAAAAAGCAACATTTTGAGAAAAAAAGCTACATCTGGATCAGATTCAGAACGATGATCAAAACACAGATGGAGTAGATGGAGTCCATCAACACCTCCAAAACTTCACAGTTCTATAGCTCGTCCTGGGTCAACATTTCATTCAGTAACATTAGATAGTTTAGATTTATATGCTGTTTAATGTTGATGATCACGTTATTTTACATATGCATCTGATTACATATGCTATCACTCGTTTCTGCTTCTTCTTCACCTGTGTTTTGATCAGGAGATTCAGAACTCTTTCAGAAGATGCGTAATAGCGCCCCCTACCGTATAACAGTTAAAACAGTGAAAACAGGAAAATTCTGTCAATGGCGGGGAAAGAGTTAATTAAGATCTTTCTAATTAAGCCTGAAACAGTGTTGTTATTGTTACCTTTAAGAAAAGTAAGGTCAAGTTCAAAAATAAGGCAATAACTCATTTTTATGCATCGATTTGAATGTCAAATCAACGCATTTAAATGGGATGATGCATACATTTAATTTGTTTAAAACTAGCTACTTTTATGCATTACATTTATGTTCTATTTTTATGTCATACTTCTGCCCTTTTCGCTTAAGGGACACCAATTTCTACTCTATTCATGGAAAGTGTTTTCTGTTTGTCTTTCTTGGGACATTAAAATCATGGAGGTCTGGCTACAGTAGTGCATAGTGCAGGTCTAATTTATGACTGAAAGCTTCAGACCCATTTATTTAACAGAGCCAGCGCTCACTCCACATACAGCCGAGATGTAAATTCATGTCATGTAACAGAGGAATGAGTGTGAACGCTTGCTTCATTTCTTTCGTTTTCAGGGGCGGCCTGGACCTAAGGGAGACCCCGGTGACCCAGGTTTACCTGGACAGCGAGTAAGTGCTTTTTAGTTTGAGCTGTTTTTGAGCGGCTTGTGAAATCTAGTAAATTGTGGTGTACAACAGCTGTGTTGGATTCTAAAAGGTTTCATAATCTGTGTTCAGGACATTATCAGATAAATGGCTTTATGATTGGATTAAAGCTTAAGATAAGAAAATTACACCACACTTAACTTCACCTATTAAAACACTGAACAATTGGCAGACGCAACACAAGTGCTCTTAAAGCACAGAGCAGAATGATTGCTAACACCTTCATCATAACGTCATTTTATTTTGGACTTCCAAAAGAAATACACAGACAGAAACACAATGTCTGTTCTTATTGCTGTACGGGATGAAGGCATTACTTTGCAAGAAGTTTATTTGTACACGGTCCATTTGGTAAAACCTTCCTTCTCCTCAATGGAAAGGTTGAATTTAGTCATCCTGACAATATTTGAAATTGCTCGGGTTTGATCCATGAACAGCTACATCGTTGTTTGAAACAACCCCTTTATGATGAATGACATCAAGTATTTTTCTTTCTTTCAAGGGCCCTGTTGGCGCTCCAGGTCCACTTGGCCCTGTTGGACCTTCTGGTGCAAGGGTAAGAAGTTTTGAAGTGCACCTTGAATTGGTTTGAAAGTGCATGTTTCCAGTTTTAGCTTAGTTATCCCACTTGTCTTGTCAGACCGATTTAGTCGGTTGTGTTAGGCCCATCTCAAGGGCATGTTTGAACCTCTCCCAGAGGTAAATCTTCTCCCAGACTCTATTAGCTGTTCATCCTGTACAGTTCATGATGACATATGTTTTTGTTCAGGGTCCGCCAGGAAATGAAGGCCCATCTGGACCAAGAGGTCCATCGGGACCAATGGTATGTAATGTGATGAGTCTGAAAATCTGATGAGTGTGTCATGTAGCCTGAGAAATCAGCTGAAGTATCTGCCATACATCAAGTGACATGTTCTTCCTTTTGTTAACTTAATACTGTCCACATTTCTTTCTTAAATACATGGATCTACAAGGACATTTAACAAAGTCACACTTAATTCCAATGTAACGCAATACTTAAAAAAAGTGTATTGTTTGTTTTATCATTTGAAACATTAAAATAAGTCCCAGTTGATTTGAAATTTTGTAATATAATGCAGACATCTACACTTTTAATATGGCTTAAATGCCCAACTACACTGGAGAAAAATGTGGTGTAGAAACAATTTTCACTCAGAAATTGCTAGTAAATTTAAGAAAAAAGTACAAAGTAGCAAGTAACACAATTAATTAAATGTGACATTTTAAAGTAGAAAGACTGAAATAGTATTTTCTTGTAAAATGCTACAAAAATCTTTTTTTAAGCTGTACTTTTTGGGGTAACGCTTTATTTTAAGGTGACATAGTTGCATCTTACATGTACTTACTATAGTAATAACGACACTAAACCTTAACCTTATAGTTAGTACATTACAGTTAATATATTAATATTACTCAGTAATAGTGTTATTACAGTTGCACTTTATTTTACAGTACACGCACTTATGTATACTTACAGTGTACTTTCCTAAGAAAGTATTGGTTTATATAGGTAACTACATGGGTTAATGTTAGGTTTAGGGGTAGTTTACTTCCTAGTTATTACCCAGTTATTGTAATAACCATAATAAGCACATAGTATGTACATGGGGAACAGGACTGTAAAATAAAGTGTTACCATTATTACATTATAACAATGTAATCTTAAAATAATGTGCAAGTGTCCTTTGTGGAGCCACTGTAATTATTACCCAGTATGACATCAGATGTGCATGTGGCTCAAATTTCCCAACTGTAATGAGATCATGTACACTGTTTATTTAAGGTCAACTTGACGCTGGTTCTCAGTGTTAGTGATTGTGAATGAGTTGGTATTGTGAGTTTATCAGAAACTGTTAAATGACTCTCTCTCTTGTCATATATGAGTAATTCTTACTGAGATCCATTTTTTAGGGACCTCCGGGATCACCTGGAATGCCAGGAATCACAGGAAAACCAGGAAAATCTGGAGACACTGGCCTCGCTGTATGTACATGTTCAAATGGCTCATATTAAATCTCATTTACTTGTTTTAAAGTTTTATATATATATATATATATATATATATATATATATATATATATATATCAATTCAATAATCAAAAGATAACAAATGCATATGTGTGTCAGTGAATATAACCAAACCTATGGTCACTAGCTACAGATCTGCTATAGGAGATACTGGTTTGAGTGATTTCTGACTCATCTTTTCTCATCTGTCAATCACAGGGACCCGTTGGCATGAAAGGAGAGAAGGGTGAAAGGGTAGGTGTCACTTTCATACACTTCATCACAGGAGTGCCTCGGTGCATTCAAAATATACTAACTCTAAGTACAAAACTACAGTTAAATTTACAATCAAGTGCTTTACATGTGCTTTAATATGTTAGTCAACACATCAAAATAAGTGTATTTCGTTAGAGCATGACTTTAAAGGGTTAGTTCACCCAAAAATGAAAACTCTGTCATCATTTACTCACCCTTGTGTCGTTCCAAACCCATAAGATTTTCGTTCATCTTCAGAACACAAATAAAGATCTTTTTGAAGAAATCTGTCTCTGTCCCTCCATTGACAGCTAGGCAGCTACCACTTTGACGCTTCAAAAAGTTCATAAAGAGATCGTAAAACGAATCCATGTGAATTGAGCAGTTTAGTCCAAATTTTCTGAAGAGACACGATCACTTTATATGATGAACAGATTGAATTTAAGCTTTTATTCAGAAAATTTGGACAAATATTGACTACAATACAATATAATTAGGTGGCCTTTTGTTTTAGTATTGTTATATTATATGCAAAGTTATCTTACAGTTTCGTAAAAATCTACTGTAACACTTTAGTATGGGGAAAAAATAACACTTTTAACTAGTTGTTTATTAGCTTGCATATTGGCTGTTTATTAGCACATATTAATGCTTTATTCTGCATGACCTTATTCTACATCCCTTAATTCTATCCAATACCTAAACTTAAACGCTACAAACACCACCTTACTAACTATTAATAAGCAGTAAATTAGGAGATTATTGTTCCCCATACTAAAGTGTTACCAACACTAATGTTGCTGCCGCAGAAATGCTTTTGCATGAGCAAACACAGCTAACATTTTCTTCAGAAAATGTAAAAATCATGTTTGCACTGCTTTCTGTTTTCTAGGGAGATACTGCGTCTCAGAACATGATGCGCTCAGTAGCAAGACAAGTTTGCGAACAACTAGTCAGCAGTAAGCCATCTCAGCGGGTTTTTTTTATTTGCCAATGGTTTTGTTCATGTTAAAAATGAAAATGTTTGATTTGCTTGTAGGACAAATGAGCAGAATCGATATAATGCTGAACCAGATCCCCAGTAACTACAGGAGCAATAGCCCCGGTCCTTCCGGTCCTCCAGGCCCACCTGGCAACCAGGGACCCCGTGGAGAGCCAGGTCAGACCGGACCCAACGGGTTCCCAGGAAATTCAGGATTGCCAGGGTCTCCGGGAGAAAGAGGTATGCACACACTTCACATTGGAAGAAATCAAAATAAAGCATTCACACTCTGGCTTGGTGGATAAAAAATGGACCAACCCCAGAGACTTGAGGGTGGGAAACCACAAACCTCTTAGCTATACCATATAGCAACACCCTGACAACCACCCACTCTAACCTAGCATTGTAATGCCAAGGTTTGCACACGCAAACACCAGACATTTTCTCTAAGTGTAAACAGTTTTTGTGCAAAGTAGATCATTGGATTTTCTTTAAAATAAAGAAATATTTGATGCACATGATTCTAATAGATTTTCTACCATTTTTCCTTAAAATAATCCAGATGTATATACTCTGTGTTTGACGTTACTGCCAATAAGTCACATATGGCATACATTTTTTAATGCATTTCCCCTTAACATCCTAGGACCGCCGGGAGAGAAGGGAGAAAGAGGAAGTCCAGGCATTGGTACTCGAGGGCAGAGAGGATTACCTGGACCTCCTGGTATGTCTTCGTGCAACCTAACGCCACCTCATTTTAACCGCTCCATTTCACTGCTAATTATATCCAGAGTTTGTGTGCACACTTGTCGTTTCGAGGCTTTCAGATGCAGCCTATCCAAAACCTCCTGATGAATGGAAACAACTCTAATGATCGTTAACAACTGTGATTTCCACGTTGAGTAATTTCCATATCACAATGTTTATCATTCTGAGTGTATTTAGGCATGATAGATGAACATGATGATGAATCATTACGAAATGAATGGTGTGTTACGCAACTGCTGGTATTAGTTTTTCCAAACGATCAAGAACAACTTTTTCCCCTGGATTGTTTGGATAGGTTGGCTCGAAAGTGTGCTAACCCCTAATCAAACTGTGTTGTGACTGTTGGGATTAAGAGAACCTTAAGGGTTTGAAAAGGAAGTCAGAAGAAGTGTTTGCCCCAATAGGCCTGTAGAAAAAGTCAGACAAATCATTTTTGAGTCTCAGATATGAAAATAATTAGGGTATTTCTCCATCCTGTGCTGTTTATGTGTACTCTTAGCCTCTTCAAGTATCATAGGTAGAATTGAGAATTTAGGGGCCGGATTCGCAAAAATCTTCTTAAGAGAGAAGTTAAGAATTTCTTAGGATTAATTCCAAGTAGTTTGTAAGAATGTTCCTTGAAAAAATCTCAAAGGCCCCGATATACCTGAAATCAAAGAATGAACTGGTGTGATGTCATTTCGAAACTAAATCAGGCCAAAACGAACTTCATTCGGGAGTTCGAAACAGCTTGCTCTGGCCAGTAAACACATTTGAACAACCATTGGTCTGTGATGATGATGTAATAGGTGGGTGTGGCTCTGGGTCTGTCTCAAGTTTGTTGACAAGAATTTAAACAAACAAAAATATGGTTCTGGAACATCTGTGTTCTTCAGTCGATGTGGACAAAACACTGCATTAAATGCAAATTTAAGCACCAGAGCCGCTATCATGACAGTCAGCACACTTATTTCCTGTTGGCTTATTTTGTGAACCAATAGTCAAAATGATTCATTATTACTGTTCAGTACAAATCTGAAATGATCTCATAAATTGACTGGTAGTGAATTCAATAATAATTGTTGTCTAAACATTGGCCATTCTTTCTTGCTCAAAATGACTTAAAGAAGCGTTAACAGAATCGTTAAGTGAAGTCAGAATCGGGTAAATGCTCTTATGATTACCATTCCTAGATTCCACAGTTTATTTATATAACACTTTATATAATACAGATTTTTTTCAGAGAAGCGTCATGGGAATACAGAGGAAAATAACAGTGTCAATGTTGAAAAGTTCATCAATTATGAAACAAATTTAATGTGGCTATAAGCATCTCTACAGAAGACAATAGTGTCATTAATCAGCTCAATTTAGTTGATTCAATATAGCTTGATAACACTGTCAATGTTGCAAAGTTCAGTTATGAAACCTTTTCCAAAGCTGCTCTACAAAAGACAATAATGTTGTTGGTTACACTTTATTTTGATAGCCCACTTTATACATTCTACTAACTATAACTAACTTTGCAACTACTAACTCTTAGAGTTAACAGACTGTTAGGTTAGGGTTTGGGTTAGTAGGTCTGTTTACACTTGGTATTTAGATGCGTTTTGGTCGACCTGATCACAAGTGGGCAACGCTAAATACAGGTGTAAACAGGGTCTGAAACATTTAGAGCTTGTCCACTTTCGATCACTTCCAGAGTTAGTGGAAAACACATTTGACCGGATTGCTTTCGTAGTGTAGATGCTCATGTGAATGAATGTGTTCGAAACAGCCACAAAAGAGCCTACTCTCCTTCTACTGACCTAATGCGTAAACATAATGGGAAGCACGCTAGCCAGACGGGATTTCAACTTTGTTAGCTGAAGATGAAAAACTTAAACATCTCACCATTCCTGATTTCTAACACAGACTCACAGCGTGCAGCTGGTCTTGCGGCTGTCAGAGCAGAAACGAAAGCTGATGCCCGGTCATGTTCATATGTTAATTGTGTGAGCTTATTTTGTCCATTAGATCAAAAGATCTGAAAAGGTCCCCTCTCCTCAAAGAAGTGGTTGAAAGTGGACAAAAGAGACCAGGTGTAAACGGAAATGTGCCTCATCTACTTGTGATCCAGTTGACCAAATCTTAATACAAACAGGGCCATAGTCAATAGACTGTCTGTGGGGAGCATCAAAATAAAGTGTTAGCAGATATTAAGCAGACAGTCTACTAATACTCTAATGAATGCTAGTTGACATGTTACTTATAGTTTTTAGAATGTCTAAAGTCGACTATTAAAATAAAGTGTTTATCCAGCTTGTGCTCTCATCCCATAGTGTTACTGAACTCAAATTGATACAATTTCTGAATATTGCTGAATATAACTAAATGTCTTTTAAACACCTTGCCTGTTAGGGGCCTTTACAAAAGTTGTCACAGAACTTATAACAATACCAATCAGCAACCTGATAAACACAAAAGCCTGGAAATAATAATATTTTCAGTAAACAAGGCGCTTCCACTGCCATAAGAAGCAAAGCTGGCCAAATTGGTAGTTTCCATGCTGAGCCATGATCAGAAGACCAAAGTAATCCAGTAATTAATAGAGGAATTTGTACAGACATGTTTGGTGTTTTGAGCTCAGTCACTCTCGATACAGTCATCCCAGCGCAACACAAAGGGTCTGAATGAATTATTGGCTCCATGGTAACTACAACAACACTCTGTTCAACAAACACAATTCTACACTTTCTCCAGGGGACATGTTAAATTGCTATCCAGCATTTGCCGGAACGAGCCTCTCGCAGAAAACTGTAAAGAAGTGGAAACGTCTCCCTCGTGGAAAAGATGCCAAGAGCTCTCTGTGAATGAAATACACAGCCGTCGTATACGTACAGTAGGAGGAAGCTTGCGGTGACTCACTGTTTGTAGTTTGACTTGTGTTTTCTGTGGAGGCTTTATTGGCAACACATGTGCTGACATCAGAGCGCACAAGAGCGAGAGTCAAGGGACAGCATTCCAGTTCGGTTTCTACCGTCTAGACAGAAAAGGGTTGGGGGGAAGAACTTACCCCTTCTTCCTTTTAATTAAGCAGTCAAAATATTTAAATTACAGTGCTTGAAATCAGTTTTCCCCTTCCACATCCAGTGAAAAACCTAGAGGCGAAGTAAAGTGCGCTTTCTTACACCTCCTCTGCCATCTTTTTCTCTTTTTTTCCCCAGGGCCACCAGGGCAGTCTCAGACCGGGCCCCCTGGTCCCTCAGGCTCAGCAGGGCCCCGTGGGCCACCAGGGCGGCAGGGTGGGCCTGGAGTCAGGGGACCACCTGGACCTCCAGGATACTGTGACTCCTCCCAGTGTGTCGGCATGCCTTACAATGGACAAGGTTACCCAGGTAAGCACAGTACGGTTGATTGAAAGCTCTGTTCCAAAACCTAGTTGAGCTCTTGTCAAGGTGTTTACCTTCTTAGGCAACATTCTGAATGAAACGGAACTGGAACACTCTTCATAGGCAACAACACAATTAGCATTGCTTCCATTGGAATTTAGAATCAGCATGTAGCAACACTGTGACACTCTAATAATTATTATAATACAAAGCACACACAAATATTGGGCAAAACGGGAAACAAACCAATTTTTTTTGTTTTTTGTTAGCATTACTTTTCATTTTGCTGAAATATAGGGTAAGATGGGAGGGTTACTGTGATTTTGCCAAGTAAGACATGTTACTGGATCAACATATTTTGTTGATCTTGGAACAACATTTCAGTCAGAAAATGTAGTCCTAACCCTACCCCAAACCCCATAACTTATCCCTAAAATCAGAGGGAAATGATAGGTGAATAACACTGATGTAGAAGCACATAACCCTGACTGTAAGCCTAAACTTGACATAAACTGTAAACTTGTCCCTTAAATCTGATTGGTTGAATTGGAATGTTGTTCCAGGAACATGTTGTATTTAATGAAATCACGTTCACCAAGATGGGAGATATGCCCCTTAACTCTTCCCCCTCTAGCGTTTTTTTAAAAAGTTGCCAGCCACCGCCAGGGTTTTTGATCATTTTCACAAAAATGTAATGGCCCATAGAATATTTTGTTGTATGAATATCTGAGGATGCCATATGTCAAAAGATATAAGAGCAGACCCTCTGCTTTTAAACAAACAAAACAAAAAAGCGTTTTATTCTAGCTTCATGCATTCCTTTTTATCAACACTTAAATATTGGTAAGTTTCATTAAAAAGGCAACATTTTGAACAAAAAGCTGAGAAAATCACATTTTTGTCAAAGACTACATCCAGATCAGATTCAGATGATCAAAACACAGATGGAGTAGGTCGATTCCATCACAGTCCCTAGTGCTTGCACAGTCCTATAGCTCGTCCTGGGTCGACATTTCATTAAGTAACATTAGGCAGTTTTGATTTATATGATGTTTAATATCAATGATCACATTATTTTACATATGCATCTGCTTACATACGATCGCTTGTTTTTTGCTGCTTCTTCGCCTGTGTTTTGATCAGCAGATTCTGTACTCATTCAGAAGATGCGTAATAGCGTGCCAACAGCGGGAAACATAAGATCAATTCCGATTTGAAGCTTGTAACATATAAACGTGCACATCAACCCCATCACTTTATTTAGCTCTCATGTAAACAGTTTGGATTCATCCAATGATCTCAATAGGTGTCCCTGTAAACGTATTGACACTGTCAAAACGTGCCATCGGAGAAGCGCTAATTAAACGTCATTGTTTTTGAAACAGAATTGTTTCTGCCGAGACTGAAAATTCATTTTCGGTTGCCGAAATTTTGGTGCATCACTACTTATAACTCTTTCCCCGCCATTGACGGAAATTTCTGTCATTTATGAGACAACGTTTCCCCTTCGTTGACGGAATTTTCCGGCTTTCCATGTTTTCACTGTTATACGGTAGGGGGCGCTATTACGCATTATTAAAAAAAAATAACACTGGTGGGGAAAGAGTTAAAGAATAGTGAAGATGTCTGAAATGTACTTGAATATAACCCCATGAATTACAATAAGTAAAAAAAAAAAAAAAAAAAAAATAGCACTAGTAACAACATGCCACTTCTGTCCCATCTTACCCCAAGGGTCTACTTTTATCTTTTCACTTCAAAATAACTTAACTGCTGTTTTCACTTAACAAATCTAAAATCACGAATGTGTCCACAAATAGACACAAAAACATTGATATTCAACATAATGCATTGTCACAGATCACCATTTTCCAGAGACACAAAATTAGATAATTTCACCTCAAAACCTTCTGATGTTCATATCCAGATGAAATGACAAAATTGAAATGATGAGATTTTGACAAATCAAGTTCTTTTATAAGACTAGGTTTGGAACAGAGCTCTAGCGTAAGCGACTAATGATATGATTGCCATGAGTTTGCTTAACAATATAGCTAATCAATCAAGAACTGCATGTTTAGCATTTGTTTGTTTTTTTTACACTTGAAGGTAGTCGTTTTGCCACTGAGATGAACTAACCCGATCTTTAACCCATTTCAGGTTTTGCGTAGTATGCTATCTAGACTGCCTGATCCCTTACCTGATGCTAGCACTCGCTCATGAGCTAATAAGGATAACCACCATGGATATGATTGCTGAATATTTGCTGGCCAACTCTAAAACAAAAAAAAACAATCAAACCAAAGAAAGGACTGGACTGCCACTAACACCAGCTGAGCGCTACTATATCATACTGGAGCCAGTGATGGTTATGTACCCGTGGCCTGTTTGCATCTAGAGCAGCAAGAAAGAGCTTCGTTTTGCTGAGGACGCATGTGAACCTACTAACATTGAGCGTTTATGTTAACAGTGTTCAACAGCGGTTGCTCTTTAAGAGGGTGAAATGACTGTAAATAAACTAATTGTGCCTTGTAAATGTTAATCGATGACACAGTGGGCTAAAGTTAACAGGTTAACGGCAGTCATCAAGCTTGCACCTGATAACTCGCTTCTTGCTGACCGCTGACGGTTCATTTTTTTCTCCTCTGATGATACGTGTAGGCAACGCTCAGGTTACAAATGTAGTGTGTGCCATTAGTATATGCAACCATGAAGTTTTCGGTATGTTTGCAGAGTGCTGCCTTTTTCTTTAATCCGGGTTTTTTTGTATTGTGATTTATAGAATTGTATGATACCTCACATAGATCAGCAAATTTCCACAAATGCATTCTTTTTATACATGTATGTTTGAGTAGCTCTAGTTATAGTGTAGGAGAAAAATCCAACGCAAAGTTGTGGACAACTGGCGAATGGGTTAATATAGAACGTTTTTGTCTTTATAATTAACACTATGTATAAATGAAGAGTTGAAATGACATGTTGGAACCCAAAAGCACATGCTCAGCTGGCCAAATAATATTTCCAAGCAGGCCCCTACCAGCCAGAACCTGAAACCTACGTAGTGCCCATTCCAGCCCAGCCGTCGGAAGATATCGAGACACAGTCGCCAGGTTTACGAAACCAACGTGGAAAAAGATCGCTATCAAGACAGGAAGCTGAAAGAATAGAAACATAAAGTGAAAGTGCATCTTCTGTACTGTCAAAAACTGCATTTAAATCCAGATCATTTAACAACACAGAGAGGCGGATATTCAACTCTCATTTCCTCGTGAGAAACCTGTGTGCTTGCCGACGGTTCCACAATGTGTCTTTGCTTGTAACATAACTGCATTTTGTATTTGTTCAGTAATATGTCCTATAAACACTATGAACTGATTCCTTGCACATTTGAAAGTGTAAACGTGCTTGCTGCAGTGCAATTTGTTGTTGTTCTTTCTCTCTCTCAAGGAAAATGGCAAATGGTTCAACTTCCCTTGATTCTTAGACCTGGCTTTTGTTTTCTTATCCTAAACCGAATATTTATCTGTTGTATACCAACTCGCTCCAAAAGAGGAATTGCATGCTTGTGTTGTATATTTAGTAAGGACGTTTACAATCAGAATATAGTTGTTTTTCCAGTGATATCAGTTGAAATGCAGTTGGAATTTGTTGCAAGTCTATGGACATAGAATAGCTTTTTTTCCATGTCTGAATTGCACATTGTGAATTCCACAGCCTTATTTTCTTATTTATTTCTGAATCAGAAGAGGCATTTTTCAATAAAACTACTGAAAATGTTTAATTGCTGTTGTGATCTGTTCTTTCATTTTGAGATTACATTTAAAATGACATTCAGTTCCTCAGTTTGAATTGAGGCAGCCACTGTAAAAATGATTTAAGTAAACTTGGATGTTTAAGTCATTCCAACTTAAATGACATTAAACTGACTTAAAAATGAGTTGAATCTTGTATAACTTGTATAAAAAACTGTTGAAAGTTGCTTGACTTATTTTGATGAGTTAAAGCAATGTAAGAACATATATTGTCATAACTTATTGATCATATCATAAAAATATTGTTGGTTTATCTAAAAAAGTAAGTTACCTGGTTGTCTTGAGTTCATTAAAATTAAAACTAAAATATTATGTTATCGGTAAGTTGATTTGACAAAAGAAAAAAAATGTGATGAATCATGAAAATATTTGTTAAAACAAGAATTTTTAAAAATAGATATACCATGTAAAACGTATGTATGTACACAATAAGTGCGCTGTATCAAATCATTAATTACAATTTTAGTAGTTAATATAAAAAGGGACCAAAGTTTCTTTACAGTGGAAAAAGGATCTTCAGATTATTAAAATGCCTTCATATTAAGAAAAAAAAGGTTGTTTTATCTGTTCTCTAAAAAGTTTTATGGGGAAGCAAAAATTTTTTTTTTTTAACTCGCACATACACTGTAAAATCGAATTAGTTAGACTTACTTTAAAAAACATGCACACTGATTGTCTTAAAAAAAGTAAAGTGAAATAGGAATAGTATGTTGTGCTGACAAATGCTTAGTTAGTATAGTTCACACACCCAAGAGTTCTTCTAGTGACTAAAAAAAGAACTTGATAATGTACTTTAAATAAAATGTAATTGTTACCATTGTTGTGTTCTTCATGCTGAATGTTGAAGTCTTTGTGTGACTCAAGCATGATCAATTGCAAGATATTGTTACAAATATAGAGGGATTATATCAACCCAATTAAAAGATTCACAAGGTGTTTGTGACATAAGTGTTAGCAACAAAATTTGAATAGATCATTATTTGAAATGAAATATGTTATATATCATTTATATATATATATATATACATATATATTACTTCTCTTACTTTTAAATAAACAAATAACTGTGATTTCTTGTTGCATCACTGCATTAATAGGAAGAGAATTACAATAAAATAAATGAAGTTTCTAGTGCCCAAACATAGGGAACACTGATCACCATAATGGTGAGTTCAAACAAAACATTTTAGGAAATCAACATCAGCTCATGTGATGTTCTCTCACATTTTTTTTAGTTGTATTGACAATTCAACATTCAAGATGACTTTGGTAAATCAGTGAATGCAAACAGAGAAAAATAACTGCAGAAGTAGGACATGAGTTAAAAGTCCATTAAGAATTGCCCCGCCTCAACATTTTTTGCTTGACAAAATGTTACTCAAACCAATCAATAAATCTTAACTTGGGTTTTCTAAGAAAAAAGGCATAGTATGTGAATAGCATAGATTACTAGATTTGTACAATTAAGTTAAGACATTAAGTAAAGTTAAATAATAAGTGTTAGTTAGAATCACTGTTGGATTTTATAGTGTACTAACCCACAGGGTAATTTCCACAACATCTCAATAACACATAAATACATTCATTTATAAAGACAAAACTATTTTTCTGCGGGTTAAATTGGGCAGAAGTAGCTCTTTATGGTAACAGTTGCAAGTTGCCACTTTTTACAGTGTAATAAAGCACTTCAGGTGACCTCTATAAAGCAGTGGATCTTGTATTTCCAAAGAAAACAATAATGTTGAGTTCAGAGGTTCTTGTAAATGCCAAAGACGTTCATTAAGATAAGTTTTGTTCTGCCCCATTTAAACTGCAAGTAATCACTGTAAGAAATCATCGTATGTGCTCTGAGATTGATTTGACACATTAAAGGCTCATTGTCACGGCACTTCTGTTCGTCTATTTCAATGGACCTCAAATCATTCCATCAAAATCATTGCCAAAAGTCTGGAATGCTGGATTATATAACTTGCTTCGACACTGTACATGTAAAATCTTACATTTCAGTATTTTTCCATCAAAATGTAACTCTCTGATGCTGTTGTCTACTACAGGGGCAAATATTTTCAAAGCCATTTTTACCCATTTAGGCTGAAGCATTACATCCAAACCACCATGGGTGACTGAGACTGACCTCGTTTTTTTATTTCTGAAAACATAAATTCAACATGAAAGTGGTGTTGAGAAACTCTCAAGGAATAAGGAATAGTTAACTACAGCCATCAGTCATTGAAAAGTCTCTTGAGACATTATATCAGCCGATCCACCTTAGTTTTCATGTAAGAGTGGATGCGTCCATTTGTAAACTGAATGTGTCTGGCTTCCAGAGTCATTCGCTTCTAGTTATTTTTAGCTGTACATAACACTGATTTGTAGCGTGAACAGTTTTACAGTTTACTGCACTTTCTTATTATTTCCCTATAGCGGCTAATGAATCAGAAGTCTTGCAGTTTAGGTGGATTAGAAAGCAACATGAGTTAATAGGAAGGCCTAAAAAAGCCATCCTTTTCATGAGATTTAAACCACGTCTCCTTCACAATGAATATTTATTCATAAAATTTTTCAGCCGAAACTCTATCTAACCCTCAGTTTGTTGGTTTGTTCTGAAGTCCCCCAAGGGTTCTCCTGTTTTAATGGTGTTTCCTCGAATACATGTGCTCTCAATTAGAGCTGATTGTTTTATGTGGGCTGTTTTTTCTCCATCCTAACGAAAAAAAAAATCCTTTAAATGCGTTAGCCACAAACACTCTATACCTCTGTGCACTTCCTCAACTCTTTCATCTGTCTCAAAGGAAAGCGGAGATCTTTGATCGTTTCACCTACTACAATTTTTTTTGTTTTGTCTAACTCTAAAAAGAAACAGAGTACATCATATTAGTGTGTAATTACAGTACTTTCGAAGCCCAGATAGGAAATGTTTCGTCGCTCAGGAGATTATGTCATAGAAGATGATTATCAAATCAGTTTTTCAATTTACTACACCACGGTTTATGCATCCACACTATAGTGCCAAAGACCCCATAATTGTGCGTTTAAGTTTAAAGGTAATTGCAGGTTTTTGTGTTCAAATACAGAACAAGAAGCCTGTGTAACATGCCTTATGGTTAAATATCTAGTATAAATAGCAGGCTGATAGGTCCTTTACATGCAATCTGCTAGCAATCACATCATTTACCATGACTACACAAGCTGATTGGCCTCTGCTGATTCTGCAGCCAATGAGATTGCTTGCTCAGCATCTGAGTTCCTCTGAAACCACCTCCCCTAGCTGCACCTGCCTAGACCTGCTACCTACGGGATTTATGTATGTCTATTTATGAAGCGTCAGCATATCTTACACAGACTAGCAAGATCTAGACCGCTATGACCAAATTCATTAACGCTCTAATATCCATTATCATTCTAAAACTCTTCTGAGAGTTGTAGCAGTGATGGACACAGTAACAAGTAGGCCTACATTTTTTAAGTATCTGTACTTTATCAGAGTAGTTTTATTTTGAGAATGGTTTACTTTTACTTCAATACATTCCAAAGCAGAGGTGTAAAGAGCACATGAAAACCATACTTAAATAAAAGTACAGATACCTTACAGCTAAAATGACTCCATTACAAGTTTAAAGTCACCAATTCCAAAACGACTTGAGTAAAAATCTTAGAGTATCTGATTTGAACAGTACTCAAGTATTTTACTCATTCTGAATGTAGGCTCAAAGATGCACTAGCCCCTCGACACCTAAGAGACATGCCAGTGAAAATTAGAAACAATTGATTTGTAAGATGAGAAATCATGTTTATTTTCTAAAATCAAAATAAAACTGAACACATCAGTATTGCAATAAATCAAGGTATAAGACACAACAGCCTCTTAAACGTCTACAAACTCTCAAGTCTTAGTTAAGCTCAAGTGCACAAAAAGGCCATAAGTAAACCAACATCCTTCAAAAAGGTCTTGTCAATATAGTGGATAAATAAAATAATGTGTAACAATATGTAAGATTTTTAAGAATTTAAAATATTCAAAAACCACTAGAACAATGTTATATATTTTGTTGAGCTGTGTACTTACATTATCCCAAATGTTTCCAAGAATGTTTAAATCCAGAGAAATTAGCAAAATCAATGACATCATACCTACGTTACCCTCGATTTTATTTTGTAGAATCCATGGAAACACCAAAGACGCTTTAATATATGATGTGTTTTATTAGACAGGTGAGCAACTGTTTGGATACATTCATCGACAGAAAACTAATCATTGTTATAGAGCTCAACATAGTTAGTCTTATTGTTTAAATCTGGTTTTCTTGATTTACAGCGAATACCATGTTTTACCATGATCTATCTATATATATAGATATCTATCTATATATATATATATATATATATATATATATAGATAGATATAGATATAGATATATCGATCTAGCTCACTGCAGCGTGAACAAGTGTCTCATAGTAGCCGCGAGCTAATGCACAGCGTAGCATTATAACATAACTTTCAACACACTCAAATGTGTGTAATATGATAAAACAGCGCTGCGTTACCTCACATACGCTTGAGCAGAAGAAGAGGAAGTGCTCGTCTGCGGCAGAATAAAAGCTCCGCCAAATCAAGGCATCATCAAGCTATGCCTTTGTTTTGAATAAGCGACCTCTAGCGGCGAAAAATTACATATTGTGGCTTTAAATAAAATGAAATTGTCAAAGTCTACTTGCACTGCATGTCCTGGTTTTGGTTCAATGGCGATATCACAGTATATATCTTATAGCAGAAACAAACTGCTGCAGAAAAAGTTAGGTGCCATGCAAAATGTAATGTGTAATTGCATTACTCAACACAAATGTATTGGAGTAAAAAATACATTTACTTGTTAAAAAATGTAGTCAAGTAAAGATTAAAAGTTGCTCATTTTTTTGAAACTCAGTAAAACTACAAAGTAGCCAAAAATATATTAAAGTACAGTAACTAATTACATTTACTCAGATACTTTACAGTGCACCACTGTTACAAAGCATAATATCGTATTTTTTACTCCACTACATTTCATAAAATCAGGTCGTTCCTCGTTATTTTGAACTGAAGAAGACCTGATTCTTCTCAATTAGCCTGCTAAATCGGTTCACAAATCGCACTGAACGATTCTCGAGTCAACAACTCACTGATTTAAATGATCCGGTCAGAGCGAGTCTCCACGATTCACTGAATACACAAGTCTGACTGAATCAAAATGAGCCGAGAGCGGGAGATCCTCGGAGTGACTGATGGAGCGTGAAAAGTAAGTTACCAATGCTGAATTTTAGGATTTTTGCCCTGTGTGATGTCTGTTTTTATATTGTATGCTTTTGTATGTATTTATTAACACACACTTTGTTTTCCTCATTTCTATAGGCCTACTATATGGAATATGGTATAGCTCAGATTAACACATATTATCATGTTGATCTTTTGACTGAATACTGAATAACTGCCATCAATCAGAAGACAGGAAAACTGGATTGTGTTTATGTTAGGGAATCTATGTTTGAAAAGGCTCAGATGGAGATCAGAATGCTGAAATATCTACTATAATAATGAAAAATATGTGATAGATTTATATCACTTGCAAACAAACAAATAAATATTGCACAATACATTGCTACTTTGCTCACTTAATACATTTTAAAATAATACAGATTTATGTAGCTATTTAGAATCCCAAGCATGTTAAATTATTTGTGTATTATTCCTATTAATTTATCATTATTTTGCCTGTACTAGCATTATATTTCCAAGATGTACATAGAGTAATACAGAAGTTCTTTTAAAATACAAAGCTTAAAGCTACAGTCCGTAACGCGTATGCGGAATTTGCATAGCGTAGCTCCGCCCCACCGCGTGGGTATATAAGGAAGTACGCTGGCAACATCGCATTATGTTTACCTGCTGAGGAGCCAAGACTGAACTCCCGGCCGTTCCAGCGGTACAGCGGAAGTAGCAGAGGGACGTTACGTCTCCGTTCCCTCCTCAGGGAACGAGGGTTACATACGTAACCGAGACGTTCCTTTTCGTTCAGTCACTCCGAGTAACGTCAGTGACTGACGAATGGGGGTCCCAATGTAATCACGCCACTCGGCTGTCATCCAGTGCCTTGCGTAAGCATGAGCGCCCTGTCGTAAGCTAGTACGGACGAAGGACTCCCACTTAGTACAGGAATACCAAGGTACACTGGGAAGCATATTCCAGGTGGAAGTATGTGCCAGAGTGCCTACCCGTAGGGAGGACTTAAGGATACACATATGACCCGCGAGGGGCTGCATATGGAGAACTCTGCAAGCAAGCGAAGACACCTGAGCCTCGTCCATTACCGGCCATTAGTAGAGGCAAGTACACGAGAGGACACTGGCTCCACTCGGAGATTATAGAATCTGGCGAATGTGTCGGGTGTCGCCCAGCCTGCAGCTCTGCAGATGTCTGTTAGCGAGGCGCCATGCGCTAAAGCCCAAGAGGAGGCCACACTCCGGGTGGAGTGTGCCCTGACCCCAAGAGGGGATGGACGCCCCTGCGTCTGGTAGGCCAAGACAATGGCGTCCACTTTCCAGTGAGACAACCTTTGCTTGAAGAGAGCCTTTCCCTTCAGCTTCCCACCATAACAGACAAAGAGCTGGTCTGAGGTCCTGAAACACTGCGTTCTGTCTACGTAAGCACGGAGGGCACGTACTGGACAGAGTAGTGCCAAGGCTGGGTCTGCCTCCTCCAAAGGCAGCGCTTGCAGGTTCACCACCTGATCCCTGAACGGAGTGGTGGGAACCTTGGGCACATATCCAGGCCGGGGTCTCAGGATCATGTGAGAGTTGGCCGGCCCGAATTCTAGGCACGCTTCGTCAACCGAAAATGCCTGCAGGTCCCCTACCCTCTTGATGGAGGCCAAAGCGATCAAGAGCGATGTCTTCATCGACAGGAACTTAAGCTTGACTGATCGCAAAGGCTCGAAGGGAGCCCTCTGCAGAGCATCTAAGACTACTGAGAGGTCCCAAGAGGGTACGAGAGGAGAGCAAGGAGGATTCAGTCTCCTCGCTCCCCTCAGGAACCTGATGATCAGGTCGTGCTGACTTACCTGTTTCGTCTCCACAAGGTCGTAGTAAGCGGATATCGCGGCCACATACACCTTGAGGGTGGAAGGAGACAGCCTTCGTTCCAACCTATCTTGGAGGAATGAGAGCACGGACCCGATCGGGCATTTCCAGGGGTCTTCTTGGCGAGAAGAACACCAGGCGATGAAGAGGTTCCACTTCAATGCATAGGCGTGTCTGGTAGACAAGGCCCTAGCGGAAGTGATGGTAGCCACCACCTGAGGTGGTAGGGTACTGAAACCTGCCGCGTCCCATCCAGGAGCCACATGTGGAGGTTCCAAGATCGGGACACGGGTGCCAAAGGGTGCCCCGTCTCTGAGAAAGGAGGTCCTTCCTCAGAGGTATCGACCAGGGAGGGGCTGTCGCAAGGAGTACGAGTTCGGAGAACCAGGTCCGGCCGGGCCAGTACGGGGTGACCAAAAGGACCTGCTCCTTGTCCTCCCTGATGGACATGGAAGTAGGCGTCCTTCAGGTCGATTGCTGCAAACCAATCTGCTAAACGAACACATTCGAAAAGGCGTTTCGCTGTCAACATCCTGAATGGAAGCCTGTGAAGGGATCGGTTCAGGACGTGCAGGTCCAGGATCGGTCGTAACCCACTGGTTTTCTTGCTCGGCGTCCCGCATATCGGCCAGGTTGAGGCATAGGTGTCTCTCCTGGACCACAGCTGTGGACATCACCTAGCCCAGGGAGCATGCGGTTACCTTACGGTTACGGTGGCGGCACGCAGCTAATTTCTGAGCCCTGGGTCAGCTCTACCCTCGTGCATGTCGCATAGCATCCGGGCCTGGTAGGCCTGCAAGATAGCCATGGCATGCAAAGAGGCGGCAGCCTGCCCTGCAGCTCTGTAGGACTTCGACACCAAGGTTGATGTGAATCTACAGGCTTTGGAGGGGTGCTTAGGGTCGCCACGCCAGGTTGAAGCACTCTGAGGACACAGTTGCATCGCAACAGAGCGTTCAACCGGGGGAACCCCAGTGTACCCTTTGGCCGCGGCCCCATCGAGGGCAGAGAAGGCGGAGGAGGCCGCCGAACAGTCGTGGGAAGACAACGGGGACTTCCAGGACCACGTGACCTCCTCATGCACCTCCGGGAAGAAAGGTATTGGGGGTGTGGCCTGACGGGTGTCAGAACGCGGCGCCCCCAAAAACCAATCGTCCGACCACGAGCGTTCAGGACGGGGTGGAGGGTTCCACTCCAACCCGAGACTCGCGGCTGCCCTGGAAAGCATGGCTGTCAACTCCGGGTCCGACTCGGGCAATGCTGGCACACCGGAAGGTGGCAGCATAGCCGAATTATCATCCTCAGAGGACTCCAGCCCACCTTGTGATGCGGCGATCGGCATCTCTTCATCCTCTGCGGGCCCAAACGCAACAGACGGAACAGCAGGAGCCGGCTCCGTTGTCACAGTTTGAGTGCACGGGGGGAGCTGTGTGCTAGAGGGGGGTGTGGCCCGAGGCATGAGCGGCGGGGCTTTGTTCCACACCGTCACCCTGGCCACCAGCCAAAGTGCTGCCTCGCGAGGAGACGGCAGATTGGGGTGTGGCAGAGGGGGCTCTCGCTCCGGGACGGAGCTCATTGAGTCTTGACGCGCAGCACCGAGATGGTCATGTCCCCGCAGTGGGAACATGACTCATCCATAAACGCTGCCTGAGTGTGCTGAAAGCCCAAGCACGTCAGGCAGTGTTCATGCCCATCAGAGGGCGGCAGAAACCGACCGCACCCAGAGAAGCACACGGGCGAGACTTCTTGAAAAAGACGTGCCACGTGTGAGCTCTTTTAGAAAGGAAAACTTCACCAGCTACCACCGAATACCAGCTGGATGCAGACCACTGCACAGATCAGCAGGCAGGCAGTAAATGATCGCTGGAACGCGCCGTAACACCAACACCGACTGGAAAGCTGCTCGTCTCGAAGAAGCTGACAATACTCAGAAGGCTTGAGGAGTGAAGAGAGAGATACTCTTGGCTCCGAAGCAGAAACATAATGCGATGTTGCCAGCGTACTTCCTTATATACCCACACAGTGGGGCGGAGCTACGCTATGCAAATTCTGCATGCCCATGGCATTGGCCTGCCATTGGGCGTTTTCTAAGATCTCGAAGATGATAGGCTTCTAGGCGAAACCCCCATTCGTCAGTCACTGATGTTACTTGGAGTGACTGAACGAAAGGGAACTGGAGATTCACCCGTAGTCAAAAGCAAAAGATTAGACTGTACGGAAATTGAAATCTATAGGTAACGCTAATACACACTAAATACACATAGTCACACAATGCTGATGTTGTTTACATTAACAATTTGAGAACAAAGTATAACAATAATAATAATTTGCATGGTTTGATGGGATATGAGCTAAGCGATCGTTGGATTTAATCACTGTTGGTAGCGCAATTTATTGTAATGTTTTTATTTATCAGTTGGTCAGAACAAAAGTGGCAGACATGTTACTTGTTTAGATGACATTTTGCAGGGAAAATTCGGACCCACTTTATATTAGGTGGCCTTACCTACTATGTACTAACATTGAAATGAATCATTTGATACAATGCACTTATTGCGTACATACATGTTTTTACATTATACTTACAGTTTTAAAAATACCTGCATGTAATTACATCTGTAATTAATTTCTGTAGTTACATTTATAATTGCACTGCTGACCTTTCCCTTACACCTAACCCTACCCTTAAACTTACCCATACCACCACACCTGTGCCTAACTTTACCCGTATCCCACCTCAATATCAGCAAAAGTGTTTTACAATACAATATGAACACAATAAGTACATTGTACTTATGTATTGATGTAAGTACATAGTAGTTAAGGCCACCTAATATAAAGTGGGGCCGAAATTTCTTATTTTGGTCGTAATTCCAAGACGTAGAATCTGTGATCATGAAGTACAGTATCCACTGACTGACAGCCACACATACTCCACAAAACATTAGATTCATCCGCGCTGAGGAGCGGTGCCAATGCACAACCCACATAAAGATGATTATTCCGCAAATAACTGCAATGGCAGTTTTCAAACAGAGATGGCGACAAAGAGGCAAAACTTACGGACTGCAGCTTGAAGAAATTAGATTAAATAAACTACAAATTGGTTCACTATTTGGTCTTATCGCCATTGTCCACTATGACCACAAGCCTTTCTAGCTTGAATTAATTAACTGAAATTAATAATTTAAAATTGTGATCAAAATAAACATAAATCACATGGAAATAAGTCATGTTGTGAGCATTATTTTTTACACTGTGCAAATAGCTTTGAGTTATGTGTTTTTAATAGAATTTAATAGAATATTACAAACATTAGCTGCATGGACAAATGTGTATAACATGGCATGGATTATTCATTCAAAATCTAGCCTATCTGTTGAGGTTCTCCCAGTGTATATGTTGTGGTATGTTTCTCTTGGGAATGAGCACCACACAGAAGCATGCTACCACAAAAATGATACTTTCTCTAGGTGGGAGTTCAGTCAGATTTACAACTTCCTGTGACAAAAAAGATATAGGATTTTCCCATTGTGTGTTTTGAAACACTCTGTTACCCAAGTTTTCCCAAGAAGATAAGTACAACTACAAACCAACATTTGGGCCCAAATTACTGAGCTCTTTTGAGTGACAATCCTTCAACCCTGTTTTATCAGAGGTTCATTTTCCAGAATGTTTATGTCAGTTCTGAGTAGCATCTTTCTCATGGTTCCATATGAGCATTTAATATCAGATCACACTAAACACGTCTCATACCTGATCATGTGTACTACATCAGCTGCCAGAGAAAGGAATGTGTTCCTGTTTGCTATGGCTGAGGCTGCTTTTCTGAATTCTTGATACAAACTAGAGAGTTTTATAGAAGACATGATGTTGTAATGCATAGCTGAGATCAAAGCATTATCAGAGCATGCCTTCATAACCCATTTCAGAGGAATAATAATGACTTTCTGAAACAAGCATCGTTATTGCTGGTAGGCCTGCAAGATAGCCATGGCATGCAAAGAGGCGGCAGCCTGCCCTGCAGCTCTGTAGGACTTCGACACCAAGGTTGATGTGAATCTACAGGCTTTGGAGGGGTGCTTAGGGTCGCCACGCCAGGTTGAAGCACTCTGAGGACACAGTTGCATCGCAACAGAGCGTTCAACCGGGGAAACCCCAGTGTAACTTTTGGCCGCGGCCCCATCGAGGGCAGAGAAGGCGGAGGAGGCCCCCGAACAGTCGTGGGAAGACAACGGGGACTTCCAGGACCATGTGACCTCCTCATGCACCTCCGGGAAGAAAGGTATTGGGGGTGTGGCCTGACGGGTGTCAGAACGCGGCGCCCCCAAAAACCAATCGTCCAACCACGAGCGTTCAGGACGGGGTGGAGGGTTCCACTCCAACCCGAGACTCGCAGCTGCCCTGGAAAGCATGGCTGTTAACTCCGGGTCCGACTCGGGCAATGCTGGCACACCGGAAGGTGGCAGCATAGCCGAATTATCATCCTCAGAGGACTCCAGCCCACCTTGTGATGCGGCGATCGGCATCTCTTCATACTCTGCGGGCCCAAACGCAACAGACGGAACAGCAGGAGCCGGCTCCGTTGTCACAGTTTGAGTGCACGGGGGGAGCTGTGTGCTAGAGGGGGGTGTGGCCCGAGGCATGAGCGGCGGGGCTTTGTTCCACACCGTCACCCTGGCCACCAGCCAAAGTGCTGCCTCGCGAGGAGACGGCAGATTGGGGTGTGGCAGAGGGGGCTCTCGCTCCGGGATGGAGCTCATTGAGTCTTGACGCGCAGCACCGAGATGGTCATGTCCCCGCAGTGGGAACATGACTCATCCATAAACGCTGCCTGAGTGTGCTGAAAGCCCAAGCACGTCAGGCAGTGTTCATGCCCATCAGAGTGCGGCAGAAACCGACCGCACCCAGAGAAGCACACGGGCGAGACTTCTTGAAAAAGACGTGCCACGTGTGAGATCTTTTAGAAAGGAAAACTTCACAGCGATGCCAAAGCGCCCAGGGACCGAATACTAGCTGGATGCAGACCACTGCACAGATCAGCAGGCAGGCAGTAAATGATCGCTGGAACGCGCCGTAACACCAACACTGACTGGAAAGTTGCTCGTCTCGAAGAAGCTGACAATACTCAGAAGGCTTGAGGAGTGAAGAGAGAGAAACTCTTGGCTCCGAAGCAGAAACATAATGCGATGTTGCCAGCGTACTTCCTTATATACCCACGCAGTGGGGCGGAGCTACGCTATGCAAATTCTGCATGCCCATGGCATTGGCCTGCCATTGGGCGTTTTCTAAGATCTCGAAGATGATAGGCTTCTAGGCGAAACCCCCATTCGTCAGTCACTGATGTTACTCGGAGTGACTGAACGAAAGGGAACTGGAGATTCACCCGTAGTCAAAAGCAAAAGATTAGACTGTACGGAAATTGAAATCTATAGGTAACGCTAATACACACTAAATACACATAGTCACACAATGCTGATGTTGTTTACATTAACAATTTGAGAACAAAGTATAACAATAATAATAATTTGCATGGTTTGATGTGATATGAGCTAAGCGATCGTTGGATTTAATCACTGTTGGTAGCGCAATTTATTGTAATGTTTTTATTTATCAGTTGGTCAGAACAAAAGTGGCAGACATGTTACTTGTTTAGATGACATTTTGCAGGGAAAATTCGGACCCACTTTATATTAGGTGGCCTTACCTACTATGTACTAACATTGAAATGAATAATTTGATACAATGCACTTATTGCGTACATACATGTTTTTACATTATACTTACAGTTTTAAAAATACCTGCATGTAATTACATCTGTAATTAATTTCTGTAGTTACATTTATAATTACACTGCTGACCTTTCCCTTACACCTAACCCTACCCATACCACCACACCTGTGCCTAACTTTACCCGTATCCCACCTCAATATCAGCAAAAGTGTTTTACAATACAATATGAACACAATAAGTACATTGTACTTATGTATTGATGTAAGTACATAGTAGTTAAGGCCACCTAATATAAAGTGGGGCCGAAATTTCTTATTTTGGTCGTAATTCCAAGACGTAGAATCTGTGATCCTGAAGTACAGTATCCACTAACTGACAGCCACACATACTCCACAAAACATTAGATTCATCCGCGCTGAGGAGCGGTGCCAATGCACAAGCCACATAAAGATGATTATTCCGCAAATAACTGCAATGGCAGTTTTCAAACAGAGATGGCGACAAAGAGGCAAAACTTACGGACTGCAGCTTGAAGAAATTAGATTAAATAAACTACAAATTGGTTCACTATTGGGTCTTATCGCCATTGTCCACTATGACCACAAGCCTTTCTAGCTTGAATTAATTAACTGAAATTAATAATTTAAAATTGTGATCAAAATAAACATAAATCACATGGAAATAAGTCATGTTGTGAGCATTATTTTTTACACTGTGCAAATAGCTTTGAGTTATGTGTTTTTAATAGAATTTAATAGAATATTACAAACATTAGCTGCATGGACAAATGTGTATAACATGGCATGGATAATTCATTCAAAATCTAGCCCATCTGTTGAGGTTCTCCCAGTGTATATGTTGTGGTATGTTTCTCTTGGGAATGAGCACCACACAGAAGCATGCTACCACAAAAATGATACTTTCTCTAGGTGGGAGTTCAGTCAGATTTACAACTTCCTGTGACAAAAAAGATATAGGATTTTCCCATTGTGTGTTTTGAAACACTCTGTTACCCAAGTTTTCCCAAGAAGATAAGTACAACTACAAACCAACATTTGGGCCCAAATTACTGAGCTCTTTTGAGTGACAATCCTTCAACCCTGTTTTATCAGAGGTTCATTTTCCAGAATGTTTATGTCAGTTCTGAGTAGCATCTTTCTCATGGTTCCATATGAGCATTTAATATCAGATCACACTAAACACGTCTTATACCTGATCATGTGTACTACATCAGCTGCCAGAGAAAGGAATGTGTTCCTGTTTGCTATGGCTGAGGCTGCTTTTCTGAATTCTTGATACAAACCAGAGAGTTTTATAGAAGACATGATGTTGTAATGCATAGCTGAGATCAAAGCATTATCAGAGCATGCCTTCATAACCCATTTCAGAGGAAAAATAATGACTTGCTGAAACAAGCATCGTTATTGCTATTGTTCTTACACAGGGTTATGATTTGAACAAGTCTGCTCCTCACAACATTCGTGCTACAGACATTTCTGTGACTTGTTGAGGAGAATGTGCTATTACTTTTCTTCTAATAGGCTAGACTTACGATTTTCATTTGGCAGACAATAAAACAAGTAAAAAAAAGCACCCATAACATTTCTATTGACCAGATAGGGCCAGAATATCATAGAGGCTTAAGCAACCAACACACTAGATGCAAACACAGCTCACTCATTTTCTTCAGAAAATATACAAATCTATTAGTATTGCAACAACCTCTTGATCTTCAGCAGACATGACAGATACAGTGCATCCGGAAAGAATTTACAGCGCTTCACTTTTTCCACATTTTGTTATGTTACAGCCTTATTCCAAAATGGATTCAATTCATTATTTTTTCCTCAATTCTACAAACAACACCCTATAATGACAACGTGAAAGAAGTTTGTTTAAGATCTTTGCAAATTTATTAAAAATAAAAAACAAAAAAATCATATGTACATAAGTATTCACAGCCTTTGCCATGACACTCAAAATTGAGCTCAGGTGCATCCTCTTTCCACTGATCATCCTTAAGATGTTTCTACAGCTTGATTGGACTCCACCTGTGGTAAATTCAGTTGATTGGACATGATTTGGAAAGGCACACACCTGTCTATATAAGGTCCCACAGTTAACAGTGCATGTCAGAGCACAAACCAAGCCATGAAGTCCAAGGAATTGTCTGTAGACCTCCGAGACAGGATTGTATCTCGGCACAGATCTGGGAAGGGTACAGAAAAATTTCTGCAGCATTGAAGGTCCCAATGAGTACAGTGGCCTCCATCATCCGTAAATGGAAGAAGTTTGGAATCACCAGGACTCTTCCTAGAGCTGGCCGCCCGGCCAAACTGAGCGATCAGGGGAGAAGGGCCTTAGTCAGGGAGGTGACCAAGAACCCGATGGTCACTCTGACAGAGTGCCAGTGTTTCTCTGTGGAGAGAGGAGAACCTTCCAGGAGTACGTGCTCTTACAGTGTACTTATCAAAAAAAAAAAGGGTGATATAAGGGTTAAGGTTAGGTTTAGGTGTAATTTCAGGGTTAATACCTAGTTATTCCCCAGTTATTCAAAGTGCTATGGCTTTCTGTATTGTAGCACAGATTTATTCAGCAAACACAATATAGTTGAGATTCATGTTTGGTTTTATTAGAGTTATTAAGAAGGTTTCCTTGCAGAAGGAACACATACTGGCTGTATTACACTGTCATTTATCAGAGTGGAGATCACCAAACCACATGATGCAAATGGATCCATTTAAGAGAAAAGCTTTAAACGCTTGATATCTGGCAACCCCAAGCATATACAGGCATGATACCAATGCAAATGAAAACGATATACTCAGGGTGAATGACCAGTGGGCCAGTATTGCAGATGATTATGTTGAATTAATTGATAAATCGTGATTAAAATATGATTCCTTGTGCAATCCTATGAAAGAATATTCATTTTGAATATGGTCATTAAAAATAACTATTATTCGCATTGCAAGATTAAGGTAAAAAAAAACTTTTTTGTTGCAAGATAAAAAATAACCCATTATCAGCTAATGAAAAGCGATCAAACGACTGCAAAAAAATCAGTCAGAACAAAGTTCGGCAACACTTGAGGTCTTTATGTAGATATTCATAATCTGTGTTGCAACGCATTATATCTGAACAACCATCTCTGTAGCACTCCACCAATCAGGCCTGTATGGTAGAGTGGCCAGACGGCACATGACAGCCCGCCTGGGGTTTGCCAAAAGGCACCTGAAGGACTCTCAGACCATGAGAAACAAAATTCTCTGGTCTGATGAAACAAAGATTAAACTCTTTGGCCTGAATGGCAAGCGTCATGTCTGGAGGAAACCAGGCACCGCTCATCACCTGGCCAATACCATCCCTACAGTGAAGCATGTTGGTGGCAGCATCATGCTGTGGGGATGCTTTTCAGCGACAGGAACTGGGAGACTAATCAGGATCGAGGGAAAGATGAATGCAGCAATGTACAGAGACATCCTTGATGAAAACCTGATCCAGAGAGCTCTGGACCTCAGACTAGGGCGTAAGTTCTTCTTCCGACAGGACAACGACCCTAAGCACACAGCCAAGATAACAAAGGAGTGGCTACGGGACAACTCTGTGAATGTCCTTGAATGGCCCAGCCAGAGCCCAGACTTGAACCCGATTGAACATCTCTGGAGAGATCTGAAAATGGCTGGGCACAGACGCTCCCCATCCAACCTGATGGAGCTTGAGAGGTCCTGCAAAGAAGAATGGGAGAAACTGCACAAAAATATGTGTGCCAAGCTTGTAGCATCATACTCAAAAAGATTTGTGGCTGTAATTGGTGCCAAAAGTGCTTTAACAAAGTATTGAGCAAAGGCTGTGAATACTTATGTACATGTGATTTTTTTCGTTTTTTTATTTTTAAACTATTTGCAAAGATCTCAAACAAACTTCTTTCACGTTGTCATTATTGGGGTATTATTTGTAGAATTGAGGAAAAAAAATATGATTTTAATCCATTTTGGAATAAGGCTGTAGCATAACAAAATGTGGAAAAAGTGAAGCGCTGTGAATACTTTCCGGATGCACTGTACTTTCCTTTCCACGTCACATTACACGTAGCTCTTCGCTTCAGGACCTTTAAACCATAGGGATAAAATAGAAACTGTCTGATCATGCCATGGCCGATTTGACCCAGCTGGCAGTCTGTGGAAAATTCCTTTGGATTTAATCATGGTATCATGGGTGAATCATGGAAAAACATGAGGGCAGCACAATATCCCACTATCTCTGGGAATCTACGTAGCATTTGATATATTTAGTTTTGACAGTGACGCAAATCTTTTCTGCCAGATTAGAAGAATGTATACTAACAGTACTAAACATGTAGATAATAGCAACATGAATCTCATAAAACCCAAAAATGAAATTTTAACTCTAATTTACTCACCCTGATTCTTTAATTCATGGAACACAAAGCGTAATTTATAGCAGAATGTCCAAGCTGCTCCATACAATGAACAAGGACACCTTTCTAAATGTGTGTTTTTCTTGGTTTCTGGCCTCATGTGGCTGCAGTGATCGCTGTTAATAAAGATACAAATTTAACAGTGGATCCACACATTAGTCAGTCCAGCACTGCTTCAAACTAAATATAGACAATGCCTGCATGAAGAAGTGAGTTCTTCATCAAATTAGTACATGAAAGTAATTTTAGATTATCCAATAAATTAATAATTATTTACTAGAAAAGTGTCTTAGTAATGTACAGTGCATCCGGAAAGTATTCACAGCGCTTCACTTTTTCCACATTTTGTTATGTTACAGCTTTATTCCAAAATGGAATAAATTCATTATTTTTTCCCTCAATTCTACAAATAATACCCCAATAATGACAACGTGAAAGAAGTTTGTTTGAGATCTTTGCAAGTAGTTTAAAAAAAAAAAAGGAAAAAAATCACATACATAAGTATTCACAGCCTTTGCTCAATACTTTGTTAAAGCACCTTTGGCACCAATTACAGCCACAAATCTTTTTGAGTATGATGCTACAAGCTTGGCACACCTATTTCTGGGCAGTTTCTCCCATTCTTCTTTGCAGGACCTCTCAAGCTTCATCAGGTTGGATGGGGAGCGTCGATGCACAGCCATTTTCAGATCTCTCCAGAGATGTTCAATCAGGTTCAAGTCTGGGCTCTGGCTGGGCCACTCAAGGACATTCACAGAGTTGTCCCGGTAGCCACTCCTTTGTTATCTTGGCTGTGTGCTTAGGGTCATTGTTCTGTTGGAAGAAGAACTTTCGCCGCAGTCTGAGGTTCAGAGCTCTCTTGATCATCAAAATAAAGTGTTAGCAGAACAGACAGTCTACTAATACTATAATGTAATTAAAAGGTTACTTGTTTTTAGTAGAATGTCTAAATGGGACTATCAAAGTAAAGCGTTACCCAAATGTATTTGTATATTGGCAGCTAACTTGTATAATGTTTGTCCCAGCCAGGTGCTAGTTTCATGTCTCTCATACCAAAATATTATATCTAAAAAAAATCTTTTCAGACTAAAATCAATTGATTATTTTGTAAAAAAAAAAAAAACTTCAGGCTCAGACCTGATTATTCTGGGATAATAAACAACTGATCCCTCACTAGCTGTGTTTCCACTGTCGAGCCAAAAGTGAGCGTGCTAGTGTGTGCCATTTCTACTGTCACTTCTGGGGCTTGATCAGGCCTTGTCGGGGCTTCCTCGGGGCCAACGGCCAGAGGTTTTTGGCCCGCCGAATACCTTGGTCCAAAGCAGGCCAGCTCAGGCTTGAGGAGTGGTCATGAACAAAGGCGGAGTTTATTTGAGTCTGGAGACGTCAGCGCCGCAGATAATTTTATATACCAGCTAACATCAGCATTAAAGACTTTTAAAATAATTTCAGCTCAAAACTCACTTTCAGACAGCAACGAGTGTTTGAAATAACTTCTGTTTGTGATCCGATGTGGATTCTGATCACCGTTAAGGCAGAAATATGTATAGGTCTATGCGATGCAAAATACTATGCGTGCTATAGGCCTACCATTAATGTTACCTTAAACATGGTAAATACAACCACTTGAAGAAATTAGACAAATCATAGGCTATCACAATCGTGTATTTATTTTATCTGTCAGTACATTTCATTTCTTTATACCGGACTGTCTGATATTCATATTTAGCTCTGCATATGTCATAAAATAAAGCAACTTTTACGGTCTTTCGGGAGCTTCCTATGTTTCTCTGACTGAAAATATTACTGTATTGTGACTGTCACTGGAGCGAGTGCTTAAGCTCCTTAGGTCGTATTTTTGGTGGAAATGTTATCATTCTTTCTAAATGTGATGAATACTGTCCTTTGACTACAGAAACTGACGCGACTGAATAAGTAGCTACGTGTGTCCTCTTTCTTTTGTGAAATAACAGTAAATACCACTTTATTTCTGTGGGACTAATGTACAGTCTTGACACAAATTAATTACATTGATCAATGTAACACTTATTGTTGTAAAACTGTGGTAAAATGTGTGGTAAATGACAAAATGCCACCAAATGGCCGCTTTTATCATGTTCCTTTTGCGATCTCACTAGTTTCCAGTGATTTCTTTCTAGTAAGTTTTCTGATAAAACTTCCATTTGTTGGTGAAATGATGGGTTTGTGTGATGTTGTTCCAGAGAGGCGTGATACGGGTGGGTTTTAGTGAAACGGTGGCCCGACGGTGGAAACGCAGCATGGTTTTGGGCTCGGGGCTACAGGTCCGAGGCTATTATCCCAGCCCGGCCCGTTGAAAGCCCTGGCTTTCATTAAATTCAACATCATGGTCTTGTTTGTACAGTACATGTAAATCCCCCCCCACTTTACAGAACCTCCGTATAACTGGAATTTCTGTACATATTGAGAAAGCTGATTTCCAAATAAATCAGCTCATGCATTCTTCTAACGGATGGGCATCACCCTTATAAGGCAAGACTCTGAGTTTTGAAGTAGCAGGACCAGCGCTTTGTTTGGTTGAGACATTATGTCTCTTTTGGGAGGCCTGCAGCATTTATTTGAGAAACTTGTAGCTCACTGGTCAAGGAAAAATGTACTTCACTCAATTTTTAAAACATCTTTTTTGCTTCCCATGAAAGATGACACACTAATTTAGTAACAGTTATTGTTGAACACATTGTTCAATAATGTTAACATTACAATCCCAGACATGTTCCCATGTACCATAAATGTGGTAATTAGGACTTTAATTGGTCTGTTTTAATGATATTCATTGTGTAATTTTACAAGACCACTGCCATCACTGTTAAAGTCTCTATTTGTATAGTTTTAAAAGGCTTTTTAGGAGTCCAATGAAGATTCTCCACATTCCAGCCAATAATGGATTCATTCAAATACGTTCACAGTACTTCACACTTTAGGTTTTTGTTTAACATAGACTTTTAACATGGTTTTTTTTTTATGGGTTCTCGTTTTTATAAAGTAATTCTTATTAACTAATATTTTTTTTGTGCATCACTCAAGTACTTTTACTTAATTAGCCTACATTTCTAAAGCAAACATTACCCCTTTAAGGAATTTGAAATCCATTTTATTTTATCTCCCAAATTCCGTTTTAATTTTTCTGGATTCCGTTTTTTCCGTTTAATTGTTAAATTCAATTTTAGTTATCAAAAAGCATGTCTAATTAATTGAAATCATGAAAAAAACTATTTTAATAATTTAATAAATATATAATTTGTATGAAATGTTTTGTGTTGATTCTGTTTTGTGTATTTTAATTATTTCTGGCAATCAAATGAAGGCATAAAACAGTAATTTAATTTATAATTGTAATTTATTATATGACATTAAACAAACTTTTTTTGTCAAACAAAGTGATGCACAACAGAGTTTTACTGTTAAAAAAAGAAAGAATAATGAGATTATTCATTTAAAAAATGTTGTATAATAATTTATTATTATTTTTATTAGTGTTAGTAGTATTATTACAGTAATATATTTCTGTCACGAACTTTTATTTTGCCGGGTTCCCGTAAAGACCTTCGAGTTTCTGTGTGTTTATCATATGACAATAGTTTTTTTCTCAAATGAAATGGTAAAATGCTGATGAAGTGACTCTCGCTCTGAGAGCTGAAGTTCATGCTTTCATGTACTCATATAGGGAGGCAGCAGAGGCTAAAAACACTGTGAGCGTCACACATGCTTTAGTGTGTATGTGTGGTAAATGAAACCAGGCGTGTACTCCATTCATTAACACATAGGCAAAACATGCAGGATTCATATTTAAATAGTCTTTTTGCGGTTTAATATTCACAGACACAAGTCTATATCACAATTTGATTTAAGTGTCCTGACCTGCTTTTTATTTATTCACCCATTAGACATTCATTCCTCCTTGCTGATTTATTTATTAGGATTTATTTGAGAAACTTGTAACTCACTGGTCAAAGGCAAGCATTGAAAATGTACTTCACTTAATTTTTTATTAATTTACATAATACATAATATTTAATATCCTCTTATTTGTTTGTCTGTCTGTCTGTCTGTCTTACAGAGTAGTCAAATTACACTCCCATGAATATGAAATAACTTTTATTAAAAAGATTATTAAAAATGATTTACTGCTGCCCAGTTGTAGGTGTACGAATCAGGCTTAGGCCGTCACACTCCAGTCATCTAATAGGCTATGATAATCTGTTTGTGGACTGATAAATCTGCATCATAACAACATCGCCCATAACAGCTTCCATCTGTGTATGCCAAATGGAAAATGTTACAGTGTCGTTCTGCTAAATTAATCTGGTGTGTTGGTCATTTTGTGGCCACCTCCCTGTTGGTCAGGCTTTGAATGTTGATGGAGCTGTGAAATAATTGAGGGAGTAATGGGAAGTCGATAACTAGGTCATGGCAAGCAGTCAAATAACTCTCAAGAAGCACCTTTCCTCTTCTCTCCTTTCTTGTCGAGTTTCTCAGTTTCACATCCAGAATCCGACCCATGCAGCTTGACATTAGGAGGTCACCACATTTCCTCTTGATAATTTTGGCCTTCTGTAACTTGCATACTGCATGAACTCAGCTTTTGGAGCACTCTCACATAGCTGTTACCAAGAAGTACAATTTGTGTTTTTATTCCTTTGGCATAATTCAAAGAAGAATTTATTTCATTTTAACAATACATGCAATCAGTTTATGATTATATTGGGAAGGTGTTATGGTATTGCTTATGTTCCATGGCAGTTTGCACAATATTCTCCAAACACAATCATGGATCTGTTGATGGGATGACTTGAACATAATAAAGGCACTGAAAGAATACATCCTAAAAAATGTGCCCAAGTTGTTGTCTCTTTCATTTTAGCCTTATGAATCTTGTGAGCACTGACATAAATTACAGTATGTAGCGTAGTAGATGACACAAATAGATTTTCCCCCGTCTTTTACATCACTTCTGGTGTCAGCGGCTAGGGAAATATTTTTTATATTTTTGGCTTACATGATTGACTCAAAACAACCTGGCTGCACAACTGAGCACCAATGAGCTGCAATTTTCAGTAAACAACAACATATAGCCTAGTCATTGAGTCATTGGATTACTTTAATGACACATTTATGGTGTTTCTTATGATGCATGGTCACTATGAACTTTAAATAAATAAGGCTTTGATAAGTCAGATAATGAAATTTAATAGAGAGATTCCATGAGGTTTCATTCACACATTAGAAAGCTCTAAGTCTGCGGAAATGGCTTGCAGTGCACAGTAAGTTAGCAGGTTGAGAGCCCAAACACAAATGCTTTGATTCTTTCACACAGTATAATTGAATCAGCTGTGATTCCTGAACATTAGCTATCTTGGCCTCTGATCATGTTGTTTGGTCCACTAGGCCAAGTTTACAACTGAACCAATTTAGTGCAGCGCCCAGAGAGTTTTACTGCCTCCCATGTGTTGGCTGCACTACTCACTGTGTTCACTGTGAGTGTTGACCGATTTCAAGGGTCTATGACTGTGAGTTTAGTAAGTATGATCTTTGTGAATCCTTTTCATAACTTTAATTTAAAATTTTACTTAGTATTTTATTTACATATTAACATTGATAAGCAAACAGAAACTTAATGAAACCTGCTTGATGCGCGAGAACAAACCTCATTGGTTCTTGCTGAAGCTCAAATGTACTGCGTAACATAAGAATGAACCTCACTGGAACTTGCAGAAGCTCAAACGTGCTGCGCAACACGAGAATGAACCTCATTGGTTCTTGCAGAAGCTCAAACGTGCTGTGTAACACAAGAATGAACCTCATTGGATCTTGCTGAAGCTCAAACGTGCTGCGCAACACGAGAATGAACCTCATTGGCTCTTGTAGAAGCTCAAACCTGCTCCGTAACACGAGAATGAACCTCATTGGTTCTTGCAGAAGCTCAAACGTGCTGCATAACACGAGAATGAACCTCATTGGTTCTTGTGGAAGCTCAAACGTGTTGCGCAACACGAGAATGAACCTCACTGGTTCTTGCAGAAGCTCAAACATTCTGCGTAATACGAGAATGAACCTCATTGGTTCTTGCAGAAGCTCAAACGTGCTGCGTAACACGAGAATGAAACTCATTGGCTCTTGCAGAAGCTCAACTGTGCTGCGTAACACGAGAATGAACCTCATTGGTTCTTGCTGAACCTCAAACGTGCTGCGTAACACAAGAATGAACCTCACTGGATCTTGCAGAAGCTCAAACATGCTGCGCAACACGAGAATGAACCTCATTGGTTCTTGCAGAAGCTCAAATGTGCTGCGTAACACAAGAATGAACCTCATTGGATCTTGCTGAAGCTCAAACGTGCTGCGCAACACGAGAATGAACCTCATTGGATCTTGCAGAAGCTCAAACATGCTGCGCAACACAAGAATGAACCTCACTGGCTCTTGCAGAAGCTCAAACGTGCTGTGTAACACGAGAATGAACCTCATTGGTTCTTGCTGAAGCTCAAACGTGCTGCGTAACACGAGAATGAACCTCATTGGTTCTTGCTGAAGCTCAAACATGCTGCTTAACATGAGAATGAACCTCATTGGCTCTTGCTGAAGCTCAAACGTGCTGCGCAACACGAGAATGAACCTCATTGGTTCTTGCAAAAGCTCAAACGTGCTGCGCAACACGAGAATGAACCTCATTGGTTCTTGCAGAAGCTCAAACGTGCTGTGTAACACAAGAATGAACCTCATTGGATCTTGCTGAAGCTCAAACATGCTGCGCAACACGAGAATGAACCTCATTGGCTCTTGTAGAAGCTCAAACCTGCTCCGTAACACGAGAATGAACCTCATTGGTTCTTGCAGAAGCTCAAACGTGCTGCATAACACGAGAATGAACCTCATTGGTTCTTGTGGAAGCTCAAACGTGTTGCGCAACACGAGAATGAACCTCACTGGTTCTTGCAGAAGCTCAAACATTGTGCGTAATACGAGAATGAACCTCATTGGTTCTTGCAGAAGCTCAAACGTGCTGCGTAACACGAGAATGAAACTCATTGGCTCTTGCAGAAGCTCAACAGTGCTGCGTAACACGAGAATGAACCTCATTGGTTCTTGCTGAACCTCAAACGTGCTGCGTAACACAAGAATGAACCTCACTGGATCTTGCAGAAGCTCAAACATGCTGCGCAACACGAGAATGAACCTCATTGGTTCTTGCAGAAGCTCAAATGTGCTGCGTAACACAAGAATGAACCTCATTGGATCTTGCTGAAGCTCAAACGTGCTGCGCAACACGAGAATTAACCTCATTGGATCTTGCAGAAGCTCAAACGTGCTGCGCAACACGAGAATGAACCTCACTGGCTCTTGCAGAAGCTCAAATATTCTGCAAGAAGCTCAAATATTCTGCGTAACACGAGAATGAAACTCATTGGCTCTTGCAGAAGCTCAAACGTGCTGCGTAACACGAGAATGAACCTCAATGGTTCTTGCTAAAGCTCAAATGTACTGCGTAACATAAGAATGAACCTCACTGGAACTTGCAGAAGCTCAAACGTGCTGCGCAACACGAGAATGAACCTCATTGGTTCTTGCAGAAGCTCAAACGTGCTTCGTAACACAAGAATGAACCTCATTGGATCTTGCTGAAGCTCATACGTGCTGCGCAACACGAGAATGAACCTCATTGACTCTTGTAGAAGCTCAAACCTGCTCCGTAACACGAGAATGAACATCATTGGTTCTTGCAGAAGCTCAAACGTGCTGCGTAACACGAGAATGAAACTCATTGGCTCTTGCAGAAGCTCAAACGTGCTGCGTAACACGAGAATGAACCTCATTGGTTCTTGCTGAAGCCTGCTGAACCTCACTGGATCTTGCAGAAGCTCAAGCGTGCAGCGCAACACGGGAATGAACCTCATTGGTTCTTGCCGAAGCCTGCTGAACCTCACTGGATCTTGCTGAAGCTCAAGCGTGCTGCGCAACACGGGAATGAACCTCATTGGCTCTTGTAGAAGCTTAAAGCTGCTCCATAACACGAGAATGAACCTCATTGGTTCTTGCTGAAGCTCAAACGTGCTGCGTAACACGAGAATGAACCTCATTGGTTCTTGCTGAAGCTCAAACATGCTGCTTAACATGAGAATGAACCTCATTGGCTCTTGCTGAAGCTCAAACGTGCTGCGCAACACAAGAATGAACCTCATTGGTTCTTGCAGAAGCTCAAACGTGCTGCGTAACACAAGAATGAACCTCATTGGATCTTGCTGAAGCTCAAACGTGCTGCGCAACACGAGAATGAACCTCATTGGATCTTGCAGAAGCTCAAACGTGCTGCGCAACACGAGAATGAACCTCATTGGCTCTTGTAGAAGCTCAAACGTGCTCCGTAACACGAGAATGAACCTCATTGGTTCTTGCTGAAGCTCAAACGTGCTGCGAAACACGAGAATGAACCTCATTGGTTCTTGCAGAAGCTCAAACATGCTGCGCAACACGAGTGTGAACCTCATTGGTTCTTGTGGAAGCTCAAACGTGCTGCGCAACACGAGAATGAACCTCAATGGTTTTAGCAGAAGCTCAAACATTCTGCGTAACACGAGAATGAACCTCATTGGTTCTTGCAGAAGCTCAAACGTGCTGCATAACACGAGAATGAAACTCACTGGCTCTTGCAGAAGCTCAAACGTGCTGTGTAACACGAGAATGAACCTCATTGGTTCTTGCTGAAGCTCAAACGTGCTGCGTAACAAGAGAATGAACCTCATTGGTTCTTGCTGAAGCTCAAACGTGCTGCGTAACACAAGAATGAACCTCACTGGATCTTGCAGAAACTCAAACATGCTGCGCAACACAAGAATGAACCTCATTGGTTCTTGCTGAAGCTTGCTGAACCTCACTGGATCTTGCAGAAGCTCAAACGTGCTGTGCAACACGGGATTGAACCTCATTGGTTCTTGCTGAAGCGCAAACGTGCTGCGCAACATGAGAATGAACCTCATTGGTTCTTGCAGAAGCTCAAACGTGCTGCGTAACACGAGAATGAACCTCATTGGTTCTTGTGGAAGCTCGAACGTGCTGCGCAACATGAGAATGAACCTCATTGGTTCTTGCAGAAGCTCAAACATTCTGCGCAACACGAGAATGAAACTCATTGGCTCTTGCAGAAGCTCAAACGTGCTGCGTAACACGAAAATGAACCTCACTGGAACTTGCAGAAGCTCAAACATGCTGCGCAACACGAGAATGAACCTCATTGGTTCTTGCAGAAGCTCAAACGTGCTGCGCAACACGAGAATGAACCTCATTGGATCTTGCAGAAGCTCAAACGTGCTGCGCAACACGAGAATGAACCTCATTGGCTCTTGTAGAAGCTCAAACCTGCTCCGTAACACAAGAATGCACCTCATTGGTTCTTGCTGAAGCTGAAACGTGCTGCGTAACATGAGAATGAACCTTACTGGTTCTTGCAGAAGCTCAAATGTGCTGCGCAACACGAGAATGAACCTCATTGGCTCTTGTAGAAGCTCAAACCTGCTCCGTAACACAAGAATGCACCTCATTGGTTCTTGCTGAAGCTCAAACGTGCTGCGTAACACGAGAATGAACCTTACTGGTTCTTGCAGAAGCTCAAATGTGCTGCGTAACACGAGAATGAACCTCATTGGTTCTTGTGGAAGCTCAAACGTGCTGCGCAACACGAGAATGAACCTCATTGGTTCTTGCAGAAGCTCAAACATTCTGCGTAACACGAGAATGAACCTCGTTGGTTCTTGCAGAAGCTCAAACGTGCTGCGTAACACGAGAATGAAACTCATTGGCTCTTGCTGAAGCTCAAACGTGCTGCGTAACACGAGAATGAACCTCATTGGATCTTGCTGAAGCTCAAACGTGCTGCGCAACATGAGAATGAACCTCATTGGTTCTTGCAGAAGCTCAAACGTTCTGCGTAACACGAGAATGAACCTCATTGGTTCTTGTGGAAGCTCAAACGTGCTGCGCAACACGAGAATGAACCTCATTGGTTCTTGCAGAAGCTCAAATATTCTGCGTAACACGAGAATGAAACTCATTGGCTCTTGCAGAAGCTCAAACGTGCTGCGTAACACGAGAATGAACCTCAATGGTTCTTGCTAAAGCTCAAATGTACTGCGTAACATAAGAATGAACCTCACTGGAACTTGCAGAAGCTCAAACGTGCTGCGCAACACGAGAATGAACCTCATTGGTTCTTGCAGAAGCTCAAACGTGCTTCGTAACACAAGAATGAACCTCATTGGATCTTGCTGAAGCTCATACGTGCTGCGCAACACGAGAATGAACCTCATTGACTCTTGTAGAAGCTCAAACCTGCTCCGTAACACGAGAATGAACATCATTGGTTCTTGCAGAAGCTCAAACGTGCTGCGTAACACGAGAATGAAACTCATTGGCTCTTGCAGAAGCTCAAACGTGCTGCGTAACACGAGAATGAACCTCATTGGTTCTTGCTGAAGCCTGCTGAACCTCACTGGATCTTGCAGAAGCTCAAGCGTGCAGCGCAACACGGGAATGAACCTCATTGGTTCTTGCCGAAGCCTGCTGAACCTCACTGGATCTTGCTGAAGCTCAAGCGTGCTGCGCAACACGGGAATGAACCTCATTGGCTCTTGTAGAAGCTTAAAGCTGCTCCATAACACGAGAATGAACCTCATTGGTTCTTGCTGAAGCTCAAACGTGCTGCGTAACACGAGAATGAACCTCATTGGTTCTTGCTGAAGCTCAAACATGCTGCTTAACATGAGAATGAACCTCATTGGCTCTTGCTGAAGCTCAAACGTGCTGCGCAACACAAGAATGAACCTCATTGGTTCTTGCAGAAGCTCAAACGTGCTGCGTAACACAAGAATGAACCTCATTGGATCTTGCTGAAGCTCAAACGTGCTGCGCAACACGAGAATGAACCTCATTGGATCTTGCAGAAGCTCAAACGTGCTGCGCAACACGAGAATGAACCTCATTGGCTCTTGTAGAAGCTCAAACGTGCTCCGTAACACGAGAATGAACCTCATTGGTTCTTGCTGAAGCTCAAACGTGCTGCGAAACACGAGAATGAACCTCATTGGTTCTTGCAGAAGCTCAAACATGCTGCGCAACACGAGTGTGAACCTCATTGGTTCTTGTGGAAGCTCAAACGTGCTGCGCAACACGAGAATGAACCTCAATGGTTTTAGCAGAAGCTCAAACATTCTGCGTAACACGAGAATGAACCTCATTGGTTCTTGCAGAAGCTCAAACGTGCTGCATAACACGAGAATGAAACTCACTGGCTCTTGCAGAAGCTCAAACGTGCTGTGTAACACGAGAATGAACCTCATTGGTTCTTGCTGAAGCTCAAACGTGCTGCGTAACAAGAGAATGAACCTCATTGGTTCTTGCTGAAGCTCAAACGTGCTGCGTAACACAAGAATGAACCTCACTGGATCTTGCAGAAACTCAAACATGCTGCGCAACACAAGAATGAACCTCATTGGTTCTTGCTGAAGCTTGCTGAACCTCACTGGATCTTGCAGAAGCTCAAACGTGCTGTGCAACACGGGATTGAACCTCATTGGTTCTTGCTGAAGCGCAAACGTGCTGCGCAACATGAGAATGAACCTCATTGGTTCTTGCAGAAGCTCAAACGTGCTGCGTAACACGAGAATGAACCTCATTGGTTCTTGTGGAAGCTCGAACGTGCTGCGCAACATGAGAATGAACCTCATTGGTTCTTGCAGAAGCTCAAACATTCTGCGCAACACGAGAATGAAACTCATTGGCTCTTGCAGAAGCTCAAACGTGCTGCGTAACACAAAAATGAACCTCACTGGAACTTGCAGAAGCTCAAACATGCTGCGCAACACGAGAATGAACCTCATTGGTTCTTGCAGAAGCTCAAACGTGCTGCGCAACACGAGAATGAACCTCATTGGATCTTGCAGAAGCTCAAACGTGCTGCGCAACACGAGAATGAACCTCATTGGCTCTTGTAGAAGCTCAAACCTGCTCCGTAACACAAGAATGCACCTCATTGGTTCTTGCTGAAGCTGAAACGTGCTGCGTAACATGAGAATGAACCTTACTGGTTCTTGCAGAAGCTCAAATGTGCTGCGTAACACGAGAATGAACCTCATTGGTTCTTGTGGAAGCTCAAACGTGCTGCGCAACACGAGAATGAACCTCATTGGTTCTTGCAGAAGCTCAAACATTCTGCGTAACACGAGAATGAACCTCATTGGTTCTTGCAGAAGCTCAAACGTGCTGCGTAACACGAGAATGAAACTCATTGGCTCTTGCAGAAGCTCAAACATTCTGCGTAACACGAGAATGAACCTCATTGGTTCTTGCAGAAGCTCAAACGTGCTGCGTAACAAGAGAATGAAACTCATTGGCTCTTGCAGAAGCTCAAACGTGCTGCGTAACACGAGAATGAACCTCATTGGTTCTTGCTGAACCTCAAACGTGCTGCGTAACACAAGAATGAACCTCACTGGATCTTGCAGAAGCTCAAACATGCTGCGCAACACAAGAATGAACCTCATTGGTTCTTGCAGAAGCTCAAACGTGCTGCGCAACACGAGGATGAACCTCAATGGTTCTTGCAGAAGCTCAAACATTCTGCGTAACACGAGAATGAACCTCATTGGTTCTTGCAGAAGCTCAAACGTGCTGCGTAACACGAGAATGAAACTCATTGGCTCTTGCAGAAGCTCAAATGTGCTGTGTAACACGAGAATGAACCTCATTGGTTCTTGCTGAAGCTCAAACGTGCTGCATAACACAAGAATGAACCTCACTGGATCTTGCTGAAGCTCAAACATGCTACGCAACATGAGAATGAACCTCATTGGTTCTTGCTGAAGCCTGCTGAACCTCACTGGATCTTGCAGAAGCTCAAGCGTGCTGCGCAACACGGGAATGAACCTCATTGGCTCTTGTAGAAGCTCAAACCTGCTCCATAACACGAGAATGAACCTCATTGGTTCTTGCTGAAGCTCAAACTTCCTGCGTAACACGAGAATGAACCTCATTGGTTCTTGCTGAAGCTCAAACGTGCTGCTCAACATGAGAATGAACCTCATTGGCTCTTGCTGAAGCTCAAACGTGCTGCGCAACACGAGAATGAACCTCATTGGTTCTTGTAGAAGCTCAAAGTTGCGCAACACGAGAATGAACCTCACTGGTTCTTGCAGAAGCTCAAACATTCTGCGTAACACGAGAATGAACCTCATTGGTTCTTGCAGAAGCTCAAACGTGCTGCGTAACACGAGAATGAAACTCATTGGCTCTTGCAGAAGCTCAAACGTGCTGCGTAAAACGAGAATGAACCTCATTGGTTCTTGCTGAACCTCAAACGTGCTGCGTAACACAAGAATGAACCTCACTGGATCTTGCAGAAGCTCAAACATGTTGCGCAACACGAGAATGAACCTCATTGGTTCTTGCAGAAGCTCAAACGTGCTGCGCAACACAAGAATGAACCTCAATGGTTCTTGCAGAAGCTCAAACATTCTGCGTAACACGAGAATGAACCTCATTGGTTCTTGCAGAAGCTCAAACATGCTGCGTAACACGAGAATGAAACTCATTGGCTCTTGCAGAAGCTCAAACGTGCTGTGTAACATGAGAATGAACCTCATTGGTTCTTGCTGAAGCTCAAACGTGCTGCATAACACAAGAATGAACCTCACTGGATCTTGCAGAAGCTCAAACATGCTGCGCAACATGAGAATGAACCTCATTGGTTCTTGCTGAAGCCTGCTGAACCTCACTGGATCTTGCAGAAGCTCAAGCGTGCTGCGCAACACGGGAATGAACCTTATTGGCTCTTGTAGAAGCTCAAACCTGCTCCATAACACGAGAATGAACCTCATTGGTTCTTGCTGAAGCTCAAACGTCCTGCGTAACACGAGAATGAACCTCATTGGTTCTTGCTGAAGCTCAAACGGGCTGCTTAACATGAGAATGAACCTCATTGGCTCTTGCTGAAGCTCAAACGTGCTGCGCAACACGAGAATGAACCTCATTGGTTCTTGCAGAAGCTCAAACGTGCTGCGTAACACAAGAATGAACCTCATTGGTTCTTGCAGAAGCTCAAACGTGCTGCGTAACACGAGAATGAACCTCATTGGTTCTTGTGGAAGCTCAAACGTGCTGCGCAACACGAGAATGAACCTCATTGGTTCTTGCAGAAGCTCAAACATTCTGCGTAACACGAGAATGAACCTCATTGGTTCTTGCAGAAGCTCAAACGTGCTGCGTAACACGGGAATGAAACTCATTGGCTCTTGCAGAAGCTCAAACTTGCTGCGTAACACTAGAATGAACCTCATTGGTTCTTGCTGAAGCTCAAACGTGCTGCGTAACACGAGAATGAACCTCATTGGTTCTTGCTGAAGCTCAAACGTGCTGCATAACACAAGAATTAACCTCACTGGATCTTGCAAAAGCTCAAACATGCTGCGCGACACGAGAATGAACCTCAGTGGATCTTGCAAAAGCTCAAACATGCTGCACAACACGAGAATGAACCTCAGTTGGTTCTTGCTGAAGCTCAAATGTGCTGCGTAACACAAGAATGAACCTCATTGGTTCTTGCAGAAGCTCAAACATGCTGCGTAACACGAGAATGAACCTCATTGGTACTTGCTGAAGCTCAAACGTGCTGCTTAACATGAGAATGAACCTCATTGGCTCTTGCAGAAGCTCAAACGTGCTGTGTAACACGAGAATGAACCTCATTTGAGCTTTCTGAAGCTCAAACGTGTTGCGCAACACGAGAATGAACCTTATTGGTTCTTGCAGAAGCTCAAACGTGCTGCGCAACACGAGAATGAACCTCATTGGATCTTGCTGAAGCTCAAACGTGCTGCGCAACATGAGAATGAACCTCATTGGTTCTTGCAGAAGCTCAAACATTCTGCGTAACACGAGAATGAACCTCATTGGTTCTTGCTGAAGCTCAAACGTGCTGCGTAACACAAGAATGAACCTTATTGGTTCTTGCAGAAGCTCAAACGTGCTGCGCAACACAAGGATGAACCTCAATGGTTCTTGCAGAAGCTCAAACATTCTGCGTAACACGAGAATGAACCTCATTGGTTCTTGCAGAAGTTTAAACATGCTGCGTAACACGAGAATGAAACTCATTGGCTCTTGCAGAAGCTCAAACGTGCTGTGTAACATGAGAATGAACCTCATTGGTTCTTGCTGAAGCTCAAACGTGCTGCATAACACAAGAATGAACCTCACTGGATCTTGCAGAAGCTCAAACATGCTGCGCAACATGAGAATGAACCTCATTGGTTCTTGCTGAAGCCTGCTGAACCTCACTGGATCTTGCAGAAGCTCAAACGTGCTGCGCAACACGGGAATGAACCTTATTGGCTCTTGTAGAAGCTCAAACCTGCTCCATAACACGAGAATGAACCTCATTGGTTCTTGCTGCGCGACACGAGAATGAACCTCAGTGGATCTTGCAAAAGCTCAAACATGCTGCACAACACGAGAATGAACCTCAGTTGGTTCTTGCTGAAGCTCAAATGTGCTGCGTAACACAAGAATGAACCTCATTGGTTCTTGCAGAAGCTCAAACATGCTGCGTAACACGAGAATGAACCTCATTGGTACTTGCTGAAGCTCAAACGTGCTGCTTAACATGAGAATGAACCTCATTGGCTCTTGCAGAAGCTCAAACGTGCTGTGTAACACGAGAATGAACCTCATTTGAGCTTTCTGAAGCTCAAACATTCTGCGTAACACGAGAATGAACCTCATTGGTTCTTGCTGAAGCTCAAACGTGCTGCGTAACACAAGAATGAACCTTATTGGTTCTTGCAGAAGCTCAAACGTGCTGCGCAACACAAGGATGAACGTCAATGGTTCTTGCAGAAGCTCAAACATTCTGCGTAACACGAGAATGAACCTCATTGGTTCTTGCAGAAGCTCAAACATGCTGCGTAACACGAGAATGAAACTCATTGGCTCTTGCAGAAGCTCAAACGTGCTGTGTAACATGAGAATGAACCTCATTGGTTCTTGCTGAAGCTCAAACGTGCTGCATAACACAAGAATGAACCTCACTGGATCTTGCAGAAGCTCAAACATGCTGCGCAACATGAGAATGAACCTCATTGGTTCTTGCTGAAGCCTGCTGAACCTCACTGGATCTTGCAGAAGCTCAAGCGTGCTGCGCAACACGGGAATGAACCTTATTGGCTCTTGTAGAAGCTCAAACCTGCTCAATAATTCGAGAATGAACCTCATTGGTTCTTGCTGAAGCTCAAACGTCCTGCGTAACACGAGAATGAACCTCATTGGTTCTTGCTGAAGCTCAAACGTGCTGCTTAACATGAGAATGAACCTCATTGGCTCTTGCTGAAGCTCAAACGTGCTGCGCAACACGAGAATGAACCTCATTGGTTCTTGCAGAAGCTCAAACGTGCTGCGTAACACAAGAATGAACCTCATTGGTTCTTGCAGAAGCTCAAACGTGCTGCGTAACACGAGAATGAACCTCATTGGTTCTTGCGGAAGCTCAAACGTGCTGCGCAACACGAGAATGAACCTCATTGGTTCTTGCAGAAGCTCAAACATTCTGCGTAACACGAGAATGAACCTCATTGGTTCTTGCAGAAGCTCAAACGTGCTGTGTAACACGGGAATGAAACTCATTGGCTCTTGCAGAAGCTCAAACTTGCTGCGTAACACTAGAATGAACCTCATTGGTTCTTGCTGAAGCTCAAACGTGCTGCGTAACACGAGAATGAACCTCATTGGTTCTTGCTGAAGCTCAAACGTGCTGCATAACACAAGAATTAACCTCACTGGATCTTGCAAAAGCTCAAACATGCTGCGCGACACGAGAATGAACCTCAGTGGATCTTGCAAAAGCTCAAACATGCTGCACAACACGAGAATGAACCTCAGTTGGTTCTTGCTGAAGCTCAAATGTGCTGCGTAACACAAGAATGAACCTCATTGGTTCTTGCAGAAGCTCAAACATGCTGCGTAACACGAGAATGAACCTCATTGGTACTTGCTGAAGCTCAAACGTGCTGCTTAACATGAGAATGAACCTCATTGGCTCTTGCAGAAGCTCAAACGTGCTGTGTAACACGAGAATGAACCTCATTTGAGCTTTCTGAAGCTCAAACGTGTTGCGCAACACGAGAATGAACCTTATTGGTTCTTGCAGAAGCTCAAACGTGCTGCGCAACACGAGAATGAACCTCATTGGATCTTGCTGAAGCTCAAACGTGCTGCGCAACATGAGAATGAACCTCATTGGTTCTTGCAGAAGCTCAAACATTCTGCGTAACACGAGAATGAACCTCATTGGTTCTTGCTGAAGCTCAAACGTACTGCGTAACACAAGAATGAACCTTATTGGTTCTTGCAGAAGCTCAAACGTGCTGCGTAACACGAGAATGAACCTCATTGGTTCTTGTGGAAGCTCAAACGTGCTGCGCAACACGAGAATGAACCTCATTGGTTCTTGCAGAAGCTCAAACATTCTGCGTAACACGAGAATGAACCTCATTGGTTCTTGCAGAAGCTCAAACGTGCTGCGTAACACAAGAATGAAACTCATTGGCTCTTGCAGAAGCTCAAATGTGCTGCGTAACACGAGAATGAACCTCATTGGTTCTTGCAGAAGCTCAAACATTCTGCGTAACACGAGAATGAACCCTTATTGGTTCTTGCAGAAGCTCAAACATGCTGCGTAACACGAGAATGAAACTCATTGGCTCTTGCAGAAGCTCAAACGTGCTGTGAAACATGAGAATGAACCTCATTGGTTCTTGCTGAAGCTCAAACGTGCTGCATAACACAAGAATGAACCTCACTGGATCTTGCAGAAGCTCAAACATGCTGCGCAACATGAGAATGAACCTCATTGGTTCTTGCTGAAGCCTGCTGAACCTCACTGGATCTTGCAGAAGCTCAAGCGTGCTGCGCAACACGGGAATGAACCTTATTGGTTCTTGAAGAAGCTCAAACGTGCTGCGCAACATGAGAATGAACCTCATTGGTTCTTGCAGAAGCTCAAACATTCTGCGTAACACGAGAATGAACCTCATTGGTTCTTGCAGAAGTTTAAACATGCTGCGTAACACGAGAATGAAACTCATTGGCTCTTGCAGAAGCTCAAACGTGCTGTGTAACATGAGAATGAACCTCATTGGTTCTTGCTGAAGCTCAAACGTGCTGCATAACACAAGAATGAACCTCACTGGATCTTGCAGAAGCTCAAACATGCTGCGCAACATGAGAATGAACCTCATTGGTTCTTGCTGAAGCCTGCTGAACCTCACTGGATCTTGCAGAAGCTCAAACGTGCTGCGCAACACGGGAATGAACCTTATTGGCTCTTGTAGAAGCTCAAACCTGCTCCATAACACGAGAATGAACCTCATTGGTTCTAGCTGCGCGACACGAGAATGAACCTCAGTGGATCTTGCAAAAGCTCAAACATGCTGCACAACACGAGAATGAACCTCAGTTGGTTCTTGCTGAAGCTCAAATGTGCTGCGTAACACAAGAATGAACCTCATTGGTTCTTGCAGAAGCTCAAACATGCTGCGTAACACGAGAATGAACCTCATTGGTACTTGCTGAAGCTCAAACGTGCTGCTTAACATGAGAATGAACCTCATTGGCTCTTGCAGAAGCTCAAACGTGCTGTGTAACACGAGAATGAACCTCATTTGAGCTTTCTGAAGCTCAAACATTCTGCGTAACACGAGAATGAACCTCATTGGTTCTTGCTGAAGCTCAAACGTGCTGCGTAACACAAGAATGAACCTTATTGGTTCTTGCAGAAGCTCAAACGTGCTGCGCAACACAAGGATGAACGTCAATGGTTCTTGCAGAAGCTCAAACATTCTGCGTAACACGAGAATGAACCTCATTGGTTCTTGCAGAAGCTCAAACATGCTGCGTAACACGAGAATGAAACTCATTGGCTCTTGCAGAAGCTCAAACGTGCTGTGTAACATGAGAATGAACCTCATTGGTTCTTGCTGAAGCTCAAACGTGCTGCATAACACAAGAATGAACCTCACTGGATCTTGCAGAAGCTCAAACATGCTGCGCAACATGAGAATGAACCTCATTGGTTCTTGCTGAAGCCTGCTGAACCTCACTGGATCTTGCAGAAGCTCAAGCGTGCTGCGTAACACAAGAATGAACCTCATTGGTTCTTGCAGAAGCTCAAACATGCTGCGTAACACGAGAATGAACCTCATTGGTACTTGCTGAAGCTCAAACGTGCTGCTTAACATGAGAATGAACCTCATTGGCTCTTGCAGAAGCTCAAACATGCTGCGTAACACGAGAATGAACCTCATTGGTACTTGCTGAAGCTCAAACGTGCTGCTTAACATGAGAATGAACCTTATTGGCTCTTGTAGAAGCTCAAACCTGCTCAATAATTCGAGAATGAACCTCATTGGTTCTTGCTGAAGCTCAAACGTCCTGCGTAACACGAGAATGAACCTCATTGGTTCTTGCTGAAGCTCAAACGTGCTGCTTAACATGAGAATGAACCTCATTGGCTCTTGCTGAAGCTCAAACGTGCTGCGCAACACGAGAATGAACCTCATTGGTTCTTGCAGAAGCTCAAACGTGCTGCGTAACACAAGAATGAACCTCATTGGTTCTTGCAGAAGCTCAAACGTGCTGCGTAACACGAGAATGAACCTCATTGGTTCTTGCGGAAGCTCAAACGTGCTGCGCAACACGAGAATGAACCTCATTGGTTCTTGCAGAAGCTCAAACATTCTGCGTAACACGAGAATGAACCTCATTGGTTCTTGCAGAAGCTCAAACGTGCTGTGTAACACGGGAATGAAACTCATTGGCTCTTGCAGAAGCTCAAACATGCTGCGTAACACTAGAATGAACCTCATTGGTTCTTGCTGAAGCTCAAACGTGCTGCGTAACACGAGAATGAACCTCATTGGTTCTTGCTGAAGCTCAAACGTGCTGCATAACACAAGAATTAACCTCACTGGATCTTGCAAAAGCTCAAACATGCTGCGCGACACGAGAATGAACCTCAGTGGATCTTGCAAAAGCTCAAACATGCTGCACAACACGAGAATGAACCTCAGTTGGTTCTTGCTGAAGCTCAAATGTGCTGCGTAACACAAGAATGAACCTCATTGGTTCTTGCAGAAGCTCAAACATGCTGCGTAACACGAGAATGAACCTCATTGGTACTTGCTGAAGCTCAAACGTGCTGCTTAACATGAGAATGAACCTCATTGGCTCTTGCAGAAGCTCAAACGTGCTGTGTAACACGAGAATGAACCTCATTTGAGCTTTCTGAAGCTCAAACGTGTTGCGCAACACGAGAATGAACCTTATTGGTTCTTGCAGAAGCTCAAACGTGCTGCGCAACACGAGAATGAACCTCATTGGATCTTGCTGAAGCTCAAACGTGCTGCGCAACATGAGAATGAACCTCATTGGTTCTTGCAGAAGCTCAAACATTCTGCGTAACACGAGAATGAACCTCATTGGTTCTTGCTGAAGCTCAAACGTACTGCGTAACACAAGAATGAACCTTATTGGTTCTTGCAGAAGCTCAAACGTGCTGCGTAACACGAGAATGAACCTCATTGGTTCTTGTGGAAGCTCAAACGTGCTGCGCAACACGAGAATGAACCTCATTGGTTCTTGCAGAAGCTCAAACATTCTGCGTAACACGAGAATGAACCTCATTGGTTCTTGCAGAAGCTCAAACGTGCTGCGTAACACAAGAATGAAACTCATTGGCTCTTGCAGAAGCTCAAATGTGCTGCGTAACACGAGAATGAACCTCATTGGTTCTTGCAGAAGCTCAAACATTCTGCGTAACACGAGAATGAACCCTTATTGGTTCTTGCAGAAGCTCAAACATGCTGCGTAACACGAGAATGAAACTCATTGGCTCTTGCAGAAGCTCAAACGTGCTGTGAAACATGAGAATGAACCTCATTGGTTCTTGCTGAAGCTCAAACGTGCTGCATAACACAAGAATGAACCTCACTGGATCTTGCAGAAGCTCAAACGTGCTGCGTAACACGAGAATGAACTTCATTGGTTCTTGCTGAAGCTCAAACGTGCTGCGTAACACAAGAATGAACCTCATTGGTTCTTGCAGAAGCTCAAACGTGCTGCGTAACACGAGAATGAACCACATTGGTTCTTGCTGAAGCTCAAACGTGCTGCTTAACATGAGAATGAAACTCATTGGCTCTTGCTGAAGCTCAAACGTGCTGCTTAACACGAGAATGAACCTCATTGGATCTTGCAGAAGCTCAAATGTGCTGCACAACACTAGAATGAACCTCATTGGATCTTGCAGAAGCTGTAACGTGCTGCGTAACACGAGAATGAACCTCATTGGTTCTTGCTGAAGCTCAAATGTGCTGCGCAACACAAGAATGAACCTCATTGGATCTTGCTGAAGCTCAAACGTGCTGCGCAACACGAGAATGAACCTCATTGGCTCTTGTAGAAGCTCAAACCTGCTCCGTAACAAGAGAATGAACCTTATTGGTTCTTACTGAAGCTCAAACGTGCTGCGTAACACGAGAATGAACTTCATTAGTTCTTGCAGAAGCTCAAACGTGCTGCTTAACATGAGAATGAAACTCATTGGCTCTTGCTGAAGCTCAAACGTGCTGCTTAACATGAGAATGAACCTCATTGGATCTTGCAGAAGCTCAAATGTGCTGCACAACACTAGAATGAACCTCATTGGATCTTGCAGAAGCTGTAACGTGCTGCGTAACACGAGAATGAACCTCATTGGTTCTTGCTGAAGCTCAAACGTGCTGCTTAACATGAGAATGAACCTCATTGGATCTTGCAGAAGCTCAAATGTGCTGCGCAACACAAGAATGAACCTCATTGGATCTTGCTGAAGCTCAAACGTGCTGCGCAACACGAGAATGAACCTCATTGGCTCTTGTAGAAGCTCAAACCTGCTCCGTAACAAGAGAATGAACCTTATTGGTTCTTACTGAAGCTCAAACGTGCTGCGTAACACGAGAATGAACTTCATTAGTTCTTGCAGAAGCTCAAACATGCTGCGCAACACGAGTGTGAACCTCATTGGTTCTTGTGGAAGCTCAAACGTGCTGCGCAACACGAGAATGAACCTCAATGGTTTTAGCAGAAGCTCAAACATTCTGCGTAACACGAGAATGAACCTCATTGGTTCTTGCTGAAGCTCAAACGTGCTGCGTAACAAGAGAATGAACCTCATTGGTTCTTGCTGAAGCTCAAACGTGCTGCGTAACACAAGAATGAACCTCACGTAACACAAGAATGAACCTCACTGGATCTTGCAAAAGCTCAAACGTGCTGCGTAACACAAGAATGAACCTCATTGGTTCTTGCAGAAGCTCAAATGTGCTGCGTAACACAAGAATGAACCACATTGGTTCTTGCTGAAGCTCAAACGTGCTGCTTAACATGAGAATGAAACTCATTGGCTCTTGCTGAAGCTCAAACGTGCTGCGCAACACGAGAATGAACCTCAGTTGGTTCTTGCTGAAGCTCAAATGTGCTGCGTAACACAAGAATGAACCTCATTGGTTCTTGCAGAAGCTCAAACATGCTGCGTAACACGAGAATAAACTTCATTGGTTCTTGCTGAAGCTCAAACGTGCTGCTTAACATGAGAATGAACCTCATTGGCTCTTGCTGAAGCTCAAACGTGCTGCTTAACATGAGAATGAACCTCATTGGCTCTTGCAGAAGCTCAAACGTGCTGTGTAACACGAGAATGAACCTCATTGGCTCTTGTAGAAGCTCAAACCTGCTCCGTAACACAAGAATGCACCTCATTGGTTCTTCCTGAAGCTCAAACATGCTGCGTAACACGAGAATGAACCTTATTGGTTCTTGAAGAAGCTCAAACGTGCTGCGTAACACGAGAATGAACCTCATTGGTTCTTGTGGAAGCTCAAACGTGCTGCGCAACACGAGAATGAACCTCATTGGTTCTTGCAGAAGCTCAAACATTCTGCGTAACACGAGAATGAACCTCATTGGTTCTTGCAGAAGCTCAAACGTGCTGCGTAACACGAGAATGAACTTTATTGGTTCTTGCTGAAGCTCAAACGTGCTGCGTAACACAAGAATGAACCTCATTGGTTCTTGCAGAAGCTCAAACGTGCTGCGTAACACGAGAATGAACCACATTGGTTCTTGCTGAAGCTCAAACGTGCTGCTTAACATGAGAATGAAACTCATTGGTTCTTGCAGAAGCTCAAACGTGCTGCGTAACACGAGAATGAACCTCATTGGTTCTTGCTGAAGCTCAAACGTGCTGCTTAACATGAGAATGAACCTCATTGGTTCTTGCTGAAGCTTGCTGAACCTCACTGGATCTTGCAGAAGCTCAAACGTGCTGTGCAACACGGGAATGAACCTCATTGGTTCTTGCAGAAGCTCAAACGTGCTGCGTAACACGAGAATGAACCTCATTGGTTCTTGCTGAAGCTCAAACGTGCTGCTTAACATGAGAATGAACCTCATTGGCTCTTGCTGAAGCTCAAAAGTGCTGCGCAACACGAGAATGAACCTCATTGGTTCTTGCAGAAGCTCAAACGTGCTGCGTAACACAAGAATGAACCTCATTGGTTCTTGCAGAAGCTCAAACGTGCTGCGTAACACGAGAATGAACCTCATTGGTTCTTGTGGAAGCTCAAACGTGCTGCGCAACACGAGAATGAACCTCATTGGTTCTTGCAGAAGCTCAAACATTCTGCGTAACACGAGAATGAACCTCATTGGTTCTTGCAGAAGCTCAAACGTGCTGCGTAACACGGGAATGAAACTCATTGGCTCTTGCAGAAGCTCAAACTTGCTGCGTAACACTAGAATGAACCTCATTGGTTCTTGCTGAAGCTCAAACGTGCTGCGTAACACGAGAATGAACCTCATTGGTTCTTGCAGAAGCTCAAACGTGCTGCGTAACACAAGAATGAAACTCATTGGCTCTTGCAGAAGCTCAAATGTGCTGCGTAACACGAGAATGAACCACATTGGTTCTTGCTGAAGCTCAAACGTGCTGCTTAACATGAGAATGAAACTCATTGGCTCTTGCTGAAGCTCAAACGTGCTGCGCAACACGAGAATGAACCTCAGTTGGTTCTTGCTGAAGCTCAAATGTGCTGCGTAACACAAGAATGAACCTCATTGGTTCTTGCAGAAGCTCAAACATGCTGCGTAACACGAGAATAAACTTCATTGGTTCTTGCTGAAGCTCAAACGTGCTGCTTAACATGAGAATGAACCTCATTGGCTCTTGCTGAAGCTCAAACGTGCTGCTTAACATGAGAATGAACCTCATTGGCTCTTGCAGAAGCTCAAACGTGCTGTGTAACACGAGAATGAACCTCATTGGCTCTTGTAGAAGCTCAAACCTGCTCCGTAACACAAGAATGCACCTCATTGGTTCTTCCTGAAGCTCAAACATGCTGCGTAACACGAGAATGAACCTTATTGGTTCTTGAAGAAGCTCAAACGTGCTGCGTAACACGAGAATGAACCTCATTGGTTCTTGTGGAAGCTCAAACGTGCTGCGCAACACGAGAATGAACCTCATTGGTTCTTGCAGAAGCTCAAACATTCTGCGTAACACGAGAATGAACCTCATTGGTTCTTGCAGAAGCTCAAACGTGCTGCGTAACACGAGAATGAACTTTATTGGTTCTTGCTGAAGCTCAAACGTGCTGCGTAACACAAGAATGAACCTCATTGGTTCTTGCAGAAGCTCAAACGTGCTGCGTAACACGAGAATGAACCACATTGGTTCTTGCTGAAGCTCAAACGTGCTGCTTAACATGAGAATGAAACTCATTGGTTCTTGCAGAAGCTCAAACGTGCTGCGTAACACGAGAATGAACCTCATTGGTTCTTGCTGAAGCTCAAACGTGCTGCTTAACATGAGAATGAACCTCATTGGTTCTTGCTGAAGCTTGCTGAACCTCACTGGATCTTGCAGAAGCTCAAACGTGCTGTGCAACACGGGAATGAACCTCATTGGTTCTTGCAGAAGCTCAAACGTGCTGCGTAACACGAGAATGAACCTCATTGGTTCTTGCTGAAGCTCAAACATGCTGCTTAACATGAGAATGAACCTCATTGGCTCTTGCTGAAGCTCAAACGTGCTGCGCAACACGAGAATGAACCTCATTGGTTCTTGCAGAAGCTCAAACGTGCTGCGTAACACAAGAATGAACCTCATTGGTTCTTGCAGAAGCTCAAACGTGCTGCGTAACACGAGAATGAACCTCATTGGTTCTTGTGGAAGCTCAAACGTGCTGCGCAACACGAGAATGAACCTCATTGGTTCTTGCAGAAGCTCAAACATTCTGCGTAACACGAGAATGAACCTCATTGGTTCTTGCAGAAGCTCAAACGTGCTGCGTAACACGGGAATGAAACTCATTGGCTCTTGCAGAAGCTCAAACTTGCTGCGTAACACTAGAATGAACCTCATTGGTTCTTGCTGAAGCTCAAACGTGCTGCGTAACACGAGAATGAACCTCATTGGTTCTTGCAGAAGCTCAAACGTGCTGCGTAACACAAGAATGAAACTCATTGGCTCTTGCAGAAGCTCAAATGTGCTGCGTAACACGAGAATGAACCTCATTGTTTCTTGCTGAAGCTCAAACGCGCTGCGTAACAAGAGAATGAACCTCATTGGTTCTTGCTGAAGCTCAAACATGCTGCGTAACACAAGAATGAACCTCACTGGTTCTTGCAGAAGCTCAAACGTGCTGCGTAACACGAGAATGAACCTCATTGGTTCTTGCAGAAGCTCAAACGTGCTGCTTAACATGAGAATGAACCTCATTGGCTCTTGCTGAAGCTCAAACGTGCTGCTTAACATGAGAATGAACCTCATTGGCTCTTGCAAAAGCTCAAACATGCTGCGCGACACGAGAATGAACCTCAGTGGATCTTGCAAAAGCTCAAACATGCTGCGCAACACGAGAATGAACCTCAGTTGGTTCTTGCTGAAGCTCAAATGTGCTGCGGACCACAATAATGAACCTCATTGGTTCTTGCAGAAGCTCAAACATGCTGCGTAACACAAGAATGAACCTCACTGGATCTTGCAAAAGCTCAAACATGCTGCGCAACACGAGAATGAACCTCAGTTGGTTCTTGCTGAAGCTCAAATGTGCTGCGTAACACAAGAATGAACCTCATTGGTTCTTGCAGAAGCTCAAACATGCTGTGTAACACGAGAATGAACCTCATTGGTTCTTGCTGAAGCTCAAACGTGCTGCTTAACATGAGAATGAACCTCATTGGCTCTTGCTGAAGCTCAAACGTGCTGCTTAACATGAGAATGAACCTCATTGGCTCTTGCAGAAGCTCAAACGTGCTGTGTAACACGAGAATGAACCTCATTGGCTCTTGTAGAAGCTCAAACCTGCTCCGTAACACAAGAATGCACCTTATTGGTTCTTGAAGAAGCTCAAACGTGCTGCGTAACACGAGAATGAACCTTATTGGTTCTTGTGGAAGCTCAAACGTGCTGCGCAACATGAGAATGAACCTCATTGGTTCTTGCAGAAGCTCAAACATTCTGCGTAACACGAGAATGAACCTCATTGGTTCTTGCAGAAGCTCAAACGTGCTGCGTAACACGAGAATGAACTTCATTGGTTCTTGCTGAAGCTCAAACGTGCTGCGTAACACAAGAATGAACCTCATTGGTTCTTGCAGAAGCTCAAACGTGCTGCGTAACACGAGAATGAACCACATTGGTTCTTGCTGAAGCTCAAACGTGCTGCTTAACATGAGAATGAAACTCATTGGCTCTTGCTGAAGCTCAAACGTGCTGCTTAACATGAGAATGAACCTCATTGGATCTTGCAGAAGCTCAAATGTGCTGCACAACACTAGAATGAACCTCATTGGATCTTGCAGAAGCTGTAACGTGCTGCGTAACACGAGAATGAACCTCATTGGTTCTTGCTGAAGCTCAAATGTGCTGCGCAACACAAGAATGAACCTCATTGGATCTTGCTGAAGCTCAAACGTGCTGCGCAACACGAGAATGAACCTCATTGGCTCTTGTAGAAGCTCAAACCTGCTCCGTAACAAGAGAATGAACCTTATTGGTTCTTACTGAAGCTCAAACGTGCTGCGTAACACGAGAATGAACTTCATTAGTTCTTGCAGAAGCTCAAACATGCTGCGCAACACGAGTGTGAACCTCATTGGTTCTTGTGGAAGCTCAAACGTGCTGCGCAACACGAGAATGAACCTCAATGGTTTTAGCAGAAGCTCAAACATTCTGCGTAACACGAGAATGAACCTCATTGGTTCTTGCTGAAGCTCAAACGTGCTGCGTAACAAGAGAATGAACCTCATTGGTTCTTGCTGAAGCTCAAACGTGCTGCGTAACACAAGAATGAACCTCACGTAACACAAGAATGAACCTCACTGGATCTTGCAAAAGCTCAAACGTGCTGCGTAACACAAGAATGAACCTCATTGGTTCTTGCAGAAGCTCAAATGTGCTGCGTAACACAAGAATGAACCACATTGGTTCTTGCTGAAGCTCAAACGTGCTGCTTAACATGAGAATGAAACTCATTGGCTCTTGCTGAAGCTCAAACGTGCTGCGCAACACGAGAATGAACCTCAGTTGGTTCTTGCTGAAGCTCAAATGTGCTGCGTAACACAAGAATGAACCTCATTGGTTCTTGCAGAAGCTCAAACATGCTGCGTAACACGAGAATAAACTTCATTGGTTCTTGCTGAAGCTCAAACGTGCTGCTTAACATGAGAATGAACCTCATTGGCTCTTGCTGAAGCTCAAACGTGCTGCTTAACATGAGAATGAACCTCATTGGCTCTTGCAGAAGCTCAAACGTGCTGTGTAACACGAGAATGAACCTCATTGGCTCTTGTAGAAGCTCAAACCTGCTCCGTAACACAAGAATGCACCTCATTGGTTCTTCCTGAAGCTCAAACATGCTGCGTAACACGAGAATGAACCTTATTGGTTCTTGAAGAAGCTCAAACGTGCTGCGTAACACGAGAATGAACCTCATTGGTTCTTGTGGAAGCTCAAACGTGCTGCGCAACACGAGAATGAACCTCATTGGTTCTTGCAGAAGCTCAAACATTCTGCGTAACACGAGAATGAACCTCATTGGTTCTTGCAGAAGCTCAAACGTGCTGCGTAACACGAGAATGAACTTTATTGGTTCTTGCTGAAGCTCAAACGTGCTGCGTAACACAAGAATGAACCTCATTGGTTCTTGCAGAAGCTCAAACGTGCTGCGTAACACGAGAATGAACCACATTGGTTCTTGCTGAAGCTCAAACGTGCTGCTTAACATGAGACTGAAACTCATTGGCTCTTGCTGAACCTCATTGGTTCTTGCTGAAGCTTGCTGAACCTCACTGGATCTTGCAGAAGCTCAAACGTGCTGTGCAACACGGGAATGAACCTCATTGGTTCTTGCAGAAGCTCAAACGTGCTGCTTAACATGAGAATGAACCTCATTGGCTCTTGCAAAAGCTCAAACATGCTGCGCGACACGAGAATGAACCTCAGTGGATCTTGCAAAAGCTCAAACATGCTGCGCAACACGAGAATGAACCTCAGTTGGTTCTTGCTGAAGCTCAAATGTGCTGCGGACCACAATAATGAACCTCATTGGTTCTTGCAGAAGCTCAAACATGCTGCGTAACACAAGAATGAACCTCACTGGATCTTGCAAAAGCTCAAACATGCTGCGCAACACGAGAATGAACCTCAGTTGGTTCTTGCTGAAGCTCAAATGTGCTGCGTAACACAAGAATGAACCTCATTGGTTCTTGCAGAAGCTCAAACATGCTGTGTAACACGAGAATGAACCTCATTGGTTCTTGCTGAAGCTCAAACGTGCTGCTTAACATGAGAATGAACCTCATTGGCTCTTGCTGAAGCTCAAACGTGCTGCTTAACATGAGAATGAACCTCATTGGCTCTTGCAGAAGCTCAAACGTGCTGTGTAACACGAGAATGAACCTCATTGGCTCTTGTAGAAGCTCAAACCTGCTCCGTAACACAAGAATGCACCTTATTGGTTCTTGAAGAAGCTCAAACGTGCTGCGTAACACGAGAATGAACCTTATTGGTTCTTGTGGAAGCTCAAACGTGCTGCGCAACATGAGAATGAACCTCATTGGTTCTTGCAGAAGCTCAAACATTCTGCGTAACACGAGAATGAACCTCATTGGTTCTTGCAGAAGCTCAAACGTGCTGCGTAACACGAGAATGAACTTCATTGGTTCTTGCTGAAGCTCAAACGTGCTGCGTAACACAAGAATGAACCTCATTGGTTCTTGCAGAAGCTCAAACGTGCTGCGTAACACGAGAATGAACCACATTGGTTCTTGCTGAAGCTCAAACGTGCTGCTTAACATGAGAATGAAACTCATTGGCTCTTGCTGAAGCTCAAACGTGCTGCTTAACATGAGAATGAACCTCATTGGATCTTGCAGAAGCTCAAATGTGCTGCACAACACTAGAATGAACCTCATTGGATCTTGCAGAAGCTGTAACGTGCTGCGTAACACGAGAATGAACCTCATTGGTTCTTGCTGAAGCTCAAATGTGCTGCGCAACACAAGAATGAACCTCATTGGATCTTGCTGAAGCTCAAACGTGCTGCGCAACACGAGAATGAACCTCATTGGCTCTTGTAGAAGCTCAAACCTGCTCCGTAACAAGAGAATGAACCTTATTGGTTCTTACTGAAGCTCAAACGTGCTGCGTAACACGAGAATGAACTTCATTAGTTCTTGCAGAAGCTCAAACATGCTGCGCAACACGAGTGTGAACCTCATTGGTTCTTGTGGAAGCTCAAACGTGCTGCGCAACACGAGAATGAACCTCAATGGTTTTAGCAGAAGCTCAAACATTCTGCGTAACACGAGAATGAACCTCATTGGTTCTTGCTGAAGCTCAAACGTGCTGCGTAACAAGAGAATGAACCTCATTGGTTCTTGCTGAAGCTCAAACGTGCTGCGTAACACAAGAATGAACCTCACGTAACACAAGAATGAACCTCACTGGATCTTGCAAAAGCTCAAACGTGCTGCGTAACACAAGAATGAACCTCATTGGTTCTTGCAGAAGCTCAAATGTGCTGCGTAACACAAGAATGAACCACATTGGTTCTTGCTGAAGCTCAAACGTGCTGCTTAACATGAGAATGAAACTCATTGGCTCTTGCTGAAGCTCAAACGTGCTGCGCAACACGAGAATGAACCTCAGTTGGTTCTTGCTGAAGCTCAAATGTGCTGCGTAACACAAGAATGAACCTCATTGGTTCTTGCAGAAGCTCAAACATGCTGCGTAACACGAGAATAAACTTCATTGGTTCTTGCTGAAGCTCAAACGTGCTGCTTAACATGAGAATGAACCTCATTGGCTCTTGCTGAAGCTCAAACGTGCTGCTTAACATGAGAATGAACCTCATTGGCTCTTGCAGAAGCTCAAACGTGCTGTGTAACACGAGAATGAACCTCATTGGCTCTTGTAGAAGCTCAAACCTGCTCCGTAACACAAGAATGCACCTCATTGGTTCTTCCTGAAGCTCAAACATGCTGCGTAACACGAGAATGAACCTTATTGGTTCTTGAAGAAGCTCAAACGTGCTGCGTAACACGAGAATGAACCTCATTGGTTCTTGTGGAAGCTCAAACGTGCTGCGCAACACGAGAATGAACCTCATTGGTTCTTGCAGAAGCTCAAACATTCTGCGTAACACGAGAATGAACCTCATTGGTTCTTGCAGAAGCTCAAACGTGCTGCGTAACACGAGAATGAACTTTATTGGTTCTTGCTGAAGCTCAAACGTGCTGCGTAACACAAGAATGAACCTCATTGGTTCTTGCAGAAGCTCAAACGTGCTGCGTAACACGAGAATGAACCACATTGGTTCTTGCTGAAGCTCAAACGTGCTGCTTAACATGAGACTGAAACTCATTGGCTCTTGCTGAACCTCATTGGTTCTTGCTGAAGCTTGCTGAACCTCACTGGATCTTGCAGAAGCTCAAACGTGCTGTGCAACACGGGAATGAACCTCATTGGTTCTTGCAGAAGCTCAAACGTGCTGCTTAACATGAGAATGAACCTCATTGGCTCTTGCAAAAGCTCAAACATGCTGCGCGACACGAGAATGAACCTCAGTGGATCTTGCAAAAGCTCAAACATGCTGCGCAACACGAGAATGAACCTCAGTTGGTTCTTGCTGAAGCTCAAATGTGCTGCGGACCACAATAATGAACCTCATTGGTTCTTGCAGAAGCTCAAACATGCTGCGTAACACAAGAATGAACCTCACTGGATCTTGCAAAAGCTCAAACATGCTGCGCAACACGAGAATGAACCTCAGTTGGTTCTTGCTGAAGCTCAAATGTGCTGCGTAACACAAGAATGAACCTCATTGGTTCTTGCAGAAGCTCAAACATGCTGTGTAACACGAGAATGAACCTCATTGGTTCTTGCTGAAGCTCAAACGTGCTGCTTAACATGAGAATGAACCTCATTGGCTCTTGCTGAAGCTCAAACGTGCTGCTTAACATGAGAATGAACCTCATTGGCTCTTGCAGAAGCTCAAACGTGCTGTGTAACACGAGAATGAACCTCATTGGCTCTTGTAGAAGCTCAAACCTGCTCCGTAACACAAGAATGCACCTTATTGGTTCTTGAAGAAGCTCAAACGTGCTGCGTAACACGAGAATGAACCTTATTGGTTCTTGTGGAAGCTCAAACGTGCTGCGCAACATGAGAATGAACCTCATTGGTTCTTGCAGAAGCTCAAACATTCTGCGTAACACGAGAATGAACCTCATTGGTTCTTGCAGAAGCTCAAACGTGCTGCGTAACACGAGAATGAACTTCATTGGTTCTTGCTGAAGCTCAAACGTGCTGCGTAACACAAGAATGAACCTCATTGGTTCTTGCAGAAGCTCAAACGTGCTGCGTAACACGAGAATGAACCACATTGGTTCTTGCTGAAGCTCAAACGTGCTGCTTAACATGAGAATGAAACTCATTGGCTCTTGCTGAAGCTCAAACGTGCTGCTTAACATGAGAATGAACCTCATTGGATCTTGCAGAAGCTCAAATGTGCTGCACAACACTAGAATGAACCTCATTGGATCTTGCAGAAGCTGTAACGTGCTGCGTAACACGAGAATGAACCTCATTGGTTCTTGCTGAAGCTCAAATGTGCTGCGCAACACAAGAATGAACCTCATTGGATCTTGCTGAAGCTCAAACGTGCTGCGCAACACGAGAATGAACCTCATTGGCTCTTGTAGAAGCTCAAACCTGCTCCGTAACAAGAGAATGAACCTTATTGGTTCTTACTGAAGCTCAAACGTGCTGCGTAACACGAGAATGAACTTCATTAGTTCTTGCAGAAGCTCAAACATGCTGCGCAACACGAGTGTGAACCTCATTGGTTCTTGTGGAAGCTCAAACGTGCTGCGCAACACGAGAATGAACCTCAATGGTTTTAGCAGAAGCTCAAACATTCTGCGTAACACGAGAATGAACCTCATTGGTTCTTGCTGAAGCTCAAACGTGCTGCGTAACAAGAGAATGAACCTCATTGGTTCTTGCTGAAGCTCAAACGTGCTGCGTAACACAAGAATGAACCTCACGTAACACAAGAATGAACCTCACTGGATCTTGCAAAAGCTCAAACGTGCTGCGTAACACAAGAATGAACCTCATTGGTTCTTGCAGAAGCTCAAATGTGCTGCGTAACACAAGAATGAACCACATTGGTTCTTGCTGAAGCTCAAACGTGCTGCTTAACATGAGAATGAAACTCATTGGCTCTTGCTGAAGCTCAAACGTGCTGCGCAACACGAGAATGAACCTCAGTTGGTTCTTGCTGAAGCTCAAATGTGCTGCGTAACACAAGAATGAACCTCATTGGTTCTTGCAGAAGCTCAAACATGCTGCGTAACACGAGAATAAACTTCATTGGTTCTTGCTGAAGCTCAAACGTGCTGCTTAACATGAGAATGAACCTCATTGGCTCTTGCTGAAGCTCAAACGTGCTGCTTAACATGAGAATGAACCTCATTGGCTCTTGCAGAAGCTCAAACGTGCTGTGTAACACGAGAATGAACCTCATTGGCTCTTGTAGAAGCTCAAACCTGCTCCGTAACACAAGAATGCACCTCATTGGTTCTTCCTGAAGCTCAAACATGCTGCGTAACACGAGAATGAACCTTATTGGTTCTTGAAGAAGCTCAAACGTGCTGCGTAACACGAGAATGAACCTCATTGGTTCTTGTGGAAGCTCAAACGTGCTGCGCAACACGAGAATGAACCTCATTGGTTCTTGCAGAAGCTCAAACATTCTGCGTAACACGAGAATGAACCTCATTGGTTCTTGCAGAAGCTCAAACGTGCTGCGTAACACGAGAATGAACTTTATTGGTTCTTGCTGAAGCTCAAACGTGCTGCGTAACACAAGAATGAACCTCATTGGTTCTTGCAGAAGCTCAAACGTGCTGCGTAACACGAGAATGAACCACATTGGTTCTTGCTGAAGCTCAAACGTGCTGCTTAACATGAGACTGAAACTCATTGGCTCTTGCTGAACCTCATTGGTTCTTGCTGAAGCTTGCTGAACCTCACTGGATCTTGCAGAAGCTCAAACGTGCTGTGCAACACGGGAATGAACCTCATTGGTTCTTGCAGAAGCTCAAACGTGCTGCGTAACACGAGAATGAACCTCATTGGCTCTTGCCGAAGGTCAAACGTGCTGCGTAACAGGAGAATGAACCTCATTGGATCTTGCAGAAGCTCAAACGTGCTGCATAACACTAGAATGAACCTCATTGGATCTTGCAGAAGCTGTAACGTGCTGCTTAACATGAGAATGAAACTCATTGGCTCTTGCTGAAGCTCAAACGTGCTGCTTAACATGAGAATGAACCTCATTGGATCTTGCAGAAGCTCAAATGTGCTGCACAACACTAGAATGAACCTCATTGGATCTTGCAGAAGCTGTAACGTGCTGCGTAACACGAGAATGAACCTCATTGGCTCTTGCTGAAGCTCAAACGTGCTGCTTAACATGAGAATGAACCTCATTGGCTCTTGCTGAAGCTCAAACGTGCTGCTTAACATGAGAATGAACCTCATTGGCTCTTGCAAAAGCTCAAACATGCTGCGCGACACGAGAATGAACCTCAGTGGATCTTGCAAAAGCTCAAACATGCTGCGCAACACGAGAATGAACCTCAGTTGGTTCTTGCTGAAGCTCAAATGTGCTGCGGACCACAATAATGAACCTCATTGGTTCTTGCAGAAGCTCAAACATGCTGCGTAACACAAGAATGAACCTCACTGGATCTTGCAAAAGCTCAAACATGCTGCGCAACACGAGAATGAACCTCAGTTGGTTCTTGCTGAAGCTCAAATGTGCTGCGTAACACAAGAATGAACCTCATTGGTTCTTGCAGAAGCTCAAACATGCTGTGTAACACGAGAATGAACCTCATTGGTTCTTGCTGAAGCTCAAACGTGCTGCTTAACATGAGAATGAACCTCATTGGCTCTTGCTGAAGCTCAAACGTGCTGCTTAACATGAGAATGAACCTCATTGGCTCTTGCAGAAGCTCAAACGTGCTGTGTAACACGAGAATGAACCTCATTGGCTCTTGTAGAAGCTCAAACCTGCTCCGTAACACAAGAATGCACCTTATTGGTTCTTGAAGAAGCTCAAACGTGCTGCGTAACACGAGAATGAACCTTATTGGTTCTTGTGGAAGCTCAAACGTGCTGCGCAACATGAGAATGAACCTCATTGGTTCTTGCAGAAGCTCAAACATTCTGCGTAACACGAGAATGAACCTCATTGGTTCTTGCAGAAGCTCAAACGTGCTGCGTAACACGAGAATGAACTTCATTGGTTCTTGCTGAAGCTCAAACGTGCTGCGTAACACAAGAATGAACCTCATTGGTTCTTGCAGAAGCTCAAACGTGCTGCGTAACACGAGAATGAACCACATTGGTTCTTGCTGAAGCTCAAACGTGCTGCTTAACATGAGAATGAAACTCATTGGCTCTTGCTGAAGCTCAAACGTGCTGCTTAACATGAGAATGAACCTCATTGGATCTTGCAGAAGCTCAAATGTGCTGCACAACACTAGAATGAACCTCATTGGATCTTGCAGAAGCTGTAACGTGCTGCGTAACACGAGAATGAACCTCATTGGTTCTTGCTGAAGCTCAAATGTGCTGCGCAACACAAGAATGAACCTCATTGGATCTTGCTGAAGCTCAAACGTGCTGCGCAACACGAGAATGAACCTCATTGGCTCTTGTAGAAGCTCAAACCTGCTCCGTAACAAGAGAATGAACCTTATTGGTTCTTACTGAAGCTCAAACGTGCTGCGTAACACGAGAATGAACTTCATTAGTTCTTGCAGAAGCTCAAACATGCTGCGCAACACGAGTGTGAACCTCATTGGTTCTTGTGGAAGCTCAAACGTGCTGCGCAACACGAGAATGAACCTCAATGGTTTTAGCAGAAGCTCAAACATTCTGCGTAACACGAGAATGAACCTCATTGGTTCTTGCTGAAGCTCAAACGTGCTGCGTAACAAGAGAATGAACCTCATTGGTTCTTGCTGAAGCTCAAACGTGCTGCGTAACACAAGAATGAACCTCACGTAACACAAGAATGAACCTCACTGGATCTTGCAAAAGCTCAAACGTGCTGCGTAACACAAGAATGAACCTCATTGGTTCTTGCAGAAGCTCAAATGTGCTGCGTAACACAAGAATGAACCACATTGGTTCTTGCTGAAGCTCAAACGTGCTGCTTAACATGAGAATGAAACTCATTGGCTCTTGCTGAAGCTCAAACGTGCTGCGCAACACGAGAATGAACCTCAGTTGGTTCTTGCTGAAGCTCAAATGTGCTGCGTAACACAAGAATGAACCTCATTGGTTCTTGCAGAAGCTCAAACATGCTGCGTAACACGAGAATAAACTTCATTGGTTCTTGCTGAAGCTCAAACGTGCTGCTTAACATGAGAATGAACCTCATTGGCTCTTGCTGAAGCTCAAACGTGCTGCTTAACATGAGAATGAACCTCATTGGCTCTTGCAGAAGCTCAAACGTGCTGTGTAACACGAGAATGAACCTCATTGGCTCTTGTAGAAGCTCAAACCTGCTCCGTAACACAAGAATGCACCTCATTGGTTCTTCCTGAAGCTCAAACATGCTGCGTAACACGAGAATGAACCTTATTGGTTCTTGAAGAAGCTCAAACGTGCTGCGTAACACGAGAATGAACCTCATTGGTTCTTGTGGAAGCTCAAACGTGCTGCGCAACACGAGAATGAACCTCATTGGTTCTTGCAGAAGCTCAAACATTCTGCGTAACACGAGAATGAACCTCATTGGTTCTTGCAGAAGCTCAAACGTGCTGCGTAACACGAGAATGAACTTTATTGGTTCTTGCTGAAGCTCAAACGTGCTGCGTAACACAAGAATGAACCTCATTGGTTCTTGCAGAAGCTCAAACGTGCTGCGTAACACGAGAATGAACCACATTGGTTCTTGCTGAAGCTCAAACGTGCTGCTTAACATGAGACTGAAACTCATTGGCTCTTGCTGAACCTCATTGGTTCTTGCTGAAGCTTGCTGAACCTCACTGGATCTTGCAGAAGCTCAAACGTGCTGTGCAACACGGGAATGAACCTCATTGGTTCTTGCAGAAGCTCAAACGTGCTGCTTAACATGAGAATGAACCTCATTGGCTCTTGCAAAAGCTCAAACATGCTGCGCGACACGAGAATGAACCTCAGTGGATCTTGCAAAAGCTCAAACATGCTGCGCAACACGAGAATGAACCTCAGTTGGTTCTTGCTGAAGCTCAAATGTGCTGCGGACCACAATAATGAACCTCATTGGTTCTTGCAGAAGCTCAAACATGCTGCGTAACACAAGAATGAACCTCACTGGATCTTGCAAAAGCTCAAACATGCTGCGCAACACGAGAATGAACCTCAGTTGGTTCTTGCTGAAGCTCAAATGTGCTGCGTAACACAAGAATGAACCTCATTGGTTCTTGCAGAAGCTCAAACATGCTGTGTAACACGAGAATGAACCTCATTGGTTCTTGCTGAAGCTCAAACGTGCTGCTTAACATGAGAATGAACCTCATTGGCTCTTGCTGAAGCTCAAACGTGCTGCTTAACATGAGAATGAACCTCATTGGCTCTTGCAGAAGCTCAAACGTGCTGTGTAACACGAGAATGAACCTCATTGGCTCTTGTAGAAGCTCAAACCTGCTCCGTAACACAAGAATGCACCTTATTGGTTCTTGAAGAAGCTCAAACGTGCTGCGTAACACGAGAATGAACCTTATTGGTTCTTGTGGAAGCTCAAACGTGCTGCGCAACATGAGAATGAACCTCATTGGTTCTTGCAGAAGCTCAAACATTCTGCGTAACACGAGAATGAACCTCATTGGTTCTTGCAGAAGCTCAAACGTGCTGCGTAACACGAGAATGAACTTCATTGGTTCTTGCTGAAGCTCAAACGTGCTGCGTAACACAAGAATGAACCTCATTGGTTCTTGCAGAAGCTCAAACGTGCTGCGTAACACGAGAATGAACCACATTGGTTCTTGCTGAAGCTCAAACGTGCTGCTTAACATGAGAATGAAACTCATTGGCTCTTGCTGAAGCTCAAACGTGCTGCTTAACATGAGAATGAACCTCATTGGATCTTGCAGAAGCTCAAATGTGCTGCACAACACTAGAATGAACCTCATTGGATCTTGCAGAAGCTGTAACGTGCTGCGTAACACGAGAATGAACCTCATTGGTTCTTGCTGAAGCTCAAATGTGCTGCGCAACACAAGAATGAACCTCATTGGATCTTGCTGAAGCTCAAACGTGCTGCGCAACACGAGAATGAACCTCATTGGCTCTTGTAGAAGCTCAAACCTGCTCCGTAACAAGAGAATGAACCTTATTGGTTCTTACTGAAGCTCAAACGTGCTGCGTAACACGAGAATGAACTTCATTAGTTCTTGCAGAAGCTCAAACATGCTGCGCAACACGAGTGTGAACCTCATTGGTTCTTGTGGAAGCTCAAACGTGCTGCGCAACACGAGAATGAACCTCAATGGTTTTAGCAGAAGCTCAAACATTCTGCGTAACACGAGAATGAACCTCATTGGTTCTTGCTGAAGCTCAAACGTGCTGCGTAACAAGAGAATGAACCTCATTGGTTCTTGCTGAAGCTCAAACGTGCTGCGTAACACAAGAATGAACCTCACGTAACACAAGAATGAACCTCACTGGATCTTGCAAAAGCTCAAACGTGCTGCGTAACACAAGAATGAACCTCATTGGTTCTTGCAGAAGCTCAAATGTGCTGCGTAACACAAGAATGAACCACATTGGTTCTTGCTGAAGCTCAAACGTGCTGCTTAACATGAGAATGAAACTCATTGGCTCTTGCTGAAGCTCAAACGTGCTGCGCAACACGAGAATGAACCTCAGTTGGTTCTTGCTGAAGCTCAAATGTGCTGCGTAACACAAGAATGAACCTCATTGGTTCTTGCAGAAGCTCAAACATGCTGCGTAACACGAGAATAAACTTCATTGGTTCTTGCTGAAGCTCAAACGTGCTGCTTAACATGAGAATGAACCTCATTGGCTCTTGCTGAAGCTCAAACGTGCTGCTTAACATGAGAATGAACCTCATTGGCTCTTGCAGAAGCTCAAACGTGCTGTGTAACACGAGAATGAACCTCATTGGCTCTTGTAGAAGCTCAAACCTGCTCCGTAACACAAGAATGCACCTCATTGGTTCTTCCTGAAGCTCAAACATGCTGCGTAACACGAGAATGAACCTTATTGGTTCTTGAAGAAGCTCAAACGTGCTGCGTAACACGAGAATGAACCTCATTGGTTCTTGTGGAAGCTCAAACGTGCTGCGCAACACGAGAATGAACCTCATTGGTTCTTGCAGAAGCTCAAACATTCTGCGTAACACGAGAATGAACCTCATTGGTTCTTGCAGAAGCTCAAACGTGCTGCGTAACACGAGAATGAACTTTATTGGTTCTTGCTGAAGCTCAAACGTGCTGCGTAACACAAGAATGAACCTCATTGGTTCTTGCAGAAGCTCAAACGTGCTGCGTAACACGAGAATGAACCACATTGGTTCTTGCTGAAGCTCAAACGTGCTGCTTAACATGAGACTGAAACTCATTGGCTCTTGCTGAACCTCATTGGTTCTTGCTGAAGCTTGCTGAACCTCACTGGATCTTGCAGAAGCTCAAACGTGCTGTGCAACACGGGAATGAACCTCATTGGTTCTTGCAGAAGCTCAAACGTGCTGCGTAACACGAGAATGAACCTCATTGGCTCTTGCCGAAGGTCAAACGTGCTGCGTAACAGGAGAATGAACCTCATTGGATCTTGCAGAAGCTCAAACGTGCTGCATAACACTAGAATGAACCTCATTGGATCTTGCAGAAGCTGTAACGTGCTGCGTAACACCAGAATGAACCTCATTGGTTCTTGCTGAAGCTCAAACGTGCTGCGCAACACAAGAATGAACCTCATTGGTTCTTGCAGAAGCTCAAACGTGCTGCGTAACACGAGAATGAAACTCATTGGCTCTTGTGGAAGCTCAAACGTGCTGCGCAACATGAGAATGAACCTCATTGGTTCTTGCAGAAGCTCAAACATTCTGCGTAACACGAGAATGAACCTCATTGGTTCTTGCAGAAGCTCAAACGTGCTGCGTAACACGAGAATGAACTTCATTGGTTCTTGCTGAAGCTCAAACGTGCTGCGTAACACAAGAATGAACCTCATTGGTTCTTGCAGAAGCTCAAACATTCTGCGTAACACGAGAATGAACCTCATTGGTTCTTGCAGAAGCTCAAACGTGCTGCGTAACACGAGAATGAACTTCATTGGTTCTTGCTGAAGCTCAAACGTGCTGCGTAACACAAGAATGAACCTCATTGGTTCTTGCAGAAGCTCAAACGTGCTGCGTAACACGAGAATGAACCACATTGGTTCTTGCTGAAGCTCAAACGTGCTGCTTAACATGAGAATGAAACTCATTGGCTCTTGCTGAAGCTCAAACGTGCTGCTTAACATGAGAATGAACCTCATTGGATCTTGCAGAAGCTCAAATGTGCTGCACAACACTAGAATGAACCTCATTGGATCTTGCAGAAGCTGTAACGTGCTGCGTAACACGAGAATGAACCTCATTGGTTCTTGCTGAAGCTCAAATGTGCTGCGCAACACAAGAATGAACCTCATTGGATCTTGCTGAAGCTCAAACGTGCTGCGCAACACGAGAATGAACCTCATTGGCTCTTGTAGAAGCTCAAACCTGCTCCGTAACAAGAGAATGAACCTTATTGGTTCTTACTGAAGCTCAAACGTGCTGCGTAACACGAGAATGAACTTCATTAGTTCTTGCAGAAGCTCAAACATGCTGCGCAACACGAGTGTGAACCTCATTGGTTCTTGTGGAAGCTCAAACGTGCTGCGCAACACGAGAATGAACCTCAATGGTTTTAGCAGAAGCTCAAACATTCTGCGTAACACGAGAATGAACCTCATTGGTTCTTGCTGAAGCTCAAACGTGCTGCGTAACAAGAGAATGAACCTCATTGGTTCTTGCTGAAGCTCAAACGTGCTGCGTAACACAAGAATGAACCTCACGTAACACAAGAATGAACCTCACTGGATCTTGCAAAAGCTCAAACGTGCTGCGTAACACAAGAATGAACCTCATTGGTTCTTGCAGAAGCTCAAATGTGCTGCGTAACACAAGAATGAACCACATTGGTTCTTGCTGAAGCTCAAACGTGCTGCTTAACATGAGAATGAAACTCATTGGCTCTTGCTGAAGCTCAAACGTGCTGCGCAACACGAGAATGAACCTCAGTTGGTTCTTGCTGAAGCTCAAATGTGCTGCGTAACACAAGAATGAACCTCATTGGTTCTTGCAGAAGCTCAAACATGCTGCGTAACACGAGAATAAACTTCATTGGTTCTTGCTGAAGCTCAAACGTGCTGCTTAACATGAGAATGAACCTCATTGGCTCTTGCTGAAGCTCAAACGTGCTGCTTAACATGAGAATGAACCTCATTGGCTCTTGCAGAAGCTCAAACGTGCTGTGTAACACGAGAATGAACCTCATTGGCTCTTGTAGAAGCTCAAACCTGCTCCGTAACACAAGAATGCACCTCATTGGTTCTTCCTGAAGCTCAAACATGCTGCGTAACACGAGAATGAACCTTATTGGTTCTTGAAGAAGCTCAAACGTGCTGCGTAACACGAGAATGAACCTCATTGGTTCTTGTGGAAGCTCAAACGTGCTGCGCAACACGAGAATGAACCTCATTGGTTCTTGCAGAAGCTCAAACATTCTGCGTAACACGAGAATGAACCTCATTGGTTCTTGCAGAAGCTCAAACGTGCTGCGTAACACGAGAATGAACTTTATTGGTTCTTGCTGAAGCTCAAACGTGCTGCGTAACACAAGAATGAACCTCATTGGTTCTTGCAGAAGCTCAAACGTGCTGCGTAACACGAGAATGAACCACATTGGTTCTTGCTGAAGCTCAAACGTGCTGCTTAACATGAGACTGAAACTCATTGGCTCTTGCTGAACCTCATTGGTTCTTGCTGAAGCTTGCTGAACCTCACTGGATCTTGCAGAAGCTCAAACGTGCTGTGCAACACGGGAATGAACCTCATTGGTTCTTGCAGAAGCTCAAACGTGCTGCGTAACACGAGAATGAACCTCATTGGCTCTTGCCGAAGGTCAAACGTGCTGCGTAACAGGAGAATGAACCTCATTGGATCTTGCAGAAGCTCAAACGTGCTGCATAACACTAGAATGAACCTCATTGGATCTTGCAGAAGCTGTAACGTGCTGCGTAACACCAGAATGAACCTCATTGGTTCTTGCTGAAGCTCAAACGTGCTGCGCAACACAAGAATGAACCTCATTGGTTCTTGCAGAAGCTCAAACGTGCTGCGTAACACGAGAATGAAACTCATTGGCTCTTGCAGAAGCTCAAACGTGCTGCGTAACACGAGAATGAACCTCATTGGTTCTTGTAGAAGCTCAAACGTGCTGCGTTACACACGAGGATTAACCTCATTGGCTCTTGTAGAAGCTCAAACCTGCTCCGTAACAAGAGAATGAACCTTATTGGTTCTTACTGAAGCTCAAACGTGCTGCGTAACACGAGAATGAACTTCATTAGTTCTTGCAGAAGCTCAAACATGCTGCGCAACACGAGTGTGAACCTCATTGGTTCTTGTGGAAGCTCAAACGTGCTGCGCAACACGAGAATGAACCTCAATGGTTTTAGCAGAAGCTCAAACATTCTGCGTAACACGAGAATGAACCTCATTGGTTCTTGCTGAAGCTCAAACGTGCTGCGTAACAAGAGAATGAACCTCATTGGTTCTTGCTGAAGCTCAAACGTGCTGCGTAACACAAGAATGAACCTCACGTAACACAAGAATGAACCTCACTGGATCTTGCAAAAGCTCAAACGTGCTGCGTAACACAAGAATGAACCTCATTGGTTCTTGCAGAAGCTCAAATGTGCTGCGTAACACAAGAATGAACCACATTGGTTCTTGCTGAAGCTCAAACGTGCTGCTTAACATGAGAATGAAACTCATTGGCTCTTGCTGAAGCTCAAACGTGCTGCGCAACACGAGAATGAACCTCAGTTGGTTCTTGCTGAAGCTCAAATGTGCTGCGTAACACAAGAATGAACCTCATTGGTTCTTGCAGAAGCTCAAACATGCTGCGTAACACGAGAATAAACTTCATTGGTTCTTGCTGAAGCTCAAACGTGCTGCTTAACATGAGAATGAACCTCATTGGCTCTTGCTGAAGCTCAAACGTGCTGCTTAACATGAGAATGAACCTCATTGGCTCTTGCAGAAGCTCAAACGTGCTGTGTAACACGAGAATGAACCTCATTGGCTCTTGTAGAAGCTCAAACCTGCTCCGTAACACAAGAATGCACCTCATTGGTTCTTCCTGAAGCTCAAACATGCTGCGTAACACGAGAATGAACCTTATTGGTTCTTGAAGAAGCTCAAACGTGCTGCGTAACACGAGAATGAACCTCATTGGTTCTTGTGGAAGCTCAAACGTGCTGCGCAACACGAGAATGAACCTCATTGGTTCTTGCAGAAGCTCAAACATTCTGCGTAACACGAGAATGAACCTCATTGGTTCTTGCAGAAGCTCAAACGTGCTGCGTAACACGAGAATGAACTTTATTGGTTCTTGCTGAAGCTCAAACGTGCTGCGTAACACAAGAATGAACCTCATTGGTTCTTGCAGAAGCTCAAACGTGCTGCGTAACACGAGAATGAACCACATTGGTTCTTGCTGAAGCTCAAACGTGCTGCTTAACATGAGAATGAAACTCATTGGCTCTTGCTGAACCTCATTGGTTCTTGCTGAAGCTTGCTGAACCTCACTGGATCTTGCAGAAGCTCAAACGTGCTGTGCAACACGGGAATGAACCTCATTGGTTCTTGCAGAAGCTCAAACGTGCTGCGTAACACGAGAATGAACCTCATTGGCTCTTGCCGAAGGTCAAACGTGCTGCGTAACAGGAGAATGAACCTCATTGGATCTTGCAGAAGCTCAAACGTGCTGCATAACACTAGAATGAACCTCATTGGATCTTGCAGAAGCTGTAACGTGCTGCGTAACACCAGAATGAACCTCATTGGTTCTTGCTGAAGCTCAAACGTGCTGCGCAACACAAGAATGAACCTCATTGGTTCTTGCAGAAGCTCAAACGTGCTGCGTAACACGAGAATGAAACTCATTGGCTCTTGCAGAAGCTCAAACGTGCTGCGTAACACGAGAATGAACCTCATTGGTTCTTGTAGAAGCTCAAACGTGCTGCGTTACACACGAGGATTAACCTCATTGGTTCTTGCAGAAGCTCAAACGTGCTGCGTAACAGACGAGGATGAACCTCATTGGTTCTTGCAGAAGCTCAAACATGCTGCGTAACACGAGAATGAACCTCATTGGTTCTTGCAGAAGCTCAAATGTGCTGCGTAACACAAGAATGAACCTCATTGGTTCTTGCAGAAGCTCAAACGTGCTGTGTAACACGAGAATGAAATTCATAAAAGATAAAAGAGAAGCTCAAACGTGCTGTGCAACATGAGAATGAACGTCAATGGTTCTTGCGGAAGCTCAAACGTGCTGCGTAAGACACGAGAATGAACCTCATTTGTTCGTGCAGAAGCTCAAACGTGCTGCGCAACACGAGAATGAACCTCATTTGTTCGTGCAGAAGCTCAAACGTGCTGCGTAACACAAGAATGAACCTCATTGGTTCTTGCTGAAGCTCAAACGTGCTGCTTAACACAAGAATGAACCTCACGTAACACAAGAATGAACCTCACTGGATCTTGCAAAAGCTCAAACGTGCTGCGTAACACAAGAATGAACCTCATTGGTTCTTGCAGAAGCTCAAATGTGCTGCGTAACACAAGAATGAACCACATTGGTTCTTGCTGAAGCTCAAACGTGCTGCTTAACATGAGAATGAAACTCATTGGCTCTTGCTGAAGCTCAAACGTGCTGCGCAACACGAGAATGAACCTCAGTTGGTTCTTGCTGAAGCTCAAATGTGCTGCGTAACACAAGAATGAACCTCATTGGTTCTTGCAGAAGCTCAAACATGCTGCGTAACACGAGAATAAACTTCATTGGTTCTTGCTGAAGCTCAAACGTGCTGCTTAACATGAGAATGAACCTCATTGGCTCTTGCTGAAGCTCAAACGTGCTGCTTAACATGAGAATGAACCTCATTGGCTCTTGCAGAAGCTCAAACGTGCTGTGTAACACAAGAATGAACCTCATTGGCTCTTGTAGAAGCTCAAACCTGCTCCGTAACACAAGAATGCACTTCATTGGTTCTTCCTGAAGCTCAAACATGCTGCGTAACACGAGAATGAACCTTATTGGTTCTTGAAGAAGCTCAAACGTGCTGCGTAACACGAGAATGAACCTCATTGGTTCTTGTGGAAGCTCAAACGTGCTGCGCAACACGAGAATGAACCTCATTGGTTCTTGCAGAAGCTCAAACATTCTGCGTAACACGAGAATGAACCTCATTGGTTCTTGCAGAAGCTCAAACGTGCTGCGTAACACGAGAATGAACTTTATTGGTTCTTGCTGAAGCTCAAACGTGCTGCGTAACACAAGAATGAACCTCATTGGTTCTTGCAGAAGCTCAAACGTGCTGCGTAACACGAGAATGAACCACATTGGTTCTTGCTGAAGCTCAAACGTGCTGCTTAACATGAGAATGAAACTCATTGGCTCTTGCTGAACCTCATTGGTTCTTGCTGAAGCTTGCTGAACCTCACTGGATCTTGCAGAAGCTCAAACGTGCTGTGCAACACGGGAATGAACCTCATTGGTTCTTGCAGAAGCTCAAACGTGCTGCGTAACACGAGAATGAACCTCATTGGCTCTTGCCGAAGGTCAAACGTGCTGCGTAACAGGAGAATGAACCTCATTGGATCTTGCAGAAGCTCAAACGTGCTGCATAACACTAGAATGAACCTCATTGGATCTTGCAGAAGCTGTAACGTGCTGCGTAACACCAGAATGAACCTCATTGGTTCTTGCTGAAGCTCAAACGTGCTGCGCAACACAAGAATGAACCTCATTGGTTCTTGCAGAAGCTCAAACGTGCTGCGTAACACGAGAATGAAACTCATTGGCTCTTGCAGAAGCTCAAACGTGCTGCGTAACACGAGAATGAACCTCATTGGTTCTTGTAGAAGCTCAAACGTGCTGCGTTACACACGAGGATTAACCTCATTGGTTCTTGCAGAAGCTCAAACGTGCTGCGTAACAGACGAGGATGAACCTCATTGGTTCTTGCAGAAGCTCAAACATGCTGCGTAACACGAGAATGAACCTCATTGGTTCTTGCAGAAGCTCAAATGTGCTGCGTAACACAAGAATGAACCTCATTGGTTCTTGCAGAAGCTCAAACTTGCTGTGTAACATGAGAATGAACGTCAATGGTTCTTGCGGAAGCTCAAACGTGCTGCGTAAGACACGAGAATGAACCTCATTTGTTCGTGCAGAAGCTCAAACGTGCTGCGCAACACGAGAATGAACCTCATTTGTTCGTGCAGAAGCTCAAACGTGCTGCGTAACACAAGAATGAACCTCATTGGTTCTTGCAGAAGCTCAAATGTGCTGCGTAACACGAGAATGAACCTCATTGGTTCTTGCTGAAGCTCAAACGTGCTGCGTAACACGAGAATGAACCTCACTGGTTCTTGCTGAAGCTCAAACGTGCTGTGTAACAGATGAGAATGAACCTCACTGATTCTTGCTGAAGCTTAAACGTGCTGCTTAACACGAGAATGAACCTCAGTGGCTCTTGCAGAAGCTCAAACATGCTGCGTAACACGAGAATGAACCTCATTGGTTCTTGCAGAAGCTCAAATGTGCTGCGTAACACACAAGAATAAACCTGTTCATCATATAAAGCCATCGTGTCTCTTCAGATAATTTGGACTAAACCGCTCAAATCATATGGATTAGTTTTGCGATCTCTTTATGAAATTTTTGAAGCGTCAAAGTGGTAGTTGCGTAGCTGTCATGGAGGGTCAGAAATCTCTCAGATTTCATCAAAAATATCTTCATTTGTTTTCTGAAGATGAATGAAAGCCTTATGGGTTTGGAACGATATGAGGGCAAATAAGTAATGACAGAAATTTTTGGGTGAACTAACCCTTTAAAATGAATGTTTACTACTATTTATGAATTATTTTATCTTTTCAAGGAGGATACACAATATGTGATACACTGACATAGCCATCCATAAAATGTCTATAAGCAAGAAATTTGGCATATTTTAGAATATTATTACCTTTTTCTTTCCACAATTCCTTTAACACATTCTGTTTACTCATTTAAGACCAAATAACTAAAATGTTCAGATGTGGGCATAAATTACGTAATAGTGACGTGATATCAAACACTCTTCCAGTCCAGACTCTTATGGATGGTAGGAATTCATTTCCAAGATCAATTTTCATTTTTCTTTGTGTACAAATAAACCCTTTGACATTCTGATGATAAAGTGGTAGTCGTTTTAGTCATTATTGTGTGAATCATTCACACATGACATTCTTGTGCTTACAGCTCCTGTTTTAGAAGAAAACCATTTAGGAAAAGTTAAAATAGCCAAGAAGTGACAACATTTTTAATAGTTATCTTCGGCGGTGCATTGTCAGACAGAGACACAGCTGCTTTCATCATTATGAGTATGACATAATGTCACGCGGATGGCATAGGATTTCCTAGGATTCTGTGCTTACTGTCAGTTCCCAGTGGATACTATCTCCTCACTTTCTCATGGGGAGAATGACCATATATGAGTGTGCTTTCTTAGTTTGACTGATTAATCTCATGGCAATGATAAATTACATTTGTTTCCTGCCAGAAATAGATGTTTTATTATAAAACTAAAAAAACTTGATGTTGGCTTGACAAATCCTTAAAAAGCCTTCAAAACAGACAGACAGACAGATAGATAGATAGATAGATAGATAGATAGATAGATAGAGATGATGGACAGATGATAGATAGATAGAATGGACAGATGATAGATAGATAGATAGATAGATAGATAGATAGATAGATAGATAGAGAGGATGGACAGATGATTTTCACCAGCAGTTTATATTCTGTGGTTATCGGCCGCCTCCTACGGGCTCATACCGTAATCAGCTGGACACTCTCTTCTGTTTCTTCCCAAAGGACAGCGACTCACTCTTTCTTCTAGGAAACTTCAGCATCCAGACCTGAGACTTCAACGTGTTTAGGCTACATCAACATCTTCTGTCTCACAATCCCCAGTTACTCACTGGTGTGAAATGAATTCAGCTTCATGTTTACAGGAAACTGCCCCCAACCCCCCTCTGCAGCAATCTCTGTTAAACCTCTCCACATTTCCATTCACTTATTTTGTTCCCATTCCTCCCACTCATCCATAGTGACATTCAGAAGAGATTTCCATCTCTTCTCACATTCTCCTTTCACCCTTGTTCTTACCTCACTCCTCCTTAGGCTTTTTCCTATATAACATATCTGCTGACACAAGTGATTCACTAAAACACTCTTGTGCTCTTCCATATAGTCTCCAAGCCAGCCCGCAAATGTAAAACCAGCCAATCACTTCGCAGAAATACTTTTCTGCCACCCATTATGCAACGGGTTGCCTCTCAATACCTTTTTCTTCTCCCTCTTCGACTATCTTCTCTATCTCTGCACTGTCAATAATATATCCAGCAATACCAACTGTAACATTTGTCTTGATCCTTGTTCCATGTTTTGAGGTTTGGTCTGTCTCTTATTTTGTAATTCTTTGCATGGTTTTTACTTTGAAGTTCTTGTTTCATGTTTCCTATTCCTGTCATTGGTGATTGTTTCCAGGTGTTTTTAATCAGTCTTGTTCCCCTGTTTGTTCTTGTATATGCCCTTTTGTTTGCCATAGTCTTAGTCAAGTCTTGTGCTCTTTAAAGCTGTACTTGTGGTTGGTCAAAGTTCTTGGTTTAATTTTAGTGGTCATGGATTTTAGTTTTTTGTTTGGATAAATGAAAAGCTTCATGTAGATCCTAAACTCTGCTTTCTGAGACTCCCAGCGCAACCAGTGCGCAACCAGTGCGCAACCAGTGCCTTAGTGATTTATTGAAAGCAAATAAGCTTAATGGAATACACCAGCATCCATTTTTCACAACCTAGGCCTATATGATACAGTAACACTTAAATTTTTTAACATTAATGCATCCGGTATCATATACATACATGTATATACTTTTGAAAATGTTGGGGTAGATTTTCTAAATGTTTTTCAAAGGAGTGTCTTCTGCTCATGAAGGCTGCATTTATTTGTTTAGAAATGCATCAAAAACAGTAATATTGTGAAATGTGGAATACTTATGAAACTGAAGTACCTGGAGGAAACCCACACTGACACACAGAGACCCTGCTAACTCCTGGCTCAGACAGGACTCGAACCAGGGACCTTCTTGCTGTAAGGTGATAGTGCCACCCACTGAGCCACTGTGCTCTGTTTATATGAATTTAAGTGATAAAAATAGATAAAATGTAAGCAATTAATTTCTTACAGCCACAGGTATAGATTTCAAAGTAACAGAATGTGTAAGTATAGCCTATTAAGTGCATTAAATATTTAAATACAAAAATAACTAATACAACTTTACTTTAAGATTCCAATTTTACTGTAGTAGTACACTTAACTGTGTAAGAGTCTCCGGGAAGTACACAGTCCAAAACATGGAATCATAAAGAGCAAAGCTTACATTTTCTAAACCAAAAACATGTTAGCAAAACGTTCTAAGAACATATTTTTAGTTGAGATGTCAGTGTATTATACCTGCTTGCCTGTATATTTTATACAACATCTTGGTTACGTATGTAACCCTCGTTCCCATTCCGTCGGCCATTCAGACCAACGAATAGGAATCTCACTTGCGAGAGCCAATCTACTTTGTGTAACTAAACTAGCCAATGGACATTGGCATGCAATGATTGCACCAGCTGCTCATGCCACGCAGCGCGGGTATAAATAAGGCACAGGTGCTTGCATCAAATCAGTTTTTTGCTAAGGAGCCGAGTAGGTGAACTGGCACCCCAGCAGGGTACAGAGGACATGGCGACGGGACGTGAGGTCTCCGTTCCCTCCTTCAGGGAACGAGGGTTACATACGTAACCGAGATGTTCCCATTCAGTCGGTCACTTTCAGACCAACAAATAGGAATCCCTATCAAAGCGCCATGGCCTCTGCCCCCTTCCAGTGCCCTGAGAAGTCCATCACAAAGAGAAGTTCATCACTGCTGTTCCACATGACCCGCTCAGTGACTTATTGGATAACACTGGGAAAGCGTGCCCTCTAGTAGGAGGGAATGCTGCGGAACCCACATCATACCCTGAAGGAGTTATGTGGAGTACAATGCTGAGCCGTAGCCCGCAACCAAGGGAAAGACACAGGCTTCCGTTTAGGAGCGACCGTGGACAAATATATGGGATCCCTGCAGGGTCACTCATATAACCCCAGCCCAGTACCAGTTCTCAAGGATTCAGTGGCAAAGGGCCTGATGCCAGATGCTCCGCCACGTCCGGCACCGAGGGTGATAGAGGACTCGACAGAGATTGCTTCTGGAGAATATAGCACAGCTTAGATCCAGGGCCTCTCAGTGCTTCTACCCGTTTGAGGTGAGAACACAGGAGGAAACTGGCTCTACACGTAGGCTATAGAATCTAGCAAACGTGTTGGGTGTCATCCAGCCCGCAGCTCTACAGATGTCTAACATCGAGGCGCCACGTGTCAGCACCCAGGAGGATGCAACACTTTTAGTAGAGTGTGCTCGCACCCTGAGCGGACAGGGCACACCTTGTGTTTGGTAAGCCAAGGTGATGGCATTCACTATCCTCTGCTTGGAGACAGCCTTTTTTCCTTCTGCTGACCTCCGTGACAGACAAAGAGCTGATCTGAGGTCCTCAAAGGGACCACCGGTGTACCCACCGTGGGGCAGCGAGGTGGAATGCAGGTACCGGGCTGGGGCAGCTGTCTCGTGGAGGCGGCCCGCAGCAAGGTGTGAGTGTGCTGTGCAACACTTACCTGATTCCACGAGTGGGCAGAGGGTATGTGAGGAGGCCTGGTTGCGTCCTTGAGCTGTCCACTGCTGCCTGCTGGCGAAGGGGGAGGATGAGTGTGGTCCAGCGTTTGACCGGCCACAACTCTCCGAGCCCCCTGAGGTCCCGGTGATGGAGGAAATTGCTCTTTTATTGAAAATTTGGGTACTGAGCCCAGCGGCGGAACACAAACAAAACAGAACAGTCACCATCTCCCGAAGAGCAGTATTACCTATCTCCAGGTCGCCCGTCTCAGGGCGGGGCGGGGCGGCCTACTTATGCCCGGCTCCTCGACGCCGCTTAGGTGGAGGCTGCTGCTGCGGCGCGGCAGTGGAGGCAGATGCAGGCGGCCGCCCTCGGCGACAAGCAGGCTGAGGCGCTGCCGGCAGCAGGGGTGGAGGCAGCAGCTGACCGCCGTGGCAAGATGTGACTGATCGCCTCAGTCTGCTTCTGTGCGGCCAAGAACTGCCTGGCGAAGATGCCGGTCTGGGACACAGGGGAATTTAGAAACCTGACTTTGTCGGTTTCCCTCATGTCGGCCAGACACAGCCAGAGATGGCGTTCCTGGACCATCATAGTGGACATCGCACGACACACTACCCATGCCCTGAATTTCGTTGCACAAAGCGCAAAATCCGTCGCAGTCCTCAGTTCGTGCAGAACTGCAGGAGTGTGACCACCCTCATGCAAGCTCTTCAGTGCCTGGGCCTGTTGAACCTGCAACAACGCCATAGTGTGTAAGGCGGAGGCAGCATCCCCACAAGCCTGGTAGGCCTTTCCGATCAGATCGGACGAGTACCTACAGGCCCGGGAGGGGAGACATGGGTTCCCCTTGGATGTTCCACGGGAGGAACCAGCATGTAACCCTTTGCAGCTCTGCCATCGAGGGTGGTGAGGGAGGAGCCACTGGGTTGGGTTCGGGCAGTAAAAGGTGCCTTTCGTGACCTAGTGAGCTCCTCGTGCACTTCAAAAAAGAAAGGAACCGGGGCGGGGCGCTGAGAAACCAATCTTCCAGCCTCGGGGCACAGGACACAGTGGAGGGTTCCACATGAGCCCGACTCTCTCATCGGCCCAGGAAAGCATGGCCATCATTTCCGGATCCATATCGGGCACAGTGGATTTTCCCGAAGGAGCCCCCTGCGCCGACACGTCATCTCCAGAAGCTTCTGACCCTCCCTCTGATGCAGCGATGAACATCTGGTCGTCAAGAGGAGCCCCAAAGTATACGGATGGTGCACACCTTGGGGGTGGCCCACCGCATTCCAACGGCAGCTCTACTGGCTGCAAAATGCGGGAGGAGTGAGGGTTCCCCGGGGGTTGGTTCCCTGGGGGAAGCACGCTCACCGTAATCCTCAGATCACCTGCGCTACTGCCAGAAGTAACCCTCTGGGGAGGGTTAGATCTAGGCAGAGGCGTGGGGACTCCACCCCTTGCGAGATGGAGTCTCGACCACAACTCTGAGATGGTCATGTTCCCGCAGTGAGAACATGAATCTTCCACCAGCTGGTGACCATCCCTCGGTGACAGATAACCACCGCGTCCAGAAATACACAGATAGATTTTCATATTGAAAAAGACGCAAGCTCTATCTGTGTAGCTCTTTTTAGAAGGACGCTCTCCTTGGTGCTGAAGCACGCAGGGGGAACGGTTGCGGCGACACAGTAAGGGAAGTAGTGCAGCCTGACGTGTGCGCTCTCTCACACGAAGGCGCCGGCGTCGGAAGTGACCAACTGAATTGGAACTTACATTCAATGTTTGTTCCTTATGCATGTGTCTTGTGACTTCATGTTCTCTTCAATTCTCTTTAATGATCAAACAAGTAGTAACGTTTAAAAAAATGTTAGATGAACGTGCTGCTAAACCATTCCAAAAAACATTTAGCAAATATTAGTAACATTAGTAACAACGTTCTATGAACGTTTTCCCTCAACGTTACGAGAATGTATTTTAACTATAAAAACATTATAAGACTGTTCCAGAAACATTATTTCAGGAATGTTTTTATATAACTTTTACATAACGTTAGTGAAAGTTATGGGAACATTCCCTGTTAGCTGGGTCTCTGGTCTTCAATGTCATATTTTTGTGGAAGCATTTATTTGAAATTGTCTCAACATTATACATCACTTTTGATGCATCCATGTTGATTATTTCTTACTAAGCCCCAAACTTCTGGATGGTAGTAAATCTTTGCAGTTCTCAACTATTGTACATGCACTTTTCATGACCTCATATTAACTGGATGACTACATGGGGAAAAAGTGTAACACTGCAGTACCATTTGAAAACTATTGAAGGCAAAAGGAGCAGTGATCAGTTACAGGACTTGAGATATAGTGCATTTTTTCATAGTACACTATAGTACACATTTAGGTAAACTTAAAAATACTACTCCTACTACACGTCAAACTACAATCAAAATATATGCATTTTCTTGCAAGTAGCCTAAGTAGTGCGCATATTTCAAGAAGTATGTGAATGTAATGACATTTCTTGGTATAAATATACCTAAAATGCATTCCTAAACACCAGCACATGCAGAGCAGCTTTAAATTGGATATTAAACTATTGTAATACTCAATGGAAAACACCTGTATGATGCATCATTTGTGCTAAAGAGAATCATTCATGATTAGTTTGAAAAGCTGTTACACAGTGCTGGATTGTTTAGAATGTTACAGCACATTCTTAGACTTTCTACTGAGTCATTATTACTCAATGCTGTAAACAGTCTGATTTATGTCTTTGTGAGTTTAGTTGGGACTAAATTAATGTCTCAGCTATGCCTTGTCTTTAAAGACCCATGTCTTTAATTACTATATACTAACATTTCAATTAGTCATTCGATACAATGCATTCATAGTGTAGGGGAGAGCGGGGCACATCCTTTCCACACATGCCAGGATGACGAAACTTAGTGTATTTACTAGTTATATCAACATTATTTAGAGAAAAAATTGTGCCAAAATTAAAAAATCTTTGGAAGATATCACTGAACATTTATTTAACCATAGCAAAAGCTATTTTTTTTACTATTATTTTTCTTCTTCTCTGTTTTTTGTTTGTTTAAAATTATATCTGTTATTTAACAGTTGAGATCATTCTTTAAAGCTGATCTAACCAGCAGAAAACTCTAGCCGGGTTTAAATCCCAGTTGTGCAGGTAGGGCATGATGTAACACTGCATTACAATGTGCCCCTATTAGAACTTTGCTATGCTATTCTATACTTTTATGATTTCTATTGAAAAACCATAAGAATAAAGGTGAGGTGAATAAAGACTGAGAGTCAATGTTCAGAAGAATTAATTATTATTATGTTTTGAATGCTGTATAGCTGTGTTTTGCAGTGTGTTTGTTTGTTAAAAGAAAAAATATATATATTTAATGATTAAAAAAGGCCAATATTTTATATGAAAAAGTTAATAATTGTATTTTATTGACAAACTATTTTTGTTTGTCCTGGATATTTTTTTGATTATATCAGATAACGTTTTAAGCTGTCACATGATCATGTTACATTGAGCCCCTCACATGTTACAATGTACCCCACCTATGGGGCATGTTGTCACACTTCACTTCCATTATTTCGGGGTAAATCAAGAAAAAAGTATACACTGTATTAATGAAACAAAACAACATAATTGTACTATAATAATTGAAAAAAATAAATACTCTGAACCCCAAGTGGACTTACACAAACTGAGAAAGTCAAAAAGTGTTAGGCTGTGCCCCGCTCTCCCCTACATACATGTATTTACACCTTAACCCACCCGTAAACCTACCCATACCACCAAACCTGTCCCTAACCTTACCCGTATCACACCGCAATAGCAGCACAAGGGTTTTGCAATGCAACATCAACACAATAAGTACACTGTACCAAACAATTCATTTTTTAAAAACGAATTACATAGTAGTTAAAGACACTTAATATTAAGTGGGACAAAAAAAGCGAACACTTTATTTCGATAATCCATTTTAGTTAATTAATCAACTTGTGTAAATTGTCAGGTGAATACGAGGGCCAAGCAATAATAAAAAATGTATCTCGATATTAAAGTCAAGTCAAGTCAACTTTATTTATATAGTGGTTTTTACAATGCAGATTGTTTCAAAGCAGCTTCACATTGTTAAACAGGAAAATAATGCAACCGAATTTGATTCGGCTGTACAGCCGCTCTGGAGAAAACGGTGATGTCATCTAGCTCATTTCAATTATCATATATATTCAAGTAATGTAGTTGATATAGTTAATTTAGTTTAGTTATTAAATTTATTTGGATATTTATTTGAAAATTTAGTGTCCCCAACTGAGCAAGCCAAAGGCGACAGTGGCAAGAAACCAAAACTCCATCAGGTGGCATAATGGAGAAAAATAAACCTTGGAAGAAACCAGGCTCAGTCGGGGTGCCAGTTCTCCTCTGGCCAATTAACAAACAGTGTATGATTATTATTTTGGCAGCCTTATAGGTCAGAAGTAATATTAGATCGGAATATTCGAAAGATCGGAGGCATCACGCCGGAGACGGGTTTATTGAGGATGCCATGTCGATGAGCAATTTCAGAGGGTAGACTAATTGACAGTCTCTGCAGACACTTCAGGGATGCGTTGGTAATGTCTGGGCGCTGGTCCACCATCTGATCTGCATACGGCCCGGATCCGGCTGACTGCGGTAAACCTCGGGATAAACAGAGAGACTAACATTAGCGTAGATGCCATTCTTCTTATGATGTAACGAGTACATCAGGTGTTATGGGAAGTGTTCCCGGTTCCGGCTGACCTAGTTAATGCAGCCTAACAATTTGAATAAAATATAAATAAAAAATGTTTTATGTGTATGCCATAGTAAAGAGATGCGTTTTTAGTCTAGATTTAAACTGACAGAGTGTGTCTGCTTCCCGAACAATGCTAGGAAGGCTGTTCCAGAGTTTAGGTGCTAAATAGGAAAAGGATCGACCGCCTGCAGTTGATTTTGATATTCTAGGTATTATCAACTGACCAGAGTTTTGAGACCGCAATAGACGTGATGGAGTATAAGCTCGCTCACGTACTGGGGAGCTAAACCATTTAGTGATTTGTAAGTAATTAGCAAGATTTTAAAATGTATGCGATGTTTAATAGGGAGCCAGTGCAGTGTTGACAGAACCGGGCTAATATGGTCATACTTCCTGGTTCTAGTAAGAACTCGAGCTGCTGGGTTTTGGACCAGCTGCAGTTTATTTATTAAGCGAGCAGGGCAACCACCCAGTAGAGCATTACAATAATCTAGCCTTGAGGTCATGAATGCATGAACTAACTGTTCAGCATTTTGCATTGAAAGCATATGCCGTAATTTAGATATATTTTTAAGATGGAAGAATGCGGTTTTACAGATGCTAGAAACGTGGCTTTCAAATGAGAGATTGGTATCAAAGAGCACACCCAGGTTCCTAACTGACGACGAGGACTTGACAGAGCAGCCATCCAGTGTTAGACAGTATTCTAGGTTACTACATGTGGAGTTTTTTTGTCCAATATTTAAAAACTCTGTTTTTTCTGAATTAAGTTGCAGGAAATTACTAGTCATCCAATTTTTTATATCAGCTATGCATTCCGTTAATCTTGTGAATTGGTAAGTTTAGTCAGGGCGTGAAGAAATATAGAGCTGAGTATCGTCAGCATAACAATGAAAACTAACGCCATGCTTCCTAATGATATCTCCCAGTGGTAGCATGTACAGGGTGAAAAGCAACGGTCCTAGCACTGAGCCCTGCGGTACTCCATATTGAACTTGTGATCGGTGTGACATCTCTTCATTTACTGCTACAAACTGATAACGGTCAGATAAGTATGATTTAAACCATACCAATGCAATTCCACTAAGGCCAACATAATTTTCGAGTCTATTCAAAAGAATGTTGTGGTTGATGGTATCAAATGCAGCGCTAAGATCGAGTAACAGAAAGATACAACCACGATCGGATGATAAGAGTAAATCATTTGTAACACTAATGAGAGCAGTCTCAGTACTATGATACGGTCTAATTCCTGACTGGAAATCCTCACAGATACCATTTCTTTCTAAAAAGGAGCATAACTGTGAGGACACTGCCTTTGTAAGAATTGGTTTTACTGCTAAGACAAAAGTTGAAGATCCAACCCCCTGCAATAGAACAATAAAACTCACTTATCTGGAGAGAAGATCTCACAGAAAGAGTGTAGGACATCGGCCTGCCCAAAACCTTCTCCCCCTCTCCCTCCTCCCTTCCCTCCCCCTGATTGAAGTCACAGAATGCAGATATACCACAGATGATGTATCTTGTAAATCTATTGTTTTTCCCCTTTCGTGTGTGGTATCTTTTTAAAGGTCTCAGTGCGATTGGTAAAATGGTCTCAACTTCTCTGTAGTCACTGGTAGGATGAGAAAGATTGAAACATGAGAATTATGTTTTCCCTTTTTGAGTGGTCTCCTCAAAGATATCCGATCCTCTCTCCCAAACTAGGTGTTGTGTTGCAAATATTTACCACCCTTTGTTCTGGTCTGGGTATTTAAGGAAGGGTAGCAGAGCTGCCATTTGGGAACATTCTGTAGCCAGAGCCCCCATGCAGTGCTGTGTCAGTGCCCGAGAGGCACTCACACACACTGTGTGTACTGTGCCAGATATAATGACTCTTTGAAACTATTTTCATATTACTTTGTAATTGTATTTTATATTTTTATGCTGAAAGTTGTGTACCATGGATTCATGTTTAATTATGTTTATTTAAGTTCTGTCTGGCCAAAATAAATGTTAATCTTGATTTATCTTGTATTTTCTGAAATCATTATTCTAGTATGGATCAATGTGGAGTCCGTTATTTCCGCAAATCTTTTGCCAGAATAGATCAAACTGAGGACTCCATGACTGAAGCATGGAGCGCAGCATGCGGGATAATCTGCTTTCTGACTATTACTGTATTAGCAAGTTGCAGCTTTCGTGTCTATTAATCAAATTACACTTTTTGTTGAGTAAGCAGGTGCGACCACTTAAAGGTAAAATATTGACTCTGCAATCCTCTGACTAATATCAGAACTGGCGGGTTTGTGTTCGTGAGCTAATGTAATTTTCGCGAGCATTCAGTCTCTGTGTGATATTGGGTCCCTTGATGAACGAATATTTGATAATAATATATACTAAGAAAAATCAACGATCCAAATTAAATCACAACGAATCACCAGCTGTTAAATTACAAACGTAACAAAATTGGAGTCAGATCACTTTATTCATTAAATTAGATATTAATAAATTAAGTGAATTTAACAGAAATGCTGAAAAGGCTTACACGCAGAATCCTTCAACCAAGCCGTTAGATTCCGTTTTTTGGGCTAACGGATGGAGCTTACACCTTTTCTAGTATTTTTGACAGAAAGGGTAGATTTGAGATTGGCCTGTAATTGAATAATTCTGTAGGATCAAGTTGCGGTTTTTTAATAAGTGGTTTAATAATAGCCAGCTTAATAGTTTTCGGTACATATCCTAATGTCAAGGATGAATTAATGATATTAAGAAGAGGATCTATGGAAGCATCTCTTTTAGTAGTTTAGTCGGTATAGGGTCGAGCATACATGTTGTTGATTTCAATGATTTATTGAGTTTAGCCAATTCTTCTTCTCCTATAGCAGTGAATGAATGTAATTTTTCCTCAGTGACACTACAATGCTCTGTCTGATGTGATACAGTAGTAGACGGCTGCATGGTTATAATTTTTTTCCTAATATTATCAATCTTACAAGTAAAGAAGTTCATAAAATCATTACTGCTGTGCTGTTGGCAGACATCAGAAGTTGAAACTTTATTTTTGGTTAATTTAGCCACTGTATCATATAAATACCTAGGGTTGTTTTTGTTTTCATCTAAGAGAGTCGAGAAATAAGCAGATCTAGCAGTTTTTACGGCCTTTCTGTATGAAATCATGCTCTCTTTCCACGAAATGCGAAGTTTTGTTTTCTTCCAGCTGCGCTCCATTTTTCTGGCTGCTGTTTTAAGGGCCCGGGTGTGCTCGTTGTACCACGGCGTTGGACTATTTTCTTTAATCTTCTTTAAGCGCAGAGGAGCAACTGTGTCTAAAGTGCTGGAAAAGAGAGAGTCAATAGTTTCTGTTGCAACATCAAGTTCCTCTGGGCTATCTGGGATGCTGAGGAGATGAAACTGATGAGGAAGTTTATTTACAATTAAATCTTTAGTCGCAGCAGTGATAGTCCTGCCAAATTTGAAGCGAGGGGACGGCTTTGCAGCCTTTGCTAAATTAAGTATACATGATACTAGGTAATGATCTGAGATGTCATCGCTCTGCTGCAGAATTTCAACGGTATCAACATTTATTCCATGTGACAATATTAGGTCTAAAGTATGATTACGGCGATGAGTGGGTCCTGATACGTGTTGCCTAACTCCAATAGAGTTTAGAATGTCTCTAAATGCCAATCCCAATGCGTCTTTTTCATTGTCTACATGGATATTAAAATCACCAACAATTAGGACAATAAGGACACTCAAACAATCTGTAGCCAGTACTAACTCTGAAAGAAAATCAGCAAATTCTCTGGTAAAGTGTGTGTTGTGCCCTGGTGGCCTGTATACAGTAACCAACACAAATGTTAAACGGGATTTATCAATTTCACTACATAACGTTACGTAAAGCACCAAAACTTCAAAATAATTATATTTGAAACTAGACTTCTGAGTAATACTGAAGATATTATTATAAATTACAGCAACACCTCCCCCTTTACCTTTCAGAAGCTGTACAGAGCTGCAAACACCATAAAGTTATTATAATGTGCGATTAAACTCAATTAAATTTCGAGAAAAAAATTTGTTGTGTTTCGAGAAAAAACTCGTTAAATTTCGAGAAAAAAAGTCTAAATAAAATGTTGAAAATAAACATTAAATTTTGAAAATAAAGTCGCTGTTTCGAGAAAAAACTTACATTTCGAGAAAAAAAGTCTAAATAAATTGTTGAGAATAAACACGCATTAGATCAGTGTCATGTTCATTGCATACTGATGACATGACAGAGTTGGATCATTTAATCAAGCTATATTTTAGGCTTTCTTTCAATAACAAAGAAATACTATCAGCTTTAGCTAATTATAACTGAATAATAAGTAGCAGAAACAGAAGGGCAATAAAAGAAACTCAGGGCAGGAGCATGTTACAGCAAACAACGTGACGACCCTGAGTCTCCTCCTGATTCTACTGGGGCAGAGTGTGGGAGTTTCTGATTGGTTTTCAACATGTTAATTGATCACTAGTTATATAAGAGTGTTGTGTATTATTTGAGGTAGATACTCTCTGTGGGATAGTTTCTCTCAGGAATGGCTCTTGCTCAGTATATAAGACCTTACTAACTCTTTTCTCAATTGTTTCTTTTGCATTTATTTATTATATCATGTAGCTTCATTTTTCTTTATTATCTTATCTTATGCATTTTTCCTTAAGATGTTTTGTGAATAAAATAGCTCCTAACTTGCAGATTTAGGAGAAACTCTTAAAAATAATGGGTGTGTCAGTCCTAATTTTAGGACTCCTACATTTTTGCTCTAAGAGTATTTCACAAAGCATTTTTGCACTAAAACTAGCTCATTAATCTGTAAAACGTTAGGAGTAGTCAAGAAGACTCCTAAGTCACTAAGACCAAATACTAAACAATCCTAATGGAAGTTGCCGCAATCCGCCTCAGCAATCCGACCAAAGACACTGAGGCAATAGCTGAACCTTTTTTTCATAAACGCAAAACATATTTTGATTTATAGATTTTTACTCTACGATAAAACGGCAAAAATAAATCTTTAATAAATAATGTCTGATTACCTGTGGCGGTTGTTTCACGAGTTCACACTTGCAAATGATTGAGTAAAAAAATATAATAAGCGCATTTGGCGTGCTCGATCTCCCAAGCAACAAATTATGTTTTATAAACAAGGAGATCGAGGGCTCCGAGCTTGGAATTTAGCCCAAATCCAGAGTTCTGCCCCGCATCCCCAGCTGAGAGTGAGGAGTCGGGGTGGCAGAGGGATGCAGAAAACTGTCGAGGTAACTAGGTGAGTCGGCTCTCGGCTGTGTCCTCTTGAGCTGGTTAAATTAACTGTTTGAATGTGCTCCTCACGAACTTTGTTTATAAAACATAATTTGTTTATTGAATATTGCAATCTCTTGAGATGCAGACATGTAAGAGGCTGACAATTAGCTGAACATATACTTGTTTAATTAGTGACACTTAGCCTATTTTAAAACCTTTATTTGAATATGGCAACATTTTTATTTTAAAATCTTTATTTGAATATGGCATCATGATGCCTCTACAATATTTCTACAGATGAAATCACTGACAGAGACTCCTCCCCCATTAGCCAATCAGTGTGGGCATAGTTAATAAGCGCGTTGACATCATCCATAGCAATGAGGTCAACCCCGCCTTTACTCTTAGCTTAAGACTTCTCTCTATTCCTTAGTAAAAGTTTGTCTCAGCAGCTTTGTGAATAGGTTTTAAGAGACAACTCTTAACTAAGAACTTTTACTGCCATTTAGGAGAACTCTTAGTGGTAAGATAAAATGTTTTGTGAATACGGCCCCTGATTATTATTGGTTATTGTGGTATTTGTTTAATTAAATAAAACAATTTGCATAAAACAATAATCAAGGGAACTAATAAGATACACCTGGGGAGACTAATCAACATGAAAAACAACAAATAACTACAAAATATGGCACAAGACAGGAGAACACAGGCTGGGATCATGACAATTAGAGTGTTAGTAGAGTATTAGTAGACTGTTAGGGTTAGAATAGGTTGACATGTAGTTACTTATAGCCTAGTCATTAGAGTGTCTGTTGGAAGACAATCACAATAAAGAGTTAGCAGATATTAAGCAGACAGTCTACTAATACTCTAATGAGAGTTAGTTGACATGTAGTTGCAAAGTTACTTATAGTGAACAGAATGTTCAAAAGGGAGCATCAAAATAAAGTGTTACCCAAATGGCATTGTACAGCGTGCATTTTGTAATCTGTAGCAGAAAACATTTTACAAGTAACTCTCTCAACACAGCGTGTTTGAGGCCATGTAGAAACAGTTAAAACACAATTGTGTAAAGCAACAAGAAATATTGAACACATTAGTACAGTGTTTCCCTCAGGGAGAAATGTTTGCATGCCAAGGTAACATCACTCAAACTTTCCATAGCACAGATGAGTGAGGTACTGCAAAACAAGGCACGGAAAAGTTAAGAAACCAAGTACTGCAGGATGTAAAGAAAGCATGAAAAATCATGGGCCAATACCAAAAACAGGACCTGACATACTTGACATCAATATAAACCTGAACTCAGAGTGATCTTTAAATGAAAGACAGTGGATTTCATTCACTAACGTCTCGGTTATGCATGTAACCTGTTTTTCGCTGAGGAGACGAGCTAGTGGCTCGTGCTCAGCAGCAGCACAGAAACTGTGGCGATGGGACGTACGTCTCCATTCCCCCCTTCAGGGAACGAGGGTTACATGCGTAACCGAGATGTTCCTTTTTAGTCGGTCACGTTCGACGTATGTCAGAAGTGAACCAACGAATTGGGATCCCTAATAAAACGCCAGCGTTTCTGACCCTTCCAGCGCCCGGCGCAAGTCTCACATCTTTCGCATTCTCGGTGACAGGATCAGACTAACGCTGGGAGTGTCCACTGCTGTTCCGCATGACCCATACAGCCAGACTCGGATAACACTGGGAAGTGTGCCAAAGGGAAAGCTGCGGAGACCACATCCTGCCCCTAGGGAGGTAACATGTGGCAATGCACATATGGTCTGGCCAGAGGGCAGAGCAACATGGCTCCAGCCATAGGAGGGAGACAACATCTGGCAGAGACGACAGAGCGGACTCTGCCAGGGAAAGACACAGGCTCGTTGTAGGGAGCTGTATCGTGGAAGAATACACATATGGGGCCGCCGTAGGGGCCGCAACATATGGCACCCAGCCAACACAGCAGTATTCAGAGTGCTGGACTAGCAACAGACACTCCGCAATGTCTGAAGCAAGGGGTGGGGGAGGAGCTTAACAGGGTTCACCAGCCGGAACTTACTGAAGCATATAGCGCACTATTCACTCCGAGGAGGGGAATGGCGCAGCAAGCTGACACAAGAAGCGGGGCTCCAGCCATTACTGGTCACTGGGGGCGAGCACGCGGGAAGCAACAGTTTCTACATGGAGGCTATAAAATCTAACGAACGTGTTTGGTGTCGCCCAGCCCGCAGCTCTACATTTATCTGTCAGCGAGCCGCCATGCACCAGCACCCAGGAAGAAGCTACTCCTCTTGTGGAGTGAGCTGTCAACCTGAGCAGGCAAGGCACGCCTTGGGTTTGGTACGCCAAGGCGATGGCATCCACTATCCAGTGGGCCATCCTCTGCTTGGAGACAGCCTTCCCCTTCTGCTGGACTCCGTAACAGACGAAGAGCTGATCTGAGGCCCTGAAGCTTTGTGTTCTGTCCACGTAAACCCGCAGAGCACGGACCGGACAGAGCAAAGCTAGGGCTGGGTCTGCCTCCTCCGAGGGCAGCGTTTGCAGGTTCAGTAGTGGGAACCTTGGGTACATATCACGGTCTCAGGAAGACATGAGAGTCGGACGGCCCGAATTCCAGGCACGCTTCGTCGACCGAAAATGTATGCAGGTCCCCTACCCTCTTAATGGAAGCCAATGCAACCAGGAGAACTGTTTTCATAGACAGAGTTTTTAACTGATTTGAGGGCTCGAAGGGTGGTCTCTGCAGTGCGGTAAGCACCAGAGGCAAATCCCAAGAGGGTATAGAGTGAGGATGAGGTGGATTTAGTCTCCTTGCCCCCCTCAGGAACCTGATGACTAGATCATGCTTCAGGACTTACCATCAACTGCGTCGTGATGTGCTGCGATAGTGGCAACATACACTTTAAGGGTGGAGGGAGACAGCCTTCGCTCCAACCCATCTTGCAGGAAGGAAAGCACTGACCTAACCGAGCAAGTTCGGAGGTTCAGGTGCCTCGTAGAGGTAGCTCTAGCGGACCTCCGCGTCCCATCCAGGGACCAGGCATGGAGTTTCCAGAGATCTGGTCGTGGGTGCCAGAGAGTGCCCCGTCTCTGAATCAGAAGATCCTTCCTCAGAGGAATGGGCCAAGGAGGAGCTGTCGCAAGGAGCATCAGTTCCGGGAACCAGGTCTGGTCGGGCCAATACAGTGCAACAAACAAGACCTGCTCCTTGTCCTCCCAGACTTTGCACAATGTCTGTGCAAGAAGGCTCACTGGGGGAAACGCATACTTGCGTAGGCCCCGGGGCCAGCTGTGAGACAGTGCGTGCGTGCTGAGGGTGCCCTCGGTCAGGGAGTAAAACCTGGCAATGGGTTGAGTCTGGAGAGGCAAACAGGTCTACCTGCGCAGCTCCGAAGAGGTCCCATATCAGCTAGACCGCCTGGGGATGGAGTCTCCATTCTTCTGGAAGTGGAAGCTGCCGTGAGAGGTCATCGGCTGCACGGTTGAGCACGCCTGGGATATGAATGCCACAAATCAATCTCAGGTGCTTGTGACTCCATAGGAGGGTGCGTTGCGACATGCGACGGGGGCGTAGACCACCCTGATGGTTGATGTATGCAACGGTCGCAGTGCTGTCCATACGGACCAATATGTGCTTGCCTCGTAGCAGACCTTTGAGGCGGCCCAGCGCAAGATGTACTGCAAGCAACTCGAGGCAGTTGATGTGCCACTGCAGTTGAGGCCCCGTCTACACACCCGAAACTGCATGCCCGTTGTACGTGGCCCCCCATCCGATGGTGGAGGTACCGGAGCCTCTGAAATAATTTCAGTGGGGCTGCTGTCGCTGTTGGGCAAAGCTCTCGACCGCTTTGTAAAATAGGCCCACCTGCGACACAGGGGAGTCCAGGAACCAATACTTGTCGGTTTCCCTCATGTCGGCCAGGTTGAGCCATAGGTGGCCATTGCCTGACCAACCAAGTGCGCCATCACCTTGGTCAGTGGCGGTGCGCAGCTCGTCCATGAGCGGTTGGTCAGGACCTCCCTGGGCCATGTCCATGAGTGCCTTGGCCTAATAGACCTGCAGCAACGCCATGGCATGGAGAGCAGAGGCACCCACGTACCCCTTGGCCTCCCCGCCATCCAGGGTGGTGAAGGCGGAAGAGGAACCACAGTTCCTTTTCCACGACCGGGTTACCTCTTCATGCAGCTCTGGGAAGAATGGCACCGGGGCGGGGTGCTTAAAACCAGCACTGGCCGCCCCGAGAAACCAATCGTCCAACCGAGAGGGCTCGGGAAATGGTGGAGGGTTCCACTTGAGCCCGACCCACTTGGCGGCCCGGGATAGCATAGCTGCCAATTTGGGATCTGGCTCGGGCAACGCTACTCTCCCAGAGGGAGGCAACGCAGCCGAGTCGTCATCTCCCGACGACAGCTCACCTTCCAATGCCACGATCGACATCTGATCGTCGGCAGGTGCACCAAAAGAGATGGCTGGTCATTAAACAGAGGGACCACCACGCTCTTCTGGTGTGCTGGAGGGAATAACTCACTGTAAAAACAGTATTTAAAAAAAACAGTAATTACCTGGCAGCTATTGACAAGTAACTTACTTCACACATTCACGCTATTTTGAATGTGTGTAAAAAATTTTATACAATGCAAATCATTTGTTCAAAGTCCTCCTGTTGTGAAAATCAAGTTTTTAATTATGTCTATGTGGTGTGTTTAATATGCTTTAAGACAAACCATGTTCAGATTCATCAGTCAATACCATTGCTGAGTATGTTTTTTTTTTACACTGCAGAGAACCAAAGACAATCTCAAAAACATGGTTTGAAATCTCTGGTGTTTCTTACGTCACAAACTACTTTTTAATCAGTCACGTCAACGTGTGGGCGGGCTTTAGCATATCATTAACTATGACCGCTCTGAATCAGGGGAGTCTTAATAAAAGCCAGGTTACCCCGGTATATTTTTCTGTTGATATGAAAAATCAGGAAGATTTAGCAATATAGCGGGTGAATTATGTATATTATGATGTTATGATAAACTATATGCCTCTCCACTGACGTTTTGAGTTGTTCAAAGCGTTTCTAAGGATGCTGATTTTTAGAAGGCAGCTGTCACTCTGAGATGGCGAACGGGAACATGGTTTGTGTAACATTAGCAACACATTATTAGCTGTTTGACAACGCAGTCAAGCAAAAGGCTAATCATATTAATTACCGATATCTGTCCAATGTTGTAAAGAGCGATACAATTGTGCGGTGTTTACTTCAGTAAAGTTGACCGAGTGGATCTCTGAGCTGGTGTGAGTGGAGGCGGGGCTAATTAGCATATTATTGAATCGACGTATACTAATGCTGAGTTCACACTGCCTGATTTTGACTCGCCGACAGGTTTTGCCCGAAATTATAGGCAAATCGGTGCTCATTCACATGAGTGACAATCATGCAGTGTGAATTATCAGACGCGATCTGAGAGAATCGCAGGCACCCGTGAGATATTTGGCATTCTAAATATCTGGACCTGTCCTCGATTCAAAATCCTGCTGTGTGATATGTGTTCTGACTGAAAATGACATCGACGATCACCTACAGCCAATGAGAGAGTTATAGACCAGAATATCAGTATTTTAGTCTTAGTATTTTTCGGTGCAAATCAGCGCACAGACAGTTTGAATCGCAAGCTTTCTGCAGTCTATATTTTTAATAACAATTCCTGTCTCGCGCAAGAACGAGACAGTTGTGTTTGGTTGTGAAACATAGTTTGCGGACGGGACAGAGTTGTTGGCGATTCTTCCTCTTGTACAGTCATGCAGTGTGAAACACCCTGTCGCCGATCCATCGGTCAGTGTGAACACAGCAGCAACTGAATGCTGGCCCAGATAGTCATGCAGTGTGAAAAGAGCAGTAATCCGACAAGTTTGAAAATCGTGCAGTCTGAACTTGGCATCAATGAAGCAAGGGTGTAGAGTTACATTCAAGACATGAAGAATTTTGGGTAACACTTTACATTAAGGTTCCCTTTGTAAAGGGTTTATAAAGGTGTTTGTTAATGACTAATTATTATAGATGAGCGTTGATAAGCAGTTATAACTGCATGAATAAAAAGGGTTACTTTAACGCAATACCTGCCAAATAGTGAGCCCTTTTAAACTCACATGTTATAAATGCTTAATAAATGTATTTATTCACACTTATTTAACTCAAAACCAGATTCTTGATTTATTTCATGATGCAGCAAAAAATAGACTTATATCTTAGTGAGACTGAAGGGTGTTGTTTTTGTGGTTTTCTCATTAATATCTCATGACTGCCACTTTTCTTAAGATGTTCCTTACCAGAAGTTACTGTCTTACCCATGATATTCCACAAAAGGCTCATGCCTATCCACAGCAGTGTATAAAACTGATTTCTTGCTTATCAAGATGAAGTTATCAAACTTTATTTTGAAATTTAAAGTGAACACATGTGAACCATTTATTAATGAGTTACAAACATAAAAACCTGTGAAAGTGCACCTTAATGTGAAGTGAACGTGTAAACCATTTATTAATGAGATAATCACATCACTAAAGCACACGTGTTCTGGCGTGTGACAGGAGTTGGCGCTAGTGAGCATCTGATAAAGATTAAGCCACTTTTCATGAGAAGAAGTCACGCTGTTCTATCGTGCTCTTAAGCAAAATTTTAAGTGTTACTGATTTGATGGGTAAGCTAACTGAGGTGACATGGCTGCAGACTTTCCCTCTCGAATGACGCTATGGGAACGCAATGCGTGATGAAGTCATGAAGCACATGTCAAATCAGTCCAATTGTGAGACGAGACGTCAAAGCGGGTGACGTCACTAACCAGGAAGCTATAAAGCCTGCCCAAAACAAAGCCGCGCTAGCTTCTGTGTCTTCAGTAGCATTTTGTGTGATTCTGTCTGTCTTATTTGGTGTTGTATTGTACAAGTTATGGCGAGCAAGCAGCAGAGTGTGTGTGCACCCCTGCCCGCGTTATTTAACGGGTGGGGACACACATTCTCTTTGTGTAGCTTGTTTGGGAGAGGAGCATGCACGGTCAGCGCTTCTTTTGCGAGGATGCTCAGGCTCGCGTTCCCCAGGGCTCTGGTCCCGCTGCTGCCGAGGCACAGCGGCGATCACAGTCATGGGGTTCGCAGATGGATCTATCAGCGGGGTTAGAGATGGGCCCAGCCTTATCTCTGCCTTTACCTGATAGATCTATTGGTCTCACTCTGGGGTTGGAAGCCCGCGCTGCGGTTTTTCCGCCCCGAGTGAGACTTCAGTGCTGCAGCTCTCCAGCTGGAGAGCGTCAGCATGAGAGAGTCTAAGGATTCGTCACCTCAGTCTCGCACATATGAGGAGCTGGTTGAGGTTGTGACCAGAGCGGTTGAAAGATTGCATATTGATTGGCCAGCAGATAGACAGGACGTTCGTTCCCACTAAACCAGTTAGAGTTACATCATCATTAGTGGGAAAAGCACACTCAGCGGCTGGTCAGGCTGCAGCATGTTTACATATCATGTTGCTGCTGCAGGCATACCAGGCTGAGTTGCTATCTCCAAGAAGGCTGCGGGGAAGAAGTTCTGACGCCAGTGGTGTCAGACCAATGAGGGCAGTCCCCCACGAAGTAGAGCGGATTTTAGTCCATCCTTTCAGCTGTGAAAAATATAAAGCTAGTCCAGTCACTCACTGTAAAACTGTTTCAGAGACTGTTGGGTCTGATGGCAGCAGCATCCAACGTGATACCTTTTGGACTGCTGCACATGAGACCTCTGCAGTGGTGGCTCAGGACCAAAGGGTTTTCCCCAAGGGGCAACCCCTTTCGCATGATCAGGGTCATGCGCCGATGCCTATGTGCCGTGGTTATGTGGAAGAAACCTTGGTTCCTGTCCCAGGGTCCCGTGTTGGGGGCTTCGAGTCGTCGCAAAATGCTAATGACAGATGCCTCTCTCACAGGCTGGGGAGCGATCCTGGATCCTTTTGATAGCCCCACGGTGGCCGGGCCGAGTATGCTTTTCAGATCTAGTATCTCACCTCGACGGGCCTCCCCTGGAGTTACCCGTCAGGAGGGACTCGACTGTTCACCCCCATCCAGAACTGTGGAACCTGTGGGCTTGGCCTCTGAGGGGGCCCAGCTCATAGGGGCAGGTCTCTCAACTGAGGTTGTGGAGACCATTCTACACTCCAGAGCTCCTTCCATGAGGAAGCTTTATGCCCTAAAGTGGAAAGTCTTCACTTCATGGTGTAGTGACCGTCAGTGGGATCCAGTTAACTGCCCGGTTGGTACAGTGCTGGAGTTCCTGCAGGACCGGTTCACTGCAGGTCTATCCCCATCCACCTTGAAGGTTTATGTGGCGGCCTTAAGTGCTTACCACATTCCTTTGGGTGGCATGTCTTTGGGTAAAGATCCGTTGGTGTCTTGTTTCCTCCATGGTACTCTGAGGCTGAGGCCTGCAGTTCGCACTAGGGTGCCTACCTGGGATCTGGCTACTGTCCTTCAGGGCCTTTCCCAGGCTCCATTTGAGCTGCTGGAGGAGGTTCCGGCTAAGTTTTTAACCTTAAAAACTTTGTTTCTCCTCGCTATTTCATCTCTTAAAAGGATAGGAGATTTGCAAGCGCTGTCGGTTGCACCCCTGTGCGTGGATTCGCACCTGGCATGGTTAAGGCCTTCCTTCATCCTAGGCCAGGTTATATTCCTAAGTTTCCTTTCGAGGGAACTCGCACTGCGTCTAACGACCCTTTGGGGATGCTCCCTAAGCGTAGCACGTCTGAAGTCAAGTCAACTTTATTTATATAGCGCTTTTTACAATGCAGATTGTTTCAAAGCAGCTTCACAGTGTTAACAGGAAAATAATGCAACCGAATTTGATTCGGCTGTACAGCCGCTCTGGAGAAAACGGTGATGTCATCTAGCTCATTTCAATTATCATATATATTCAAGTAATGTAGTTGACATAGTTAATGAATGAAATCCATCTCCAATCCTGATTGGTGCTGCATCATGATGTAGTATGTGACGACATACACGGAAGCTACAAAGGGGAAGCCGGCACGTAGTACAGACAGCTTTTGCTCTTCAGCGAGGCGTTCTGTGTGTATTGTTTGTTCTATTTGGTGTTGTTTGTCACTTATACAAAGAATATGTCCAGCGAGCAGTTTAAAAGGTGTGTGCACCCGTGTCCTCGTTATATTACGGGCACGGACACACACCAACTGTGTGTGTATTGTCTGAGCATGCAGCACGCTCGGGCGGCTCTCTCGGGGCAGAGAATCCGATGCTGCAGTTGTCCAGCTCAAAGGAGTTGGACATACTCTGTTTCGAGGCAGGGGAAGTGCAGGCTGAAATGCCTCTTCACTCTCCTGCTCAAGAGGAGCTGATGGAAGTCTTGACCCGCGCTGTGGCCAAACTGAGCATTGATTGGCCACAGGAAAAAGTCAAAGTCCAGCCGAAAAGCAAGCTGGACGGACGCTTTTTCAAGCGGCGGGCTCAGCCTCCACGCTGGGGCTTACCATTCTTCCCAGACTTACATAACGAGTTGTGTAAGTCTTGGGAAAAGCCATATTCAGCGCGCTTATCCAATCCTCCAGTACTGGACTTTGGTAATGTGCTGGGGGCATCTGAATATGGCGATGCCACGGGTGGAGGAGGCTCTCATAAGCTATCTTTCACCTGATGCTGCATCGTCCCTAAAACCCCCGTACTGCCCACCAAGCTGTGCAGAGACACATCTTCACTGGTGGGCAGAGCTTATATGGTGGCCGGACGAGCTAGTAGTTGCCTGCACACTATGGCAGTTCTGCAGGCCTACCAGGCTAAACTCCTAAAAGAGCTGGATGAGGGCGAGGGTCCCTCTCCTGATGATATTACAGAGCTGCAGAAGGCCACCGACTTGTCTCTGTGTCACCAAGGAGACGGCCCGTGCCATCAGCCGCTCCATGGCTGGCATGGTGAGCGTGGAGACATTTATGGCTAAATCTGTTGGAGATGAAGGAAAAGGAGAAATCCTTTCTTCTGGATGCTCCGATAGCACCTTCTGGGTTTTTCGGCGGCGCGGTTAATACCATCGTTGTGAAGTTCCAGGAGGTGAAAAAAACAGTCAGCGGCCTTCCAGCAGTACCTCCCTCGCCGCTCCAGCTCTTCAGGAAAGGCTGCCTCGAGTGAGTCTACCAGCTCCTCGCACCGGCAGGTGCAAAAAGACAGTGTCGCTTCCCGAGCCCCTCCTAGAGGATGGCCTGTCAGCAGGTGTTGTCGAGACCTTACTCAGCTCCAGGGCTCCTTCCACCAGGAGACTGTACAGCTTGAAGTGGAATGTGTTTTCCACTTGGTGTAGAGAGCGTGAGGTGGACCCAGTTAACTGCCCAGTGGCTTCAGTATTGGAGTTCCTCCAAGATCGTTTCTCTGCAGGTCTTACTCCATCCACACTTAAGGTGTATGTGGCTGCCATTGGGGCTTTCCACTCGCCTGTAGGTGATGGGCCGTTGGGAAGGCACCATTTGGTTGTACGTTTCCTCCGTGGGGCTCGGAGGATGAGGCCTGCGGCTCGGCCTAGAGTCCCAACCTGGGATCTGGCTGTGGTGCTCAAAGGGTTGGCTGAGGCCCCCTTTGAACCACTTGAGTCGGCTGAGGCAAAGAACCTGACCCTTAAGGTGGCCTTTCTCCTAGCTATCACTTCTCTGAGGAGAGTGGGGGACCTTCAGGCCTTGGCGGTGACGCCAACTTGCCTGGAGTTTGCCCCTGGCGGAGTTAAGGCCATCTTACATCCAAGGCCGGACTATGTGCCCAAGGTGCCATCGAGTGTGGCACAGTCAGTGGTTCTTCAGGCCTTCCATCCTCCTCCTCACGTGACGGCGGAAGAGGGGAGACTTCACCTGCTCTGCCCAGTCAGAGCACTAAGTATCTACTTAGAGAAGTCTTTGCAGTGGAGGAAGTCAAGTCAAGTCAACTTTATTTATATAGCGCTTTTTACAGTGCAGATTGTTTCAAAGCAGCTTCACATTGTTAAACGGGAAAATAATGCAACCGAATTTGAGAAAATTTGGAGAAATTTCTGGAGAAAACGGTGATGTCATCAGCTCATTTCAATTATCATATATATTCAAGTAATGTAGTTGATATAGTTAATTTAGTTTAGTAATTACATTTATTTGGATATTTATTTGAAAAAGTAGTGTCCGACCAGTAGTCAGACCAGTTGTTGGTGTGCTGTGGTTCACCCAAGAAAGGGCTGCCTGCATCAAAACAGACAATCAGTAACTGGATTGTTCAGGCTATAGCAACGGCTTATCAGGTGCGTAATTTGCCTTCACCGACGGCCGTGAGGGCATATTTTACCAGGGGCATGGCCTCCTCGGTGGCCCTCCTTTCTGGAGTCTCGCTTCAGGAGATCTGCAAGGCGGCTGGGTGGGCCACCCCGTACACCTTCATTAGATTCTACAGTCTGCAACTTCCTGCGACGCCTGGCGCCAGGGTGCTCGTGTCCTAAGTGTGCCTGGGTTCCAGGTTCACATTAGGGCGGGCGTGATTGTCAGGGTGGCCTAGTGGGTATTCGTTCCCCAAAGTGTCGTTAGACGCAGTGCGAGTTCCCTCGAAAGGGAACGTCTCGGGTTATGACTATAACCCTTGTTTCCTGAGAAGGGAAAGAGACACTGCGTCTCGCTGCCACCCCTCATCACGCAGGGAGCGCCTGCTTCATCGCAAAGCTGTCTGTACTATGTGCCAACTTCCCCTTTGTAGCTTCCGTGTATGCCGTCACATACTACGTCATGACGCAGCACCAATCAGGATTGGAGATGGATTTCATTCAAGCGCTACGCTTAGGGAGCGTCCCCAAAGTGTCGTTAGACGCAGTGTCTCGTTCCCTTCTCAGGGAACAAGGGTTATAGTCATAACCCGAGATGGTCCCTACGAATGTAGCCAGATCTATTGATCTACAGGCTTTCTGTCCTCCACCTTACCAAAATGCGGACCAGGAGAAGAATAATTAGCTGTGCCCTGTTAGGGCATTAGATGCTTATGTCCACAGAGCTGCCCTGTGGTGTAATTCTGAACAACTGTTTGTGTGCTTTGGGCCTCCTAACAAAGGGTCCTCTGCATCTAAGCAAAGAATGAGCAAGTGGGTGGTTGAGTCTATCTCACTTTACACTTTCACAGGTGTTCACTTTACATTAAGGTGCACTTTCACAGGTTACTAATGTTTGTAACTTATTAATAAATGCTTCACATATGTTCACTTTACATTAAGGTGCACTTTCACAGGTTATTAATGTTTGTAACTCATTAATAAATGGTTCACATGTGTTCACTTTACATTAAGGTGCACTTTCACAGGTTATTAATGTTTGTAACTCATTAATAAATGGTTCACACTTATTCACTTTACATCAAGGTGCACTTTCACAGGTCATTAATGTTTGTAACTCATTAAAAAATGGTTCACATGTATTCACTTTACATTAAGGTTCACTTAGGTTACTAAGGTTTGCAACTCATTAATGAATGGTTCACAGGTTTACACTTAAGATTCACAAGTAGCTAATATCGGAATTAAAATATTCATTATTAAGATCTCATCAAGTTATGTTTGTGCTCTTGTGGGTTTTTTTTTTTTTCAAAATAAAGTTTGATAATTTCATCTTGATAAGCAAGAAATCAGTTTTATACACTGCTGTGGATAGGCATGAGCCTTTTGTGGAATATCATGGGTAAGACAGTAACTTCTGGTAAGGAACATCTTAAGAAAAGTGGCAGTCATGAGATATTAATGAGAAAACCACAAAAACAACACCCTTCAGTCTCACTAAGATAGTCTATTTTTTGCTGCATCATGAAATAAATCAGGAATCTGGTTTTGAGTTAAATAAGTGTGAATAAATACATTTATTAAGCATTTATAACATGTGAGTTAAAAAAGGCTCACTATTTGACAGGTATTGCGTTAAAGTCACCCTTTTTATTCATGCAGTTATAACTGCTTATCAACGATCTATAATGCATTTGTAAATTAGTTATTAGTCATTAACAAACACCTTAATGTAAAGTGTTACCGGATTTTGTTTTCACAGAAAACATCTTTGAGTGTCCTGTGCTTAATTGTCTCCCTCTTTTCAGGTATTAATTCTATTTATTTGTTAATGTAGTGTGAAATTATGTGATATAATATTGAAGAATGCAGATGCGATTATTATATTGATTGTGTGTTAATTGAAATGTTTAAAAGTGTAATTAATTCAGAGATTTGTGAGCTCAGAACTCTTTTTGGCGTGAGGCCACTTGTAGAGAGCATTTAGTATTGCGTATTTGGTACATACATATGTATGTTTGTATTTAATGTTTAAATTTGTTAATTTAATGCTGATTGTTTGATTCGCTGGAAAAAAAATTTGTTGAAATGTTAGAAATGTAAATGTTAAACAAAGAAGTGTAATACGCAATATGTATTGTGAGCAACAACTCTGAACAAACTCCTGCGTTGTGGCTGCTTCCACTTGACATTCAATGTTGAACACTACTGTCAAACAACAGAGCCAAGGCAGTTGTGAAATCTGGCATGGGAGGTGAATGTGGGATTACAACATGTCCCTCTATAGACAGAATCCACTTGTTCGCAGACCATACAGTGTCTTCTGCAATAATCAAACATAAAACAATTCAGTTGCAGTATAGTCATTTCTGCAGACCCTCTTCACATTTGTCCTGTGGGGACTTGAAAATGAACTGCATGACATTTTATAAATGGTACTTTATTTGGAAAACAGTGCTGCCGCAAGAGTTATTTTATCTAATTAGAGTTGTCCCGTACACAATGAGCTTCAAGGCTTCAGAACAGCTTTAACTTGTTTACTCCACTTCATCAGCTGACCTCTGAAGAACTCTAGGAGTCTCTTCCCCTTTTTATCCAAGTCTTCATTCAATCTGGAGTACAGGCAAGGGTGGTGAATGGGACAGTAAGAAATGGCCACTTTTTACTTGTGTCAATAATGTTGAGGGGTGGTTCTGTATTTATGTCCTCTCGCTGTTTGTGATTGTCATTAGCTCCCTTCCTTCCCTTAGCACTTCTTAACTGAATACATCCACCATCTCTTTCCTCTTTTGAAGCTGATGATTCCCCCTCTGGGTACTCCTGTGGTTGCCAACTAATACACCCATAACTGTCAGTTGTAGTACATTTTGGCAGCTGATGGCTGGTCATCATCACTTGTCCGAGAGCATCTGGGCTTCCTCAGACGGGAGATCATATTGCCCCTAGTGACTCTATTCTGGTCTTCAGCTGATTTAGTAAAGTATCCACATTCAATAATTTCTCCCTTTTGTCTAAAAAGCTCCCAGGATAATTCTGGGTTATATCTTTTGCTACTGCTATTCAGTCTTTACGTGTCGGGTTCAAGGATTGTTCTCTCATGCAATCGACAATGCTATCCACCATGTGTTGGCGATCTTCTGTCTCTGGCCTCATTTGAGAGTGGGCCTTGAGAGTGGGCCTCATTTTGTCCCATGGCACCTGGAACCTGTCCAACCAACTACTGTTCTCACACAGAATGGTTATTTGACTGGGGTAAGACAGTGCTGGACAAAAGCAACAGTTTCTGAGTCAGGTGAAGAGGTGGCCAATTGGAGACTTCTCGTATCTGCATACAAATCAATATAAGCACAGAACTAAAAGTATAGTTAATATGTTAATAGTCATCATCATTATCAAGATTTTAAAACATTTTAAACATTTGACATAATAAATTAAATAAAAATGCAGCTATACTGAAATTCTTACCACTTTTGAAGGAATGGAGAATGTTTTTGCACTGAATGGTTGTGAGTTGGTTTATAAACTGTAGATCATCTAGACCTTTCACACCTAACTTGGACACTAACTCACCAACCACCATTTCCAGTTTCTTTCTATCTAGCTGTGGTAGCACAGTCTGAATAGCACTCTAAATGGAGTCCATAATTTATTTTTATTTATTTATTTTTTACCTGTAGCACACAGAATGTTTCATGGCAATCAAGTGGAGACCAAACTAATTATATGCAGGCAATGGATAATATTCTGCAAGACTGTCCACAGTCAAACACTCATAATGAGCATCATTAGTGCTTTGTAGACAGTGCACACCAAGATCCACAACAGGAACTGACTGATACTGCTGAACAAAAAATGCACACATGACTGATTCATCAGTCATTTTGTTGAACTACAACAACCATGCCTCTTTTGTACAGTGTCCCTTTAAATGTGACAGATGGTGTTTCAAGAGTGTCCTCCGGATTAAGGCCTGACAGTCTGACAGCCCTCTGAATGCCAGTCTGGTTTAGTTGGTCATCAAACTTTGTTGCTTCCCCTATTTGAAGCACTGGAAGAAATAAGCTGCCAGTATGTAAATATGCTTGTAGCAACTAATGTCTTTCAGCTAAAGTACTGGAGAGAGATGTTATAAGGTTTCCTTGCACACTGCTTAAAATAGCTGTGCTTGTTTTCAAATAGCAATGTCCACAATCGAATAAGATGACCAAATTGAAGAATATGAGCTCTGGGTAGTGGACAAGATAATGATGTTTGGCTTGCATTGGTTCTCCTGGGAATAAAATGCTGCTTAGCTGAAGATATTCCTCAATGAGAATCTTAAGAAATGCTACTTGGTTGGTATGGATCTTGGATGCACATATTAGATCAACAACCTCCCTCAGCGTGAGACACATCTGCCAAACATCTTTGAGTGGAGTTTCAATCCTGTCCCCAATCATTACAGGAAGGAGACACAAGAGGCACCAGTTTTGAGCAGCATGCCCTCCAAGCTTTTCCCTATCCGGTCTTACCGCATATGGTTTGTTGTTAGCATCGCTGCCTTTGTATGGGAAGTTTGATATTATCCTGTTTAGCTGGCAATAAGTGAATTGTTTCTCAGCTGTCACCAAGTCCTTTATGTACAAAGCAAGGTCAACAGAGACAATCCCTTTAAGCAGGTCATGACCCAAAACAGGGAGGGATGCCTGGCTGGCAAACATAATAATACTTCAGCTGATTGAAGTCAAACTTTACCCCATTTGTTATTTCCTGCTCTAATGATGCTTGTGCCACATAGTTGTTATAACAGGTCCCGATTTTGTGGGTGTTCGCTGGAACGATTTCCTCTCTATGAGGCAACACCTACAAAGATATCTGCTTTTACTAAAGTTTTTTTTTAGTAAAACCTAGATTGCCTCCAGTTATACCGAACACAGTACCCCTCACAATATTTCCATCAGCACCATGAATTCCAGTTTCTTCCATTTCTTTCAAGACACCATCACATTTTCCTCCTCCCTACACAGCAAAACTAGATGCATTGCATCAATGGAGATGTGTTATGTGTTGTGATCTTTGCTAATGTCATATACATTTTTACTAATTTTTGTTTCTTTCTGTCAGATCCTAGAGGGTTAGCAACCTCAAATGAATCTTGATACATGATTATGGATACTGAAGATGGTTATTCCTGTAACAATTTACAGGTTTTTTTGTATGACTTTACCATCTCTCAGGTCTTCCAGCATGTCAGGGGTTGCTGGTGTGTCTGAAAACTTGAACCGAGGTCTGACTGAGTAATGTATTCACTGTATCTTTAATGGACACATTAAACCTGTTTGAGTTGTTTGGGTCATTTCACTCTTATATGAGCTAGATTTGGTAGCTGTGCGGTATTGTGAACTCATATACAGTAATTTCCTGTGCACTAACAGTAAATTACTGTAGATTCCACATTATTTTTTACAGCGTACTCTTTAAACCTTAAAAATGTCAGTATCTTTGTGTCCTAGCATTCCTAAAAATTTCAGACAGTGCCAGCCAGTCAGACACATTGATGATTAATGATGCATTTTGAGGTTGTGGAACAGAAGACGATAAGAACCTTGTGAACTTCTAAACCAGTAATTATGTTGCAACCCGTTACTGTTTGATGCATCAGGCTTGTTTCAGAGGGAGGCTTTCACTTGGTGGAAAAATAAAGTGCACAATCTCAAAGGAGCAAAAGCTGTGGGGATGTGAGACTGACTGTGTGAGACATTCAGGCTATTTGTTTACAAACCACAGGTCTCCACTCTTTTCCTCGGATCATGCTGTGTGACTCCAGACACTCTTGACATTCCCACACCAAACACCGACTTCCACACGAAGAAGCTCTCTCTTTGAACTTTTAAGTTAAAGGAGCTCCCTCTCCATCTCTGACACTGCAAAAGAAGTGTGCAAACTAACAACACAATACAACAGGTTCAACGGTTGTTGTTTTTTATTACATCTGGAAACAAATAGAAAGTTTAGGATTTAGTTATACCATTACATAAAGTTAAAGTGTACTGTAGGCTACAGCCTTCGAGATGGTGATTCCGTTGTGTTGTGGCTTGATTTCATTGTGTTGTGGCTTGATTCCGTTTAGTTGTGGCTTGATTCTGTTCTGTTGTGGCTTGATTCTGTTGTATTGTGACTTGATTCCATAGTGTTGTGACTTCATTCCGTTGTGTTGTGGCTTAATTTTGTTGTGTTGTGGCTTGATTTCATTGTGTTGTGGCTTGATTCCGTTTAGTTGTGGCTTGATTATGTTCTGTTGTGGCTTGATTCTGTTGTATTGTGACTTCATTCCGTTGTGACTTCATTCCATTGTGTTGTGACTTGATTTTGTTGTGTTGTGGCTTGATTTTGCCTGTTGTGGCTTGATTCTGTTGTGTTGTGGCTTGATTCTGTTGTGCTGTGGCCTGATTCCGTTGTGTTGTGACTTGATTTCATTGTGTTGTGGCTTGATTCCGTAGTGTTGTGTCTTGATTCTGTTGTGTTGTGTCTTGATTTTGTTGTGTTGTGGTTTGATTCTGTTGTAGTGTGGCTTGATTCCGTTGTGTTGTGGCTTGATTTTGCCTATTGTGGCTTGATATCATTGTGTTGTGGCTTGATTTTGCCTGTTGTGGCTTGATTCCGTTGTGTTGTGGCTTGATTCCGTTGTGTTGTGGCTTGATTCCATTGTGTTGCGGCTTGATTCCGTTGTGGTAATTCCGTAGTGTTGTGTCTTGATTATGTTGTGTTGTGTCTTGATTCTGTTGTGTTGTGGCTTGATTCTGTTGTGTTGTGGCTTGATTCTGTTGTGTTGTGTCTTGATTCTGTTGTGTTGTGGCTTGATTCTGTTGTGCTGTGGCTTGATTCCGTTGTGTTGTGGCTTAATTCCGTTGTGTTGTGGCTTGATTCCGTTGTGTTGTGGCTTGATTTCGCCTGTTGTGGCTTGATTTCGCCTGTTGTGTCTTGATTCTGTTGTGTTGTGGCTTGATTCCGTAGTGTTGTGTCTTGATTCTGTTGTGTTGTGGTTTGATTCTGTTGTAGTGTGGCTTGATTCCGTTGTGTTGTGGCTTGATTTCGCCTGTTGTGGCTTGATATCATTGTGTTGTGGCTTGATTTTGCCTGTTGTGGCTTGATTCTGTTGTGTTGTGGCTTAATTCCGTAGTGTTGTGTCTTGATTCTGATGTGCTGTGTCTTGATTCTGTTGTGTTGTGTCTTGATTCTGTTGTGTTGTGGCTTGATTCTGTTGTGTTGTGGCTTGATTCCGTTGTTTTGTGGCTTGATTCCGTTGTGTTGTGGCTTGATTCCGTTGTGTTGTGGCTTGATTCTGTTGTGTTGTGGCTTGATTCTGTTGTGTTGTGCCTTGATTCTGTTGTGTTGTGGCTTGATTCTGTTGTGTTATGGCTTGATTCCGTAGTGTTGTGTCTTGATTCTGTCATGTTGTGGCTTGATTCCGTTGTGTTATGGCTTGATTCCATTGATTTGTGGCTTAATTCCATTGTTTTGTGGCTTGATTCCGTTGTGTTATGGCTTGATTCCATTGATTTGTGGCTTAATTCCATTGTTTTGTGGCTTGATTCCGTTGTTTTGTGGCTTGATTATGTTGTGTTGTGTCTTGATTCTGTTGTGTTGTGGCTTGATTTCGCCTGTTGTGGCTTGATTCTGTTGTGTTGTGTTGTGTCTTGTTTCTGTTGTGTTGTGGCTTGATTCTGTTGTGCTGTGGCTTGATTCCGTTGTGTTGTGGTTTGATTGTTGATTGTGGCTTGATTGTTTTGTGTTGTGGTTTGATTCTGTTGTAGTGTGGCTTGATTCTGTTGTGTTGTGTCTTGATTCTGTTGTGTTGTGGCTTGATTCTGTTGTGTTGTGTCTTGATTCTGTTGTGTTGTGGCTTGATTCTGTTGTGCTGTGGCTTGATTCCGTTGTGTTGTGGCTTAATTCCGTTGTGTTGTGGCTTGATTCTGTTGTGTTGTGGCTTGATTCCGTTGTGTTGTGGCTTGATTCCGTTGTGTTGTGGCTTGATTCCATTGATTTGTGGCTTAATTCCATTGTTTTGTGGCTTGATTCCGTTGTTTTGTGGCTTGATTATGTTGTGTTGTGTCTTGATTCTGTTGTGTTGTGGCTTGATTTCGCCTGTTGTGGCTTGATTCTGTTGTGTTGTGTCTTGTTTCTGTTGTGTTGTGGCTTGATTCTGTTGTGCTGTGGCTTGATTCCGTTGTGTTGTGGTTTGATTGTTGATTGTGGCTTGATTGTTTTGTGTTGTGGTTTGATTCTGTTGTAGTGTGGCTTGATTCTGTTGTGTTGTGTCTTGATTCTGTTGTGTTGTGGCTTGATTCTGTTGTGTTGTGTCTTGATTCTGTTGTGTTGTGGCTTGATTCTGTTGTGCTGTGGCTTGATTCCGTTGTGTTGTGGCTTAATTCCGTTGTGTTGTGGCTTGATTCTGTTGTGTTGTGGCTTGATTCCGTTGTGTTGTGGCTTAATTTCGCCTGTTGTGGCTTGATTCTGTTGTGTTGTGTCTTGTTTCTGTTGTGTTGTGGCTTGATTCCGTTGTGTTGTGGCTTGATTCTGTAGTGTTGTGTCTTGATTCTGTTGTGTTGTGTCTTGATTGTTTTGTGTTGTGGTTTGATTCTGTTGTAGTGTGGCTTAATTCCGTTGTGTTGAGGCTTGATTTCGCCTGTTGTGGCTTGATTCCGTTGTGGTATTTCCGTAGTGTTGTGTCTTGATTCTGTTGTGTTGTGGCTTAATTCCGTTGTGTTGTGGCTTGATTCTGTTGTGTTGTGGCTTGATTCCGTTGTGTTGTGGCTTGATTCCATTGTTTTGTGGCTTGATTACGTTGTGTTGTGGCTTGATTCTGTTGTGCTGTAGCTTGATTACGTTGTGTTGTGGCTTAATTCCGTTGTGTTGTGGCTTGATTCTGTTGTGTTGTGGCTTGATTCAGTTGTGTTGTGGCTTGATTTCGCCTGTTGTGGCTTGATTCTGTTGTGTTGTGTCTTGTTTCTGTTGTGTTGTGGCTTGATTCCGTAGTGTTGTGTCTTGATTCTGTTGTGTTGTGTCTTGATTGTTTTGTGTTGTGGTTTGATTCTGTTGTAGTGTGGCTTGATTCCGTTGTGTTGTGGCTTGATTTTGCCTGTTGTGGCTTGATATCATTGTGTTGTGGCTTGATTTTGCCTGTTGTGGCTTGATTCCGTTGTGTTGTGGCTTGATTCCGTTGTGTTGTGGCTTGATTCCATTGTGTTGCGGCTTGATTCCGTTGTGGTAATTCCGTAGTGTTGTGTCTTGATTATGTTGTGTTGTGTCTTGATTCTGTTGTGTTGTGGCTTGATTCTGTTGTGTTGTGGCTTGATTCTGTTGTGTTGTGGCTTAATTCCGTAGTGTTGTGTCTTGATTCTGTTGTGCTGTGTCTTGATTCTGTTGTGTTGTGGCTTGATTCTGTTGTGTTGTGGCTTGATTCCGTTGTGTTGTGGCTTGATTCTGTTGTGTTGTGGCTTGATTCTGTTGTGTTGTGGCTTGATTCTGTTGTTTTGTGGCTTGATTATGTTGTGTTGTGCCTTGATTCTGTTGTGTTGTGGCTTGATTCTGTTGTGTTATGGCTTGATTCCGTAGTGTTGTGTCTTGAATCTGTCATGTTGTGGCTTGATTCCGTTGTGTTGTGGCTTGATTCTATTGATTTGTGGCTTAATTCCATTGTTTTGTGGCTTGATTCCGTTGTTTTGTGCCTTTATTATGTTGTGTTGTGTCTTGATTCTGTTGTGTTGTGGCTTGATTTCGCCTGTTGTGTCGTGGCTTGATTCCGTTGTGTTGTGGCTTGATTTCGCCTGTTGTGGCTTGATTCTGTTGTGTTGTGTTGTGTCTTGTTTCTGTTGTGTTGTGGCTTGATTCTGTTGTGCTGTGGCTTGATTCCGTTGTGTTGTGGTTTGATTGTTGATTGTGGCTTGATTGTTTTGTGTTGTGGTTTGATTCTGTTGTAGTGTGGCTTGATTCTGTTGTGTTGTGTCTTGATTCTGTTGTGTTGTGGCTTGATTTTGTTGTGTTGTGTCTTGATTCTGTTGTGTTGTGGCTTGATTCTGTTGTGCTGTGGCTTGATTCCGTTGTGTTGTGGCTTAATTCCGTTGTGTTGTGGCTTGATTCTGTTGTGTTGTGGCTTGATTCCGTTGTGTTGTGGCTTGATTCTGTTGTGTTGTGGCTTGATTCTGTTGTGTTGTGGCTTGATTTCGCCTGTTGTGGCTTGATTCTGTTGTGTTGTGTTGTGTCTTGTTTCTGTTGTGTTGTGGCTTGATTCTGTTGTGCTGTGGCTTGATTCCGTTGTGTTGTGGTTTGATTGTTGATTGTGGCTTGATTGTTTTGTGTTGTGGTTTGATTCTGTTGTAGTGTGGCTTGATTCTGTTGTGTTGTGTCTTGATTCTGTTGTGTTGTGGCTTGATTCTGTTGTGTTGTGTCTTGATTCTGTTGTGTTGTGGCTTGATTCTGTTGTGCTGTGGCTTGATTCCATTGTGTTGTGGCTTAATTCCGTTGTGTTGTGGCTTGATTCTGTTGTGTTGTGGCTTGATTCCGTTGTGTTGTGGCTTAATTTCGCCTGTTGTGGCTTGATTCTGTTGTGTTGTGTCTTGTTTCTGTTGTGTTGTGGCTTGATTCCGTTGTGTTGTGGCTTGATTCTGTAGTGTTGTGTCTTGATTCTGTTGTGTTGTGTCTTGATTGTTTTGTGTTGTGGTTTGATTCTGTTGTAGTGTGGCTTGATTCCGTTGTGTTGAGGCTTGATTTCGCCTGTTGTGGCTTGATTCCGTTGTGGTATTTCCGTAGTGTTGTGTCTTGATTCTGTTGTGTTGTGGCTTAATTCCGTTGTGTTGTGGCTTGATTCTGTTGTGTTGTGGCTTGATTCCGTTGTGTTGTGGCTTGATTCCGTTGTGTTGTGGCTTGATTCCATTGTTTTGTGGCTTGATTACGTTGTGTTGTGGCTTGATTCTGTTGTGCTGTAGCTTGATTACGTTGTGTTGTGGCTTAATTCCGTTGTGTTGTGGCTTGATTCTGTTGTGTTGTGGCTTGATTCAGTTGTGTTGTGGCTTGATTTCGCCTGTTGTGGCTTGATTCTGTTGTGTTGTGTCTTGTTTCTGTTGTGTTGTGGCTTGATTCCGTTGTGTTGTGGCTTGATTCCGTAGTGTTGTGTCTTGATTCTGTTGTGTTGTGTCTTGATTGTTTTGTGTTGTGGTTTGATTCTGTTGTAGTGTGGCTTGATTCCGTTGTGTTGAGGCTTGATTTCGCCTGTTGCGGCTTGATTCCGTTGTGTTGTGGCTTAATTCCGTTGTAGTATTTCCGTAGTGTTGTGTCTTGATTCTGTTGTGTTGTGGCTTGATTCTGTTGTGTCGTGGCTTGATGCCGTAGTGTTGTGTCTTGATTCTGTTGTGTTGTGTCTTGATTCTGTTGTGTTGTGGCTTGATTCTGTTGTGTTGTGGCTTGATTCTGTTGTGTTGTGGCTTGATTCCGTTGTGTTGTGGCTTGATTCCATTGTTTTGTGGCTTGATTACGTTGTGTTGTGGCTTGATTACTTTGTAGTGATTCTGTTGTGTTGTGTCTTGATTCTGTTGTGTTGTGGCTTGATTCCGTTGTGTTGTGGCTTGATTCCGTAGTGTTGTGTCTTGATTCTGTTGTGTTGTGTCTTGATTCTGTTGTGTTGTGTCTTGATTCTGTTGTGTTGTGTCTTGATTCTGTTGTGTTGTGGCTTGATTCTGTTGTGTTGTGGCTTGATTACATTGTGGTGATTCTGTTGTATTGTGGCTTATTTCCGTTGTGTTGCAGCTTATTTCCGTTGTGTTTCGGCTTGATTCCATTGTTTTTGGCTTGATTCCATTGTTTTGTGGCTTGATTCCGTTGTGGTGATTCCGTAGTGTTGTGTCTTGATTCTGTTTGTGTTGTGTTGGCGACAATTCGATCATAGTTGCAAATGTCAAAAATATACTGATTCAACCATTTTATGATATCTTATAAATGACTATAATATGACCAATTCAAAACACCTGATTCACTGAACTCAGGATGAGAAGCCTTTTCCAACGTATGTTCAAACAGAAAGTTCCTCAATTCATTAGTTGAGACAGAAGCTGACATAACAAACAGAGCAATGTTTCAAAAGATGTCACAGAGCCACATCTATTGTTTACTTTTTTGGGAGTCAAACTACGAATAACTTATTTAACTATAGTTGACTGCACATTAAACTGAAGAAAGTATTTATATCTTTAAATGTCTTCAAATTCCTTTAGTCTATATGTTTCCTGTGGTCATTGTTTATATATAGAATAACAAATCAAGAAAAACTGCACGCGAGTATGTAATTACCACTCCAAAACTCTAGATTTTCCAACTTTAAACACCATTTTGAAGTGTGTGCTAGTCTTTTATCATCTACTGACAGTTTGGCTCTTGCAGCCAGCAGCCATTTTAGATGTGGTCTGCGACATGTGAGCTTGCAAAGATATAAAGCCTGAGCTGGAATAAGGAAAATGTTTGACAGAAGTGAATACAGATGGAAAAAGGGAGTTAGAAAATCATGTAAGTGCTGCCATATGTTGGTGTAAGAGGGGTTTGGGTTTCTCTATCAGATTGCCTCATCACAGTACTTTGTATGTGATTTCTTGCATGGATATTTTAATGTGGACATGGGAAAACCTCCTGTATTGCATCTGTGGCTGTTTTGCATTGTTTCATGTTAGCATTACCTTAAAGGTCATGGGCCGGCAGATAAACAGTTGCTCTGGCCCCTGGAGTTCTGATTCAGCGTGCTGCCATATGGAGGTTATTACTCATAACTGAGGTGATTCTTATTATTAAAACAGATTTTTGCATAATCATTTAGTTCTGAATGTACACTCAGTGACAACATAACTTTTACAGAAACTTTTAAAAGAATAGATCCTCCAAAGATCGAAAATTCTATCATTATATCATCATGTACTCAACTTGACGTTGAACTTTCTTTTCTCTGTGCATGCAACTCTTATGGGCTACTTTTATGATGTATTTTGGCCTACTTGACTTGCATTGTATGGGACAGAACTGTGTGACCTTTTGTGTTTCACGTAATAAAGAAAGTCATGACAGAATAAATGATGACAGGATTCAATTTGCTGAACTATTAATTTAACAAGAAAGGTAACTGTGTTCTGTAACTTCTACACAGATTGCAATGCTGATCCTGTCAGCTGGGTGTTTTGAATCACTGAGTACATTCTGTTCACTGACAACATTTGGTTTCTCTACACATGTACTCTATAAGCTACAGTCATTCAGATACTGGAATGAACAATGGAAGCACACAAGCCATCTGCATGCCATGTCTGCTTTGTTTAAAATCACTCCTTTCTTTGCCTTAAACGTTTCATTGCAGATGTTGAGGTATAGATTTCTTTCTTCGCAGTAGATTATCAGGCCATGGAATGGATCATTCTAGTTGACTTAGAAAAGTGATTTTTTTTATGCAACTCCTGCACTATATTCTAAGTCTCAATTATAGTCTAAATTATCGATTATAGTATTATCGATGTGCTCAGTATTAACAACACACTGGAGGAAAGGACTGACACTGAATAATGATTAAAGGGGTACTTCAACGCTGGAAAGATGAATGTGTATTTAAATTGGGTCATTTATGTAGTAGAAATGTGAAATTATTTTAGAAGTTGGTGCCTTCTAGACTGAGAAAAGCCAGAAAATGTATTTTTGGCTCATATGGATGAAAGACAACAACTCCCAGAATGCACTTGCTTCGCTGCCCTACAAGGCCACTCACACCGGTTACATCACTTTCCCACCGCAGCACCACCCCACTGTCGTTTAGATTTTTATAGTAATAAAATAATTTAGTTCAGTTAGAGAACAGACACTACAATTAAAAACTGAACGTGTCTGCTCAATACAGCATGAGCTGAATGAGAGTCTCAGCACATCAGCAGCAGGAGTGAGATCTCATTCATCACGAGAGCGAAGAGCTGACTGACAAGATGATCACGGAAGATTTGGTTTCAAAGCGAAATGTAAAAGCGCCTATTTTTGTCATTGTACCGTTTTGTTGTTGTGTTTTTCATTAAGAATAATAGGCTAATGAACCCACAATTCAAGCAACTCGCCCCCGAATTCAAAACTGAAACTAAAATGAGCACGGCCGCCCGGCATTCATTCACGGCCGCACAGTCATTCAGGGTGTGTGTGCACTGATGCATTTTCAGTTCATGTCTATGGAAGCTTAACTTTCATAGGGAATTCATTGAAAACACTCGCTTTGCTCCACACCGCTCCAGCGGCCGTGCGCATTTACATTCTGTGAGTGAAATCCCAGCCCTGTGGGCGGGTTGAAAACTTGCGGAACTAGCTCCTACTACTGGCTGTAGTCTCTAGACTCTGGCCAAAAAAGCCTCAGATGACGCAAAATGGCGATATTTTTTCCAGACATAAAATACATAAATCTCTCGTTTCAGGGGGATATGACGGGGGAAAGCAACATAACATTCGAATATACTACCGGGTTTCTACTGATACAAAGCTTAATGCTAATCGCTGAAGTAACCCTTTAATAATGAATAATAATAACAAATTGAATTTCAGGCTTGGAAAATAGCAGAAGAATATGTAAGGCAAAACAAGTGAAAAATGACAATTTTGGTCGAATTTGAGTTTTCACAAAAAATTGTTCATTAAGCCCTCGTCTAGCGATCCCAATGCTCCAAACAGCAATTAAACATCTAAAAGTATCTTTATTTGTACGTTTTCTGAGAGGAGTACCTTTCCTTTGTCCATGAAAAATGCAGTTTTTCTCTGCTCGCTTCTGGACGACTGCCGCTTCATCTCAGCACAAGTTTGGTATCGTTTTAAGTCATTTTACCCCCAATTTAAAATATTTTATATAAATATATTTAATATATAATTTATATATAATGCATTATAAAAGTATTTCTGATGCAGTAATTATGTAATGCACCTTATAATGCATTAAATGGTCTCATGAATAATTGTAACCACAATTATAATACATTAGAATACTTATCTATTCATTGAACCCACCTTTAGAAAGTATTTAACACATATATTATATGCAAATATAATAATGCATTTTAACTTTGGTTATAATTATTAATGAAAATATATAATGTATTACAACCCATATTATAAATACCTTTATAATGCATTATACATACAGGCTTTAAGTAAAGTGTCATGTTTTTTTAAAGTGCCCAAAATATGCTTTTTCAATATTCCCTTTCATGCAGTGTGTAATAGAGCTGTTTGTGAATGTAAAATGTTTGCAAAGTTTTAAAGATCAAAAAGTGCACAACAAATAAAGTTATTGTCTCCTTAAAGAAAGAATCGATTTTAAACTGCCGAAATGAGTTTGTAAGTAATTCCATTCTTACTTTCTACTCTAACCTACGTAGGTTTGTAACACATTCGCATAATGCCCGCCTATGGCAAGAGTTTTATTTGTGCTGTCGCTGTTTTCTGCACTGCCTTTTCTGCAGAGTCCTTGGACGAGGACTCTGGATAATGGATACTGACGCCATCGTTACTGTTCACTTCATATCAAGTGCTGAGGAAGATCTGGAGCTGAAATTCATATATGGTAATGATCATTTTGTTTAGACATGCACTGTAAGCAGTAGACCAATCACAACAGACTGGGCTATCTGACCAATCAGAGCAGAGGAGGTTTTGAGAGAAAAGAGGGGATTCTACAAAGTATATTATGTGAAAATGAAAGTGTTTTTTGACCTTGGATGCATGTAAACTTAAAACTTGAGAAAACAGAATACTCCATGTTATGGACACTGCCAGACAACTTTCTCAATACAACTTATTTGCTTTACAAAAATGTCAAAGCGTTTCTCAGATGAGTGTCAACTTCCCAGAATTGTAATAACATCAAAACGCTTCAATGTTTGTCGCATCAGGGGTACGACAATGCTGTTTGTTCATATGTGGTTTTGAGCAGACTGAGCGTGAGTATTTTCACAGTATAAATGGACAGAAATTTTCCACTAAGATCTGTCAACAGGGAATGAGTGAAAGTCTGCCTGGATCACGGCCACCAAAGGAAGATTCCAGATTAACGCTCTTGCCAATAATTTAATTCAGACCACATGTGCTGGACAGCAGAGAAAGGAAGCTTATGGGTGAGAGGGACAACACAAGAAAGACAGCTACTGCATTTCTTGCTAGTATGAAAAAAGAGACATAACTCTGAAACACTCAATGCCTTCTTACGCATTTAATTGCTTTATCATGACATTTTGGCTGTGGAAGCCATCTATATTCATCCAAACGAGCTGAATGTTTGACAGTGGACACCTCGCTGATATTGTCTGGCTTAGAGGGTTTCCTGTGTGTTTGGAAAATGAATCAGTAATGACATCAATTGAATAATCACGGAATGTTTTTTGTGGCTCTGGACGTATGAGTCATTGATAATCCCACGCCATTAACAAACACGCTTTGGTCATTGTTGCTGTGGATTGAAGCTCATTTGGGTTTTAGGTCTCATGGTAATTGTGGGAAGCTCTTCTTCAGGGTGGCCATGTCACATTTAGTTCACTCTTTTGTTCTTTAAAGTGGTGGCATTAACCAAAATGATTCATAATTTAAACAGTGGATGGTGGTACTTTCAATGCAAGTCTGAGGCAGATGGGGTGGTTTGTGGCTAAACTAAAAATGGCCTTTCGTTGCTTGCTGGTCTATATAGAGGAGAAACTGTGGTCACTCAGCATGCTTACAGTCCTGTAATGACCATTTTAAAAAAACAATCAGGAATAAAAAAAAGTTCAGGATGTGAATGTGTCAGATTTATATTCTGTTGTTTTCTTTTTTGGATTTTAGCTTGGTTTTGTTCTCTGTGTTCATGTCGCTTTGAATGTACACTCAGGATGTTGGGGACCCCAGACAATAAAATGTGATTTTGTAAAATAATAATGTTTTTATTAAACAAAAAACCCAACTTTTTATGTAAAATTCACTTTAAAAAAGATTAACATTTCTCATTTTCATTCATGGAGATAACATGGACAATGTGCCATGGTTTAATGGAAGAGCAAACACTTTTAAAATTAAAATAATTTAATTTCTACAGCCCACGTTACATAACTACAGCCAGTATCATTTGCTATTTCCTCATACATATTTTCACAAGTTTTTATTTATATTTATGTTAAGACATTATAAAATAATTATTATAACAATAAAAATGACTCTTTTTCAAAGTTTAGCATTTTTGTACTGAAGTATCATTTTTTGCAATTATGACACTATTACATTCATACCTGAACATAGCGTTATATGTGTGTTTAATGTGTGTATGTTGCGTGTGTTTGCATTTGTTCTCTATCGTGGATGTGTTGTGGTGTCACTCCATCATTTCTGTCAAATTCTGTGTGTGTTCTGCATTGTAGCTGATTTATTTTTGACAAATTTGACGAAACAGAGAGCAACTTATGGCAGCCAGATTTTGTGTGTTTGGGGGGTGGGGTGGGGGTGTTGTCTGTGTTTACTCCATCAGGGATGTGTTGTGGTATTTTTTGTGTTTTTTGCATTGTAACAGATGTTTTTGACAAATTATATAACAAAAAGCTTTTTTTTTTTTAAACAGAAAGCAGCTTCATACATTTCTTTTTATTTTCCGCAAATTTTGTGTAAAAACCAGTCCAAACACTATTATTGCTGTTTCTTCTTGCCCGTCGTCCATCATGTTTGTTTACTCTAAAGTATAGAGAGCAATTTCAGACACAGCCCTAGTTTCCTAGTGTGTGTGTGTCTGTTTGTTACCATAGTAACCTATTGTGTTCACCTGTCCCTCGTTAATTCACTCATTTCGTCCTGTGTGTTTATACACCCCCTGTTGAGTTCAGTTACTTGTTGGTTATTGTCTATGTTATGTTGCTTACATGTGTATTCCTCTTGAGATCTTGGCTTTATATAGAAGCTTAGTTTTGTAAATAAATTTAGATTGCTGATATATTTTGGTCTCTTGATATTTTCGATGACCCACCAGATGAAAATATACATACTTTTTGTGTGTTAATACATCTTATCACGTTTTTTATTTTGTACTTATACTGTCAGAGTTGGGGGTGATGAAAGGAGCGAGGAGAAATAATGGGCTTTATTAATACAAAATTAGAACAAAACACAAACAAAAACTACCCCGAGGGGGAAAACATGACAAACAGCAAGACTTGACTTCTTGACTTGAGCAAGGAAACACACGAGGGTACATTCAATGATGATCCAGGAGAATAAATAGGGAGCACAGGTGGGGAAATGAACTAATAATCAGGTAACAAGATGGGTAACAAGATCAGGTAACATAAACACTCTAAAAAAATGCTGGGTTGGGTTAAAAATGTAATTAAAAAATTGGTAGTGTAATTATAAAGTATGTATGTATGTGTAGGTATAAGGGAACAATATGTAATATTTGGGGAATAAAGGGGTAACTACCAGGAAAATTAACAATTTATTTATACTGTGAGTATTTTTTAATTAAGGGGTAATTATTTGTGTAGTTACAGGGTAAGTGGTGCTTGTTATTCCATGTAGTTACAGGGTAAGTATGAATCTACGGGCTGTAAATTAAAGTGGTGTTTGTTACCCTCTTGTTTCATGTAGTTACAGTAAGTATGAATTTGGCAAGAATTCATACTTACTGTAGAACAAAAAAGAAGAGGAACAAGAGGAGGATGAAGCCAAGCAAGAAAAATGAATAAGAAGTGTTTTAAATCAGTTTTGAAAGTTGTTTTTAATTTTAAAGTTGTATTCAAAATAAAGTTTTTATTGTACTTACCCTGACATGAACAAACAGGAACAAACACCACTTTAATTTAAGCCCATAGATTCATACTTACCCTGTAACTACATGAAACAAGAGGGGAACAAGCACCACTTTAATTTACAGCCCATAGATTTATACTTACCCTGTAACTACATGAAACAAGAGGGGAACAAGCACCACTTTAATTTACAGCCCATAGATTCATACTTACCCTGTAACTACATGAAACAAGAGGGGAACAAGCACCACTTTAATTTACAGCCCGTAGATTCATACTTACCCTGTAACTACATGAAACAAGAGGGGAACAAGAACCACTTTAATTTACAGCCCGCAGATTCATACTTACCCTGTAACTACACGAAACAAGAGGGGAACAGGCACCACTTTAATTTACAGCCCGTAGATTCATACTTACCCTGTAACTACACGAAACAAGAGGGGAACAAGCACCACTTACCCTGTAACAACACAGATAATTACCCCTTAATTAAAAAATACTTACAGTATAAATTTTGTTAATTTTCCTGGTAGTTCCCCCTTTATTCCCCAAATATTACATATTGTTCCCTTATACCTACACGTATGTACTTTATAGTTACACTATAATTACCGAAAGTTACGCTGTAAATTCATTTTACTTTCGCAGTACTTTCCGGGCTGTAATCTAAAGCGTTACCAAAAAATTTAACTCAACGTCTGGGTTTGTCCATATTTTACTCAAACAACCCAGTATTGTGTGTAGACTTGTATGATCCATTTTATTTTAAGGTGTCAATGCAAAAACAACCCAAGTTGGGTTGAAAATGGACAAACCCAGCGATTGGGTTGTTTTAACCCACCGGTTGTTAAATGTTTGCCCAACAAATGTTGTTAGTCCTCATCTTTCAATTTTGGAGTGATGACTGCTTCACATTTCAGTGACAACACATATTTCTTTTGGAGTGCAAAGCATTCATTGCAAAAGTGCAAAGCATTGCCCAAAAACAAATGGGCAGTTTTATTTATTATTAACTATTGTTAATTAAATTACTATACGGCTGGCTTAAAATGAACCCAAAATGTTGAAAAAAAAGTTGGAAATTAAAAATCAGACACATAATTACTAGAGGCAACAATAATTATCAAAAGGTGAACATTTATTAATAAGCAATTTATTAAATGTTTATTATTATTCATTAAACTTATATGTTAATTTATTAAACATATTAATAAATGTTCATTTCTAACATTTTGGGTTCATTTTAAGCAAGCAATACAGTAATTTATAAACAATAGTTGAGTTAAATAAAACTACCCAGCAGGTTGGGCAAACATTTAACCCAACCGCTGGGTTTGTCCATTTTCAACCCAACTTGGGCTGTTTTTAACCCAGCATTTTTTAGAGTGTACTTTTAAGTACAGAATAATATTAATTAACAACATGAAGCACTTATAGAGTTAGGGTTAGTTCCATGCAATTATGCATAATTTACTCTTATTACAACAGCAAGTACCTGTAACAAGTGTTAACACCGGATTTTCATTTATACTTGAAATGATTTGGACTGAATTTACTAGATAATGCAGAATGCCTTGTTTTACTTCTATCGCTGCCTTATTGGGACATAATCACAGTTTTTGTCATTCTAATCATCTATCAGTGTTATTAATGTAACTCATTTCCACTATAATATAGACCTTCAGGTTGCAGCCAGATTAAATTAATACAATATGAATACTGATGATAGAGAAATCACTATCAGTAAATTAATGGTTGACAGAACATTTCAGACACCCTATAATTTAGCTGAATCATTGGATATGTCTCATTATTCATAGACTAGAAGTAGCATATGAGCACAGGCATCCAGAAACTATTATATCTCTTTTCTTTTGACATATCTGAGAGTGGAGCCCATTTATGCTTTGCACTCCAAAGGAAATATGTGTTGTCACTGAAGTGTGAAGCAGTCATCACTCCAAAATTGAAAGATGAGGACTATTCTTTTAAAATTGATCTAATTAAAAAAAAAAATAAAAAAAAATTGGATGATAGCCCTTCACTAATGAGGTGCAAACTTCTCAGTTCCACAACCACAAGTCAGTAATCACACTGATTTAAGTTTCATGAGCTTTCAGTACATAAAAATAGCTTCGCTGAAAGACGTTGCTGAAATTAACTTGCAGTTCAGCGAGTGAGACGTTGATTCATAATCGCTCTGACAGATTCAGTGATTTAATTTTTGTGAAAGATTTCGTCAGACCTGAGAAAATGAATCATTAAAATAACCGGAACAAATGAGTCATGAATCTGACTGCACTGCTTGTGCTGTGTGTTTGTTTTTGCATACAGATCACGAGGACAGGACTCAATAGAAGACATGCGCTGTCTTTTTATCTCTTCACATTCAAATCAGACTTCTAGCTGGGAGTCACTTACTTAGAAGCAAATACTGTCATCACTGCAACAGAAACAATACTCGAAAGTTTCTGCTTAATTTTCTCAGCAACCTAGAATGCTAGTGTGTCCCAAAAAGTTAATTTTAAGAAGACAAATCAATCATTACAAAAGGCACAATTTGTTTCACTAAGTAGAAAGGTTAAGGTTAAATTAAATTTCAATCGAAAGAGTTGCAACATTACGTTATTACAACTGTACTCATTCCTCTATGCTAAAACAATCCACACTGAAAGCAAGATCTTTGAGTAAAACCAAAATTGTCATTCTCAAAACTAGCAGAAACACATTGCGCCTCTTATTTAGGCCGATACCTCTCACTAGCCAGATATTTGTATGCCCATACAGACTGCATTTTATGAAGATTCAATCACTTATGCTCATCTTTTTTGTGACTATGATCATATGTTACTTAATTCTTCTATAAGTCTTCTTTTAACCCTCTGGTGCTCTTCTTTTTCTTTTCTTTTTTTCATCTGAATGGTACAAAATTTGCTAAAGGTTTTGGCACTTGCTATGTGAACACCAACACGGTCTTACTCCCATTCGTCACATATTAACGCTTGGTCAGTTCCCTTCGGCGTCACTTTTTAACCAAGCGGCAACCTACATAATTTCTCTTGAAGCCAATACGGAAGTGACTTAAACTGCAATTCATCGACTGGCTGCTAGGGACAGGCTCCAGAAGGGAGCAGAATCTCATTGAGCTCCATGTTAAAATGCCCAACTTTACAGCAGAAAAAAAACATGTTTACAGCCTGGTACAAATTGTGGTTTTGGTCTATACAACTAATTTTGCCCTTAATGACAACTGTGAGGGGTGTGATTTTTTTTATAACTCATTCGTTTACATTATATAAAGCCTTAAAGTTCTGCATAATTAAGGGTGTAGCCACTTTGAGTGACAGGTGGACAGCCATTTATCTGCTGTCTGTTAGTCATCGCGTCACATGATGCGCTGCCAAGATGGCAACGGCCAGCTCGTCCCTACTTTAAGCTTCAAAACTGCTCTTCAGAATCCTATGGGTGACGTCACGGACACTACGTCCATATTTTTTTACAGTCTATGTTTTTAACGCACAAGTTACCCCTTTAGTGTCGTTTTCCGACGCACAGAGCAAGTTACTCCATTGATTTTAGTTGTGTGCCCAATGCGTCAGATCAAGACGCATTTAATTTTTTTAGGTATTTATTGCAAAAACTGACCAAAAACAGTATAAAAGTATTAACTTGCATTCCAAGTCTTCTGAAGTCATACATTATCTTTATGTGAAGAACAGAGTTGATCTTAATGTTTTAACCGCTGAAATGATGATCCAACCCACCGCTCCGTGAACGCACACACTCCACTCAGTCATATCTCATTAGGCTCGTTTGAGATGATCAAAATCTGCGCAGAATATAAAAACTGAAAATATCATTGTTGTGCATTTTTCATAACAATAAGCTTAAAACTCTAATGTTTTTTATGTTCACTTTTTGAAACTTTTTTCACTTCAGCAATAATCTGCCAAGTGTCTTCTTTAAGTCTGTGCTCCAAAACAGTTTAAGTTTCATTTTCAGGTCTATGCTCAAAAAGTGAATAAATGGATTACTGCATACATATAATTTAGTACCCCATAAAAATACTAAATATTAAATAAAAATATTATTGGACTAAAATATAGTACATTCATTTCACTGGGGAAAAAAATCATTTTTGGCAACGTGAAGAGCACCCGAGGGTTAACAGCCACAAGATATCACAAATGGGTTACAAGACATATTTGCTTTGAACATTTCTTTTATATAATACATAATACATAATTAAACCAAACTGCATTGTTTAAGATGTAAAAAGGTTACCAGTGAGCTTAAACTATCTCATATTTAAATTAACATCAGACTCATTGGAAACACTCAGATATGAACAACCCCTAATTGTCACACAGTTTTTGCAGGCAGACAGACAGAGGAAGCAGGCGAACAGGCGTTAGCACAACACAACCTTATGTGAACATGACTGAACAGAGAATGAATGTGAGGGTTCAACTTATATGGCAAACACAAACAAGACTAATTAATTACACACAGCAGAAAACCAATTACACAAATGAGGAGCGGGAAAACTGAACAAAAGAACCACATGACAAATGAAAACAAACTGAAAGTCCATGAAAACAGATACTAACAGAACATAATGGTGACACTAATAAGATATAGTAAATTACTGTGCAGATCTTAATTAAACAATGTCAAGACTTATAATACATTACTATGAGCACTATAATCCATTATAACTATAGAAATATATATATATTTTTTTATAAATGTGTTATAAATCATCATGCACTTAAACGATATTACCACAAATAGGTAAGTATTGTAATGCATTATAAATGTTGTGACATATTCATGAAATGATACAACATATTGAAAGTGTGCATGCATTATTATGCCATAAGAACACAGTTACCAAAAATATGTGCCAAGAATATTTTTTTAGCATTCCCATTATTGTTTATGAATATTCTTTGAACATTCAAATGTCCAGGTGTTTTAAAATGTTTTAAAAAGCTTTTTACTTGGATATACGAATGTTAAGGAAACATTCCATTTTATCATTTTACAAACATTATGGGAATGTTACTTTCGAAAGTTCTCTGAACACTCTGAAACAAGTAGTACCAAAATGAATGTCAGACTTTTGAGAATGTTCCCTGAGCTGGGAATATGCCATTATAATCCACTCTAAACACAGGCTTCATAGAAAGTGTTACCAGAAAATTAAGTGCAAGCTTATTTTTAAATCATGATTTGTGTGTGAAAACATTCACATATGGGTTCTACATACAAATACATGCGTATGCATCATTAAAGTTTGTGTTTGTTTTCTTTGGTCTGTTATATGTTCTGCATCATGGCTCCAGTCCTGGAGACAGATTTAGTTTCTTCTATCAGGCAGGATAAAAATAACAATAAACCATAGCCGACTTCAGTTTACGGTTTAGATTGGAAGAGAGGGGGAAATATTACATTTACAAAGGTTTTCCCTAAATATCCCACTGATCACAGGGCACGCAAGCAAACATCAGCTAAACATGCATTTTATTGTGCCTAGATTTACCATGAGTTGAGGAGTGCTGTTGTAATGCTCAAAAGCTGGAAAGAATAGCATGTTTCCTGTCCTTGAGTTCCGAGAAGTAAAACTCTGACTTCACTGTATCATGGGTTTTTATTTCTCTCCTCTGTTATGATCTTTCTCCTCCAATTGTATGGAATGCATGGAAGAATCCATCCCACAGTATGAGCGGAAAGATAAAAATCCTAAAAATGCTGCCGTTGTGGAGTTATCCACCTGCTTCAACATTGACAGTTTTATTGTTTTGTTTCTCAGTTTTGAAGATTAAAGTAAAACTGGCAAAATGCTCACAGTCACTGTTGGGGTAAAGCATTAGAAGTTTCATAATCGGATTACTTTTCCAGGTAATTAGTAAAGTAATGCATTCCTTCTAAATTTACAACTAAATATGTAAGTTACTTTTTCAAAAAAGTAATGCAAGTTACTTTCCCATTTATTCACTGGCACTTGCGGTCTTGTGGATTTACAATGGCCGTCATGTTCTCGTGATTGTCCACTAGACTAGAATTTTTGTATACATTTTTGTTCAAAGGTTCAAATGTTGTGAACTTGATATTGACCCAAAATTGGTTCAGAGGCTATATCTCAACAAAAGTGTAATTGAAACAAAACTTTGTACGCTTCATCGGAAACCATGATCTGAGGGTCCCAGCCAAATTTGGGAACAGTGCCACCTACAGGTCATGAGATGGCTAAAAATGCTATTTTTGCTCATAACGTTTGAACAATTTGTTAGAAAAATTGTGACAGTGTTGTCTATGGATTCCTTGTGTCATGCCGAATCCGAGGATACTGAACCATCAGTCCGCCATTTAGAATTTTGTCATAAATTGTAATATCTTTATAACAATTTGGCATATCGGCACAAAATTAGGTAGGGATCAGCGACAGAATGTCCTGAAGTTACCTGAGAAGTTGAACACAGTGCCACCTAGTGTTCCAGAGATATAAGGATTTTTGCAAGAACATCTATTACTTTTGAAAACATTGTCTAAAATTTATTTTCCTTAGCTTATGCTGTTATGTCATTTGTCATTTTCCGTCAATATGCCTGTTGGCCATATTGAAATAAATGAAAAGTTTTTTTCTCTGCTACTCTAAATTTTGTCCAATTTTGTGGAAAAATCTGATCAGATGATCTTTGGGCCGAGCCGCACAGAAATTACTAAATTAAATTTTGATATTCGCTACCATTCCTGAAAAATATCTCTCAGAATCTGACCATGCCTGTGCCATTATTTCTAATGTGGCTCTTCACCTATCGGGTTAACCAAGCTACATTAGCATGAAGTTAGTTTAGCATGCTAATTTGGTTAACATGCCAAGTAATGATTTTGTGTGCTCATTCTCACACTGAAAGCTCTCCTTGGCAGTCTGGTGGATCAGCGTCAACTGAGTGGCGCAGTCTGTAATGCCACAAGCCCTGAACCTTTCAGGTCGTGGGCTTGAATCCTGTGTGGCACATGCCCAGACCACAAGAGGTACCATGGCCAGAAGTGGTGCAAAAGTTGCATTTGTTCCAGACATTGTGTTGTTCTAGGAATAATCTAATCTGAATTTGTTAAATATAACGTGTTGCATTTATATACAAAACGCCGCTCTGTCCTCTGCAGCCCCTACATGTGACCCTTCGGGGAAGCTGACCCCTAGCACGACCCCGCCGGCCTGTGTCCACCTGTACGCTCAAGCCGGACAAGGTGCTTGTCTCCATAGAGACATCATCGGAGCGAAGCAGACTCTCATCGTGGAACCCCTGGCATGCAAGTTTAAGTTTGGTATGTTGTACTGTTACTAACTACTATAAAGTTTTCTCACCGGTGAATGACACATGATGTATTGCAGTAGTACGTTTTCTCTGGTCTTCTGGGGTGTGCGCGTTCATGCTTTCATGAGGCGTGACTTTGGACGGCGATTTGTAGGGAGGGTGGGATTGTACGCTTTCAGTGCTATCAGGCTAAAGTTAGCATTTACCCAGATCTTCTACAGCACCTTTAACAAATTACTTTACTAAAATGAATCTGAATCACATGTAATATAATTGATCATTTAAAAAGCACTGTATCCTTTAGTCCCAGAGTGTCAAAACTACTTTGAATGCACCTGATCTACTCTTAAATGAGATTAAGTTTGTGCTTTGCAACTTTTAGTTACCTACTAATGACACATAAATAAACCTGTTACTCAATGTTTTTACACTTAACCTGGAAAAATACCTAGAAAAACACAATGCCAAACCCACATAAAAACGGAGGATTAAGATAATGCCACAGCCATTTTAAAACAACATCTGTAGCTGATCATAAGTCATTAGACAGCAGTTTATTATTCTAATATTAAAATGACTGACAGTCAGAAAAACAGTAATAACAGCATATGATGATATATGTACTGAGGCAGCAGACGTAATCATGTATGGATAAATCTAAAATGACAGCTTTTGCACAAACAACGTCAGCACAGGCAAGCTTTCCCTTTGTTCTGTTTTTACACAAATATATATCGGTTGTCTCTTGAAAAATGTTCTGTGAGTAATGTGCGACCCCAGACACTTTGGCTCTCAAACACTGTATTTGCTCAAGTTGCCATGATCCCGAGTGTCGCTGTTTCCGCTAAACACAGAATCACCTGGAAAGCTCGTCTGCTCGTGTTGCTTTTGGATACTTTTTCAAGGAACTTTCCTACCACTTTGGCACGCAGACAAGAGAGGACATAGCACCGGAGGAAATCTATGATAGAATATCATCTAATTTCCATTCAAAATTGCGATATAAAGCAAGAGATTGGCATTTTCTCTTATAAACCACTTTGACAGAGGCAGAAAGCAAAAATCATTATGATTTATCTATTCTGAATTTCTGCAGACAAGAAATGAGAACAATTTTAGACAGAATGGCTCTGAACTTTAAAGCTGCATCATAAATCTCACATTTCTAATATCCCTGGGTTTGAAATACTTTGCTTTTTTTGACTGACATTTCATAGCAGTTGATGCAAATCATTATCATTCATAAATACTTTCAAAACTTGACTGGGTTTATAATATAAATACTATTATAAACGTTGCAAATTTTATGATTTAGAAGCGCGGTTTAGTCTCCAAACGTATTCTGTGACGTTTCCAGACTTGAAAGCCACAAACAAATGTTATGGTGATTTCTCTTCCAGAGTGCATCATGGGAGAACACCACCAAGTCATGAGAGTGGGAGGTTGTGCAGGGATTCTGTTCCAGCTTTTCATGAGCTGGAGGTTGTTTGGTGTAATTGATTATGCTGCTTATCCTATCGTTATTTCAGCAGTATTTTAGCTGACTATAGACATAATACCTCAATGACATTCAAACAACATCATTACTGGGTGTTGCATTGGCCAAGTTAGATTTAAAGACTTCACTGTGGAGAATGTGATTAATAACCAGATCTTTTTTCTGACAACAGCTCTAGCTTTTCTTGGAGCGTATCCACCACGACTCAGCCCACAGGCTATTTCACAGCGCTGAATTATGGAAAAACAATTACATCCAAATCTTGTGAAATTACCTGCATTCAACAGCATTTCCTCTGCAGACAATTCCCTGAGCTTGAGCACGCTGAGCTATGGTTTCTTTATAGAAGTACTTATATAATTTGTATATTCTCTGTGTCTACCACGCGTTGTTTTATTAAACACACTAAATGGTCTTTTGTAATTACTAACTAGTAAACAACACAACCTTTACCTCTGTATTTCACTTTCCTATGTGAAATAGAGTTTTTATTTCCAAACAAACACATACAGAACCGGTCAAAAGTTTAAAATAGTTATGAATTTTTAAATGGTTTTGAAAGATATCTCTTATGATTCTGCTGCTTTTCAATCATGTTCCGGTCAGCTTGATGTTTAGGGTATTATTATCAATATAACCGTTAGTGAGCATTTTTTTTCAATTCCATTTTCTTATTTATTTTCATTATTACAGACAGCAACAAGCACTTTTATACATACAGTCTATTCCCAAAAAATACCAGCGATCCTATATGAACAGGACATTTGAAAAATACTGGTAAATCAGTTCTGGCAATCTGTTGTGCAGTTACTGTTATGATGTTTTTGTGAATATTACCAAGATGAGCAAGTATGAGGTGAGGACATGTTGATGTAAGAAGTCCATTTTTGAGATGATGGATATCACCAAATTTACTAGTATTTTGGTGCTGATGTATGAATGATATCTTAAAAAGACAGCAGATGTGTTAAATTTATCGAAAAAAGAACTCATTTAACATGGTCAACATTCTATTTAGACATTTAAATAGAATGTTGACCATATGACACTGACCATTCATACGTCAGCCTGAAATGGCCAGTCACATGGTTGGCTTTATGCGAAGAGACCTTACATAAACATTTCAATCTCATCAGCATAATGCGGCTGTGAAAAAAAGAATAAAAAGTTATTATATAATTTGTAACACTGAACACATGGTTGATGAACACATTATAAATCACTACAATAAACATCAATAAGATTTAATCACAGTGTTTATGAATTTGACCAAAACACTTGAAGCTTGATCAAGTGTAAATAGTTCTTAAAGTTGCTGTATGTAATTTTTTGACTGTACTAAAGCATAAAATATGATAATATTTTCGTAGATATTTAGGAAGTTCACACTCTGAAAAGCAATGCTACAGTCAGTTATTCTATTTTAAAATGTGCGTACCGTGTCGGAATGTTTGTTTTTGTTTTGGTCTGTGTAATTCTGCCCATTGGCAATTTACCCAAAAGTATTCTGACACCCCGGGTTGCCAGTTGGCAGAAAACGTCTCGGGTTACGTCTGTAACCCATGTTACCTGAGAAGGAAACGAGACACTGCGTTAGTAACAACACTTTGGGGACGCTCCCATAGCATAGCGTGTCTGAAGCATGAATTAAACTATTCCAATCCTAATTTGCCACTGCGTCATGACGTAGCATGTGACGGCATACACGGAAGCTACAAAGGGACGCCGACACACAACAGAGTTAGCTTTTGCGATGAAGCAAGTCGCTCCCAGGCATGAAGAGGCATGGCAACGCGACGCAGTGTCTAGTTCCCTTCTCATGGAACAGGGGTTACAGACGTAACCCGAGACGTTAACTTTCGAGGGACCCTTTTCGAGGGTGTGCAGTTACTGATCGTCTGCTTAGATGCAGGAAGCCCCTTTTTGGGTGACACAAAGCACACCAATAATTGGTCTGACTTCCTCCACTGAGAAGACTTCTGGATATACAAACTCAATGCCCTGACATGGCAGAGCATACGAAGCCTCTCTGCTTCTGCCGCCACATGTGGGTGAAAGGCCTGAAGAACCACTGACCGCGCCAGGTCTAGGATGTTAGATGGCTTCCACACCCCCACAGGCAAACTCCAGGCAAGTTGACGTTATAGCCAAGGCCTGGAGGTCCCCCACTCTTTTAAGAGAGGTAATCCCTGGTGAAAAAAAGTATACTTTATTGTATATTCTCTTTTCAATAGTATATTGCAAATATACTAACAAAATTTTTTTACCATCTTTAAATATATAAAAAGTAAATTAGCTTCATATTTTCACAATACAACTTTTAACACACTTTAAAGTAATTGTATTTTAGTATATTTTCTAAAAATGTATTTTAGAAAAATATACTTAAAATGAAAGTTCTGTATACTTTTTTAAAGTGTACTTATTTGAACATTACTTTAAAATAGATTTTTTTTTTTTATATTTTGAACTGTATGCTCAAAATTGTCATTGTAACAATGCACTGAAAGTATATTTTAAAAATACATTATTTAATATCCTGAAGTTGTAGTATATTTAAAGTTAAATTTGAGTATATTTTTTAAGTTTACTTATTCACAATTCACTTCATTACATTCATATTGCATATTACTTTCAGAAAGTGTTAAAATGTATGACTAATGCATTAAAAGTCCATTTTTAAATATATGCAGTGTACAATTAGCTACTGTAGTTGTGATTTAAGTGTAAATATGTTTAATACGTTTACACTGGCAGAGAAGAACCATATTACAATCGTACACACAAATCTATATTAAACCAACAGCACACGTAAAATACAGGTACACGCAAGAAAATATGAGTTTAGTAGTTAAGTCTTATCAGAATTCAAATGTCTCTTCAACTTGGTCTGTGACCAATCAGATTTTGTTGCTCAATGCCTGCAGCCAATCAGAGGCAGAGCTGCTGACAGTACTCATCTGACTCTCCCTCGGTCACTCACGGGAGGTTTGCAGGTGAAGTACAATGTTGCTATACATTATTTATTTAATAAAACATTGAAAGCGATAAGTACATGGCTCATTCTTGGGAATTCGGACTAGTTCAATCAAGTGACATCTCAGCCTGACCTTGATGGCGACGATAACCGGCTTGGAATAAAATGGCCTACGCGATCCCGAAAAGAACCGGAGAAAAAGTCCTGCTGTTTGGAGGTAAGTAATAATAAGTAAGACTGATAAAAACGTGAATAAAAAGCTGTATGAACATGCTGTCTGACCTTATCTCTGTTACCTTATATTCTGTTAACAGATGCTATTCTTCATGAGTTTCTGCAGTCAGCTGCCTCTGATGTGTAAACGGCCATCAGATGCAACGTTTTTTTTTTTTTATCTTTCAGTGTTCTTTTAATGAAAAACATGGTAAGTTCATTTTGTTCAGTTTTGCTGAAACCATGTGAAGTTTAAATAAAAACCGTTGGGCTTGTTAATGAAATATGTCTCTTCATTATGACGTTGTTACATTTTATTTAATTTAATGGCCTTGAAAACAAATGCATTCAACATTGGGAAAATGTCTCCTAAGTAATTAATTAAATTTAGTTAAATGGTAGAACATTTAAAATACTGTATTTTGTGACAAATAAAGTATACTTAACACAAAAAATATACTTATAACACAAATAAAGTACACTTTAATATCACTAATCAAGCATGTAATTAGTCCCTACACAGGCATATACTTAAAGTGTACTAAGTATACTTGAAGCCAATTTACTTGAAGCCAATTTTCCAATTTAGCACATAAAAGTACACTTTACTTAATTACAACTAAAATATACAAAATTAGTTGTTCCAAAAAAGCACACTTCAAGTTAACTAATCATTAACACACTTGAAGTATACTGATAATTAGCCTGGCTGCAAGTATACTTAGCATACTTTTTTTTCCACTAGGGATTGCCAAGAGAAAGACCATTTTAAATGCCAGGTTCCTCGCTGTCGCGAACTCAAGAGGTTCTAAGGCAGCCAGAGACAGCCCTTTGAGAACCACCGCCAGATCCCAGGTTGGGACTCTGGTACGAGTCACAGGCCTCCTCCTCCATGCCCCACGGAGGAAACGTAGGACCAGCTGATGCCTCCCTAGGGGCCCATCACTTACAGGAGTGTGGAAAGCCACCATGGCAGCCATTTTCACCTTAAGTGTGGACGGGGTAAGACCAGCAGAGAATGGATCTTGGAGGAACTCCAGCACTGAAGCCACCGGGCAGTTAACTGGGTCCAACTCACGCTCTCTACACCAAGTGGAAAACACATTCCACTTTAAGCCATACAATCTCCTCGTGGAAGGAGCTCTGGAACTGAGTATGGTCTCCCCCACTCCAGCCGACAGGCCAGCTTCTAGGTACTGAGCCCCCTCAGGAGCCAGACCTACAGCTTCCATAACTCTGGCCGGGGGTGAAATATTGTGCCCCCCGCCTGAGACATCGCTTCGGTCACGTCTGCACCCAGTGGGGCTGGTTGCATGAGAGAAAACCACAGTGGATAGTGGGTCGTCTCTCGAGATGCGAATAGATCCACTTCCACTGGGCCGAACCTCTCGCATATGGACTTCACCACCTCGGATGAAGTCTCTATTCCCCAGGCCTCAGCCCCTGCTTCGACAGGACGTCTGCTCCCTGAAGCGACCACCGACGTATTGTCTGATCATATCAGAACGTGGTAGCCCTTGATGTCTGGCAGGAAGCTCCTCAGAGCCCTGAACACAGCCAACATATCCAGGCAATTTATATGCCAAGAATGATGATGGTGCTGCCACAGACCCCTGGCAAAGCGGCCATCCATGACCGTGCCCCAGCCAGTGAGGGATGCGTCTGTCGAAACGGTTTTCCAGCAACATGACGCTTCCAACTCTGGGCCTTGGGAGAGAAACCAAGTTTTGTTCCATATGGACAGGGAACGAAGGCATCTGCGTGTAACCCTGATCATACGGAATGGATTTCCCCTCGGGGAGTCCACACGCTCTTTTTTTGTGTTGAGTCTCAACTCCAAGCTCTGAATGTGGCCAAGGATGACATCTCGATGCCAAACTGCCATTTCTCGTGACTGGGCCAATATGAGCGTCGATATAGTTCAGTACACGAATGCCCTGGAGTCTTAATGGAGCCAGAGCTGCATCCATGCACTTGGTGAACGTGTGAGGGGAGAGAGCTAGGTCGAACAGAAGAACCCGATATTGGAACACTTCGCCCCCGAAAGCGAACATTAGGAACTTCCTGTGAGAAAGGATGCGTCCTTTAGATCTAGCGTGACAAACCAGTACTCTGACCTGATTTGATTCACTATAATTGGAATAATGAGCATTTTGAACCTGAACCTCCTCAGAGATCGGTTCAATTGTCTCAGATCTAAAATTGGACGCAACCCCCCCATCCTTCTTGGGAACTATGAAATACCGGCTGTAAAACCCGGACTCCCAGTCTGGAAGAGTAACACATTCTATGGCCTCCTTTACCGACAGGGAGTGAACTTCCTGGTCCATTACCTGAGCCTGCTCTGGGACCACTGCAGTCCAGACCACCCCGTTGAACTGCGGGGGATGGCAACGAAACTGCAGTCTGTAACCTTTTTCTACAGTACGCAGGACCCATAGAGATATATTCGATTGCCATGCCTGGAAAAAAATCTACTAATTCTCCAAGCCTCGTTCCCGACCCCCTGAAGTGGCTGTTTTTGGTGTGCGGATGCAGTCGTTGCCCGGCCGTAAGCACTTGAGGCGGACAAAGCAGAGCGTGTTTGCTGGAAATGCTGGAGTACTGGACGGCAGGATTCCAACACCGATTTCCAGAGGGTTCTGAGGCAGAGACGACCTCAGCAGGAGAAAACCGAACACAATTTTGTACAGGCCTCATCTAAGGGAGCAACTTGACAGGGCTGCAACGACTTCGGGCGGACACTGCGATTAGCAAACCAATGTCATTAGCAAACCCTGGAAACCAATGTGTCCCAAAGCGCTCAAGGCTGCGAGAACGAGCATCGTTTTCCTGAGGGCTCCATGAAGGAGCGAGATCCTCACAATGCACGCAGGCAGCTCCCTCAGAAACTGCCCATGCATGCATTTCTCCCATCTTAGATGATTATTCAGACAAGTGAAACACGGTTTGGAAGATAGGCTGATTTAAAATATCTAACTTATCAAAGTCAGATGATATACCATTTTAATTCCTTAGAATTAAATGCAGCCATAATCACCCTCGGGAGCTGACTGTGCATGCCTCGCAAACCCAAACAGTATCACATGCACACCGATCGCGTGTGACTCTTATTGCAGACCCGTAATCTACACGCTGCCTCGGCAAACGCGAGATTGAGCCTTGCATTAGACTTTTATTCCCTCAAGAATAAAGTCAACAAGAGCAGAGCTACTGATGCATGCTACTAGTGCATGCTTTTCTTTACACATCGAGACATTTTTAAGCCTGGCTGGCCTCATTGAACATGGCCAGGTGGGAGAGCATCCCCAAAGTGTCGTTACCGACGCAGTGTGAGTTCCCTCGAAAAGGAACAGCATATTGCAGCCATGGAAGCAAGCAAACAAACTAGGTCAGAGATCGCAGATTGTACCCGACCTAAAAAACAATGCTAAAAATAAACGTGTGAGAGCGTGTTATAGGCTATATGACAGGTTATAGCCAGATATGACAGCGCTACTGCAGCACGCATCGACGCAGATAAGCAGCTCAGTATCTTTTCAGCAAACTGCCGCAAATGAAAAGTGAAAGTAAGTTGCAGATGCTCAATACACAATCATCATCATCAAAAGTAAAGAAACTAAATGATCTTACCAGTTCTGTTGCGGTGCTCTCTCATTGCAGTCTTTGATTTTGAAATTAGCTGAGGATTAATAAAATGCAGCTCACATCTGTTGTTTTCAGTGACATGATTTGTAATACATTTTGATGCTGGTATCACATAACAGGCTCCATATGTAGGCCTATTTTTTTTCTGATGTTGTAAATTTGCTTGATAACTCACCTGGTACAGCGGTGCACTTCTGATGTGGTGCACTCGGGTTTGAATCCCGTGAAACACAAGTCACAATAAAAGAGCTCAAAGACTTGTAGAAGCTAGGTAAAATGGCATGGTTGCTTCAGCAAATGCATTTTTAGTGTGATGCAAATCGTGCAAGAAGCAACATAATGTCATTTTGCAGAAATGCCACCATAGGTATGCACGTATTTCCAATGAGCCTGGGTTGCAAGACAGACATACATGCATACAAGAGCTGGAATAGCTGCAATAGACTCAGTAGGAACTGAGATCAGCTGTGAGAAAATGGCTTCTGGAACAGGCACTGGAATGGCCTCTTTTGGTGGAACCTACGGAACAGGCTCACACACAGAGTCCAGCTTCTACTTTTATTCGAAAGACAGATAGACTCTTCTGGTAAAGTAATACAGGATTCTTCAGATGAACTCCCCAAAAAAAGACTAGCAGAGCTCACTAGACCAGTAGCTCCCAACCTAGGGTCCTGATGTGTGGTCTTTCGTCCGGAGCACAAGACCACACACCAGTCGATTGTAGTAAAATCGCAATCGGTAGCAGGAAAATAATTGTAATGACGCTACACAATTGGGGATTTTTTGGACAAAACGTTTTTTGCTCAAAATCGGGCTTAAAATCTTCAAGTGTGTGGCCAGCCTTATCTAACCTATCCATTTCAAGTCTTGAAGTCTCTACTAATGAGCTGATTAGTTGATTCTGATGTTTTTAAATAGGAAGAGCATGAGAATGTGTAGTGTTGGGGTGCCTCCAGGAAACAGGTTGGGAAAACACTGTTCTAGGATCCCAGTTTTAAAATCCATGAAACAATTCAAAAACAAGTGTAACTGACCATAAATGACAGAATGAAATGTGAAACAAAGACTCACCAAGAAAACATATCCACAGAAAATGATGAAATGCCAAGGGATAACAAGAGCACACCAAGGGCCCAAGGAGAGTTTAGCATCAATCCTAATCAAAAACACATGAGCAAGCCAATCAAGGTCTTCAGGATTACTAGAAAATTGCAGTCAGCTGAGTTTGTATTGTTGGGGTGCCTCCAGGAACAGGGTTGGGAAGTACTGTTCTAGCATCCCAGTCATATGGCCTAACCTCTTTTACCAAGGTGTGAAATTTTCAACTATATTCAGACACAGCCACAGAGCTCTGCCAAAAGATGATTAATTCAGCCACTGGGTTCAGATTTAGGTCAGACATTCTGTGAAGCAGGTGAGTCTCAAGATATGCAAAGACTGAACACAGTGCGGCTTTGTTGAATAAAAGTGCTGCAATAAAACGTCCATGAAACAATTAAAAAACAAGTTCAATGAAAGTGGAAACTCATGGAGAAAACGCATAAATCCAAAGAAAATGAGTGACAAAAATAACATTTAAAGAAGGACCAAGTAGAACACTGTGATATTTATGCTCATGCCAATAAGACACATCAAACTAAAGTAGAAAACTAAAGACAAGAGACAACCTTCTTTATAACAGTCACTAAAATCACAAAACATACTGGAATCTTAACAGTTTGTTGGTCGAAGTAGTGCTGGGGTAAATTCTGATTTGTTTACTGAAGCAGTAATTGCTGTAAATAGTGGTTAAAAAACTTTCCAGAAAAGTTAATGCTGGCTTGTAAACACCTTCTAACAACAATTGGTCTATGACGATTATTCATTCTCATTTATTCTTCTCTCAATCTGTTGAGGGCAGACACGAGTAAAAACATTAATACACTTAAGAACTGTTTTATTGAAATTTACATTGTAATTAGAATTGAAAATCTAATTCCTGAATTTGAAGAACTTTTCAACAATAACCACAATGTAAATGCAATTTTGATGAGATTGAGGCCCTTGCCCAGGCGACCCAGCCGGGGGTGATCAGCCCCGCCTTGTGTCCAAGTGGCGCAGTCAGCCACGGACCCCCCTCTGGAACCACAGCCATTGGGAGGCCTTTTCAGTATCCTCTGATACCAAGAAGGTTAAGGATTCACTGTATTGATCTGCCAGCAAAGCCCCGATGCCCAACTTCATCTGGCTCACAGCGTGCTCTCCAGCCGTTGCTCCAGCACTCTGCGATCAGGCCTGCATATTTAGCCTTCTTGCTAGGCTTCCTCTATCTGGTCTTCTCAGGGGGACAGTCAGTTCTAGCAAAACCACTTGCTTTGTCGATGCCAATGTTAAATATGTTAAACTACAAAAATATACTTTATGTATTTAATATCACTTTATTAAGTAATGTATTTGCTGTTTACCTTTGATGATCCAATTCAAACATACTAATAAGCAAAAACAACTATAGATAAACATCACTTTTTTTTTCTTGGTGAAGTAAGAGTGTTGAACCTTCTCTGGTGTCCTATTCTTCTGTGATCCAGATTTACATTTGCCAAAAATATAACTTTTTTTTATATTAAAAATAAACAAGCAAACCCAGCCCAGATGAGAAAAAGTTACATAACATTAATTTAAATAAAAAGTAACAGAATTGGTTACTTTTTTTTAGGGAATAATGCACTATTGAAATTCATTACTTTTAAAAGTAACTTTCCCCAACACTGGTCATATAAACATCTTACTGCAACATCTTACTCTGATTTTTGGAAATAATTATTGGTGCACATGTAAACGTAGTCAATCATGCAGTTCTTTCCTGTTTATTACCTTAACTGCTTTGAAGCAATCTGTATTGTATGCGCTGTGTACATAATGCAACTTGACTGGAGTGCTGAACTGCAGATCTGGTACAAACATTTTAACGGCTGTTTTCTCACTGCTGTCATTTTTATTGTGTGTCTGTTGTGTTATTGAGAGGAAAGAACACAGCACATATTCAAATATTCATCTAAACTTTGTTCTCATCATTGTGGGCAGCATCTGAATGATCGCTAACAGTGTATCGCTGCAAAGGTATTTCAAACTTCTTTTAAACCCTAAGCGAAGAACAAAAAAGAACTTCGCCGTGAGTATATCAGGGGCTTTATATTCACTTTACCTGCATATGTTTGGATTGTGGGGATACCAGAATACCCCAGGAAAACCCACTCCAACACAGGACTCACACCTTTCTTGCTGTGATGCCACAGTGCTACCCATTAAGCCACCCTGCCACCAAAAAAGATTAAAATCAATTGAAGTTTTCATTAGAAATTCCCTCTCATTCCTCTCCATTCATAAAACCATTTGGCCAATCAGCCCAGCGGGAATTCTTCTTCTTTTGTCCAGATGGCCTAGCTGCTATATCCCAAGACAATGAAGAAAAATCTGCAAATAATTCATGTCAAATAATATATATTTTATAATATAATAATATTTCACTGAAGAAATCGATTTCCCTTGAATTAGAATTGCATGTTGGACTTGTGACCTTAAGCAGCGATAGTTCGAGCACCTTAACGCACCTGGGGTTCCTTAAGATCATAATGAAACTTGAACTGAAGCCTATAATTACTTTCAGCTGTATTTAACAGACACTCATGTGCCTCTGTTAAACTATTGTGATCAAGCATTTGGTTTTCATTAGTACTGTATTCTGCACAAGAAAGAGGGAAAAAAGTATGGCAGTAATTATGGACCATCATTGCAGATTTTAGATATTGACAATCATATCATGAATTCAATTAATGTTCCAACTAGTCTGGTTAGTTTCAGCTTACATAAATTGTCTTGGAGAATAAGATTAAATAATGATGAAAGAGATCAAATAAAGAATTTAACATGAAAAAACTTTGAGTGTATTCATATTGCATGTGGGAAAAGGCTATTTAAAAAGTTTTTTAGGGTTCAAGTACTCAAATAGTACCTTGAGTAAAATCCTCTAGTGCCACCATCAGCTCAAATTTGAACTTTTCTTCTGTTTATAAATTTTGAGCCCTTTGGTATAGAAATTGATTGGTATTTTTTTCTTTTGCATTCTCTCCTCATCCCGAGTGGATTAAATCAGGCTTTTTCAATTAACCAAGTCAATTCATTTTCATCATATAAGCTGAATTGAAAATAGCATTTGTTCATTCATTTATTTAGTTCCAGTGAGCTCATCCTTTTACCGGCACATTTTCCAAAAAGTCTTACATCATCTGATAGGAAGGCATGATGTGTTTCAGTGTGGTTTTGTTATAAAAACCCAAATTGGGTGAACGTTTTTAAAGCTTATGCTTAAACTTCCAAATGATAATAAAATAGGCTATGTATGCTTAATTCTACACGAAATTCAGAGGTTTTCAGAAGTTTAAGGAAGTGACAGAGAGGGTTTTAAATTGGTAATGTAAAACCAGAATTGATATTGATCATATGATCAAATAATAATACATATATTGATGATATAATCAGATGAATTAACTACTGTACTGTAGAGTGTATTTAACTACTAAAATACTAAGTCTGGTAAATTAAAAAAATAACACAATAAAAAATAAAACAATCATGCTCCCTGCCTTGTACACAGATAGCAATCCAGTTTGAAGTAACACTTTTATTTTTGTACCACCATTTTTTTTCAACTTCACAGTCAGAAATTGTCTCGGGTCACTTCTTGTCTGAAGGAGACGTGGGCAGGCATTCCTGAAGCATGGCAACGAGACACTGTCTCGTTCCCCTTCTCAGGAAATGTCTTGGTTACGTATGGTAACCCTCGTTCCCTGAAGGAGGGAACGGAGACGTACGTCGGACGTCACCGACGAATTGGGGATTACTTCAGGGAGCCCCTATCAGCTTCGAGATATAGAGAACCGGCCAATGACTATTGGCGTGCGAGATTTGCATCTCGCGCTCCGCCCCGCCCCGCAGACGTTCCCTTTCAGTCGGTCACGTTCGACGTACGTCGGACGTCACCGACGAATTGGGATCCCTTTGGAAAACGCCACAGTTACTACCACTTCCAGCGCCCAGCGAGAGCCCCTCAGACCCCGTCTGTTGCGGGCGGGAAATTCATGCAGGGAGAGTCACACTGCTGTTCCGCAAGACCCATTCAGCAGACTATTGGATAACGCTGGGAAAGCGTGCCCAGAGGGACGCTGCGGAAGCCACATCATGCCCGAAGGGAGTTACCATGTGGAGAATACACGTATGGACTGGCCGTGGGCAGTGCAACATACGGAATTCCCAGGGGTGGCCCTGGCCAAACAGGCGGGGGAACAACACCTAACTGAGACGGCAGAGCGCTCTGCCGAGGGAAAGACACGGGCTTGCCGTAGGGAGCCGTACCGTGGGGGTCACAACATATGGAACCCAGCCTAACACAAGTTCCACCAATGCATACGAGTGTTAGACCTGGCGTCGGACGCTCCGCCACATCCGACTGCTGCGGGTTGCGGAGGACTCAACAGGGTTCGCCGTTCTGGGGAACTCGACTGGAGCATATAAGCGCACGTATCCGTTCCATAGGGAAGGGAGTGGCGCAGCAAGCCGACACTTAGAACGGGCACTTCGGTGTTACTGACTATGGGAAGCGAGCACACAGGAAGATACTGGCTCTACACGGAGACTATAAAATCTAGCGAACGTGTTAGGTGTCGCCCAGCCCGCAGCTCTACAAATATCTGTCAGCGAGGTGACACGAGCCAACGCCCAGGAAGAAGCTACGCCCCTAGTGGAGTGGGCTCTTAACCCGAGCGGGCAGGGCACGTCTTGGGTTTGATACGCCAAGACGATGCCATCCACTATCCAGTGGGCCATCCTCTGCTTGGAGACAGGCTTTCCCTTCTGCTGGCCTCCATAACAGACGAAGAGCTGCTCTGAGGTCCTGAAGCTTTGCGTTCTGTCCACGTAAGTCCGCAGAGCGCGGACTGGACAGAGAAAAGCTAGGGCTGGGTCTGCCTCCTCCGAAGGCAGCGCTTGCAGGCTCACCACCTGGTCCCGGAAGGGAGTGGTGGGAACCTTGGGCACATATCCGGGCCGGGGTCTCAGGATTACATGAGAGTTACCGGGCCCGAATTCCAGGCACGATTCGTCAACCGAAAATGCCTGCAGGTCCCCTACCCTCTTGATAGAGGCCAATGCAGTCAGGAGTACTGTCTTCAGAGACAGGATTTTTAACTCAGCTGACTGCAAAGGCTCAAAGGGCGCTCTCTGCAGTGCGGTTAGCACCAGAGTTAAGTCCCAAGAGGGTATAGAGGGAGGCGAGGCGGATTTAGTCTCCTCGCCCCCCTAAGGAACCTGACGATCAGATCATGCTTCCCTAGAGACTTACCATCTACCATGTCATGATTAGCGGCGATAGCGGCAACATAGACTTTGAGGGTGGAGGGAGACAGCCTTGGCTCCAACCCATCCTGTAGGAAGGAAAGCACAGAACCGATCGAACATCTCCGGGGGTCTTCTCGGCAAGAAGAACACCAGTCGACGAACAGGTTCCACTTCAACGCATAGAGGCGCCTCTTAAAGGGAGCTCTAGCGGAAGTGATGGTGTCTACCACAGCCTGTGGTAGGCCACCTAGAACCGCCGCGTCCCGTCCAGGGACCAGACATGGAGTTTCCAGAGGTCCGGACGCGGGTGCCATAGGGTGCCCCGTCTCTGAGTCAGAAAGTCCTTCCTCAGAGGAATGGGCCAGGGAGGTGCTGTCGCGAGAAGCACTAGTTCCGGGAACTAAGTCCGGTTGGGCCAATACGGAGCAACTCCTGGCACCCAGAGATTTTGGAAACTGCTCTTTTTTTGAAAATTTGGGTACCGCTGGCGCTGGGGCCAGCGGCGGAACAGAAATCAAACAAAAGATTCTCCCCCGGCCCTCCTCCGGGGGAAGGAGTGGTGCTGCAGCCATCTCCTGAAGAGCAGTCTCCTCCATCTCTGGGTGGCCCGTCTCAGGGTCTCTTACGACGGAGCTTGCCACCTGGCTTGGCAGGGCTGGACGTCCTTCCCACGGCCGGCTCCACACTTACGCCCGGGTGGAGGCAGCAGCTGGCCGCCGGGGCAGGATGTGTTTGATCGCCTCCGTCTGCTTTTGGGCGGCCGAGAACTGCTGGGCAAAGCTCTCGACCGCATCGCCGAACAACCCGGCCGAGGAAACGGGGGAGTCCAGGAACCGATACCAATAGAACGGGCGGTGACTTTCGTCGCCCGGAGGAGCTCTGGGTTAGGCCTACCCTTGTGCATGTCCATGAGTGCCTGGGCCTGATGCACCTGGAGCAACGCCATGGCATGCAAGGCGGACGCAGCCTGGCCACAAGACCTGTAAGCCTTAGCAGTCAGACTGGAAGAGAACTTACAGGCCTTGGACGGGAGCCGCGGGTCACCGCGCCAGTTGGAAGTCCCTCTCACGAAGGGAGACCTAGCAACACTCAGGGGAGCTTTAAGAGTGGAGGCCTCAGCAAGACGACTCTATAAAGCGAGAAGAGGTCTACCTACATTCTATGCTAAGGACTGCTTATCAAGGTGGCTCAAAAGGAGCCTAACACTCCCCGATTGCACTTGCGCCAGTTACCCCTTAATTGGAGATGTGGGAACACATGGCGTGGTTCCTTTAACCATAGATGGCTGGCCTTATCTACTCTCTCCATGAGAAGCTCCTTGTCGTCTACTGAAGATCACAGAAGTCTAGTCCATGCTTGATATGCCTCCGATGTTGAAGTGACAGTCTGCTTTCCCAGATGACATGGGAGACTAAGTAGATACGCTGTTGTTTTTAATGACTTCAAATCCATGACTTGTCTGCATGGGCGACATTAGGGGGGGGCAAGGGGGGGCAGATGCCCCCCATATTTATTGTAGTCATGGAGTTTCCCGATGTGAGCCGTCAGCTCCGCTACAAGTTGGAGCAAGTCAGGCCTCCACAGAATGGTCCATTCAGAACATAATCGAGAAAAACTCACTGTTCAGAGAGTCAAACTCTTTAAGTTATTCTTAACTGTGGCGATGAACACCACATTGTGTGAAAGAAATTTTTCTTGCTTGCGCCAACTGAAAACACACAATGAGAAACACCATGAGACAGGAGAGACTCTCAGACATTGCAGTAAGCTACTGAACATTGAACGGGCCATTCATGTGGATTTGGATAAAACAGTTAATCGTTTCGATGTCGTGCCCGTGGACGCTGTTTAGCCTTTCACAGTAGAGTAGTGGACGGGTACGCAAGGCATATTAAATAATTATTATGATTAGGCTACTTTTTTTATTAAAATAATATTACAATTTATTTGGCCCACAATATTTCACAGTGCATCAACGCATAACCGACATGCTGTGAGAATATAAAGGTTAGTTAGATTAGCTTACTCCTTATTTAAAAAACAACTTGTTTAACACAAAATACATCTCGATTCACGAAAATATTTTTTTTTCACAAAGTGAAATATTAAGAAAATAAATTTGATTAATCTCTCATCGTCTCTAAGAGAATATGCACAGTTAATGCAGCATCAGAGGCCATAAGCTTGGTTAGTTTTTACCTTCAGTTTCTGTAGTGAATAATTGACTGGCGTTTAAGACTTCTTCACCGGCATAACTCTCGCGCAAAGTTTGCACATTGCGATATGATATTCACTGGCTCGCCCTCATGGTTTAAGATGCAAATATTTTCAATATTGTAACATGGCATTTTTCTTTATTACCAGTTACTCGCAAAATGATGGACAAATATGGACACATTTCGAATGTGTAATTTCCTGTGATAACAAAATTAAGTAAATTATTAAATAGGCTGAATGAGTAGCCTAAATAAAAAAGAAGGTAAATAAACAAGTAACAAGCAAACTTAAACTAGTTTGCTTAAAATGTCTGTGAATACTTTGCTGATGCAGGTACAAAAAAGAAAATTCTTGCCCCCCCCTAACTCAAGAGTCAAATGGCACCCATGTTTGTTTGTATAGCATCCTTATTTGAAATGAGCTTCTCAAATCTGGCCTTTTGCAGTAGAGGAATTGTTACACTGATGTTAGATATGCCAAGATCCACCTCCGTCTTCGTGTGAACATATCCCAAGGGACATTCTTTAGGGAGTCGCATCCACTGTTTCACCTCTGTCTGGACAGTGATGTCTATTCTCCTCAAAGTGTTCCGATGAGCACTCCCAGCTCATGAGTCAGCTTGGGTAGCAGGTAGGTGTTCAGAATTTCAAGGCGTTGATATGGTTTCAATGGTGCGGCTGTGAGCTCAGAGAGCATTCCAGTCAGCTTATGGGTAGACTTCGGCAGTATCTGTCCTTTCCAGTTAAAGTTAAACCCTAGGTACCTCTGTTGGTCAGTTACTCCCATCGGCTTAGTGACACCTCCGTGTGTTTCAAAGGATCTCAGCAGGAGGACCATGCATTTCCTTCTCTTATCCTTAGTTATTGTTATTGCTGCAGCCTTTTAACGACTCTGTTTTGCTGTGCACATCTTCCATTGTGCGTGAAAAAAATTCCAAATCTGTAGCAGGTGGTTTAGGGTCTCTGTTGCGTGGCATGCACCCCTGTATTTGTTTTGTCGATCGGTGCCGGGTTTCTTCTTCATGACTTCCTTGATTTAGTAGATAGAACTCCTTCCCATAGCAGTATTCCGCGTGGATGTAATCTCGGGTACACTCGCTCTGGTTTCTTCAGCCACAAATGGCTATCTGCATCAATGTCTGGGAGTGTTAAATCCCGCCCATCCACAGACTGCGAAAGGAGCTTAGACCTTAGCTGTGTTCCAATTTAAGTCTGGACCCTGCAAAGGCCGCATTCCAAGGCCGATTGCATCACCGCAGCACATCGAAGGCTGTCCCAATTCAAGTCTGGACCCTGCGAAGGCCACATTCCAAGGCCGATTGCATCACCGCAGCACATCGAAGGCTGTCCCAATTCAAGTCTGGACCCTGCGAAGGCCGCATTCCAAGGCAGATTGCGTCACCGCGGCGCGACGAAAGCTGCTGCAATTCGAAAGCGACTTGAAATGTGCCCTCCTTTTCTGTCACAGGCAATGGAGGATACAACTAATGGCTCCTTCGCAGCCTACCCTACCCCAGAATTCATTGCGTGCTGGTGATGACAGGATTTGTATAGACTGGTCTGCATTCCCGCAGCACCCGATCAGATTTCTTGCGGTGCAGGATTCAATTTCCCAGTGAAAGACAGTAGCGGTCGGTAACTCTGGGGTACTTTGGACGGTAGCGGCCGAGACAACTTGAAGTGAACAAAACTTTTTCTAGTGGTGCATTAACACAATTCCAAGTTCCATGCCCTGAGCAACCTGGCAATATAATGTTTCATTTAACAATTTTAACTTGCATACATTTTATTTCTCAACCATTCTCTTAAGAAGAGGAAACAGTCTTTCCATTCTCTCCCTGCTCTTTTTTTCTTTTTCTTTTATCTTGCGTTTTTCTGCATGTTCTTTAAATACAAATTAGAGGTATTTTTTTCGTCTCGCTCCCACTATAGGTTTTATTCCGCACCCCCTGCTCCTGCTTAAAATTCACTCCGTGTTCACCCACCATCCGTTAAGAATTAAAAAATTTTTAGATTTCGTTTCCAGAATCTCACATTTAAATTTCCCCTACAGGAAGAGAGAGACTGGTGATAACAAATATAAAATGTTGGCTATACAATATTTTGTATTTATTTTGTCTTATCATAGGGTACTGTCACCGTAAAAAAGAGCTCAAAAATAGGCTAAATCAAATGAATAATGGATTTACCTGATTATAACTGCTTTCACTGATATTGTATCTATTTTCGTTTATGTAAATAATGTATTTGTTTTTATATTTTTATTTGTTTTGTATGTTGAAAAATACGTACTATTAAATGCATTAAAAATTTATGTTTTTAGTACAATACAAATATACTATAATGCATTTTAATACATTTAATAGTACGTCTTTTTCACCTGGGTGTCTTGGCCAGGACCTTCTTGTAAAAGAGATTTTAAATCTCAAGGTCTAAAGGTTATAAAATCTTAAATCTATATAAGAATCTTAAATCTAAAGGTTATAAAATACGACATCTTTCACTCAAAATTATAAGACAAAAATACAAATAAACAGAAGTGGGCGTGTTTGTACTTTTATTTACTTTTGTTTTATACAAAATATTCAATTAACTACCACAAACTATGCATCATTTGAAAGCTAAAACACTCAAGATTTGTGTTCTGAACTTGTTTTTGCAATAAATACACCAGAGAGGAAAGGGTTAAATGAAATGCTGAAGCACTAGCTATTTAAACATTAGCATAATAAATGCAGTACTCATCTTTCATCTCCTACTGTGCAGATCAGATCGGACGAATCCAAGAAACACCAGCATACATGTCAGTGTAAGGGTCCACTCTTCAAAATGCATCCCACTTTTTAATCCAAAACAATGAAAAAATAGGGAAAAAAACTAAAAATCCTCCTTTGTTTGCATGAGCCTTTTTGAGTTAGAGTAATCAACCATGTCCATTTTCAATGAAATATCGATTCTAATCAGTTTCTGGCGATCTCCCCTGTACTTTGGACTCTTCCTCTCAAGTTAAACCCCTTCCGGTTCTGCGTTCCACTCCACTTTTAGACACGCACTTGCGTACTTCCCTAAGCACTTCCCCTCGGGGGAATCCCCGCCGCCATTTTGAAGTGCGTTCCACTTCGTGAAGTGGACAAGGTAAGTTTAAATGGACAGACCCTTGCTCCCTCGATTATGTACACTTCAGGCAGCTTCATATTCTATGATATTTGAAATATTTTTAAAAACATTTAAAACAACGAATGCTGCAGTAAACAATTTCGTAAAGGAAAATAAATAAATAAATAAATCAACTCCATAGTACATTCCAAGCATCAAGGGCTTAGGACGTTCCAGTTCAGTCCAGCAAAGGTTCCGCCAGTAGTGGGCACTCATGCAACGTAAACAATGACGCACATCCGAGTGAATGAGACGAAGGGAAGTTAGCAAGTGAAGGGCATGATAAAAACGAACTGGAACGCAGCACAGGTCTCTCTACTTCAATCACAGTCTTTCTGGTGACTCATTATATACAGGAAGCGCATTACTGGCTCCGCGAGGTGTCAGTCAAAGCACCCATGGTTTTCGTTGGATAAAGTCAATCAATGCCTAGCCAATGCCTTGCCAGCAAAGGTTTGATTGATGGACGTAGTAACCAATCAAAAGGCATTATCTTGCGCAGTGTTTGTAAGCATTATTGGTGAATAATACTCGTGGTTACGTTTCCATGACACATGGGCGCGCACCTGCCAGTTATGCACACACCTAATCGCAGCTCGCAGACTCTATTTTTTAATCAAAAAATTAAATTTTAATTAAATTAAATTTTAAATTAAATAAAATTTTTATTAAATTTTTAATCGACTAAATGAGTTTTTTACACATTGTAAATTCTGTAAATAGTTGCTTTCGTTTTTCAGTAACTGTATATTCATTATAATTAGCAGATTATTGCAGATTTATTTGAATGAAAAACTACTCTTTACAATTACAAATGTTCTGAAATAAATGGCCTTTTTGAAAGGACGCCTAGTCTATTCTTGATATAAAAGCTTACAGAAGCTACATTTTTGAGAGTATCATCCTCAAATTTGAATCAAAACATGATCAGACATTCAGTTTTATATTTAGGTTATTTTCAGGCCTTAACATTAAAGTCTCATTCATTTTTCCCTAAGTGAATTGAAATAAATAATTTAAAAAAAAATGTGAGTCACTTACATGTATATTTTCCCTTGTTTTACTCTGTTGCTATACTACTTTGAGTTATTATGAATTTCAAGTGTCTAGTTTAAATTAAGACCAGATTTATGAATATAGACCATAGGGTTTAAGCTGCAGACATTTTTATTTGGGTATGTCGTTTTCAGAAAATTCTAAAAGAAATAGGGGCGCAGGTTAAGAGTTTAAACCTAGGCCTATATATTATTTATTTTCGTTATGTAACTTGAAATATGTAGGCTAAATAAAAGAGAAGTGATTGTTCCGTACATTGTTTATTTTTGTAATGCAAGTAATTCTTATATAAAACATTCTTCTATATATTTATTTTCTTTTCATGTAAATTACAATGTGTAGGCTAAATAAAAAATAAATAGTTCTATACATTACTTTAAGTACTTACAAAAATAACTTAAGTTTAACATCAGAAACAACAAAAATTTAAATTAACAGTAGTTAAAATATTTCATTGAGCTGAGTGGGAGACGCTGCATGCTGGACCGGGATGGGCTGTACAGTAGAGACCCTGGTAAGGCCTCTGCCATCGGGACATCATCTGGGATGAGGGCATATTTCCACTGTGCTGTCTAACAGGTTTGCAGGGCTGACTCATTTGACGGCTACCATGTCTTAAAGTACAATATATGCCTCTGAGATGATGTGGAGTTGAATAAAGACTTGGACTTAAATACAAAGTAAATGTATAAATGTGAAAATATATTGTAACAGTTACATATAACATAAGAAATAAACTGTTAACTAATACGTGGGTTGTGAGTGTTGGGTATGTAAAAAAGTAATTCATTACTAGTTACTAATTACATCTTCAATAGTGTAATTAGATTACTGTACAAATTACTCTCTCCAAAAAGTATTTAATTACTTATTACTAATTTCTAAATCCTATATCTGTTACAATACAGGAGGGACAGAGACCAAGGGATGCAGGTAACGGATGTTTATTGACCAACCAGAAGAGTAAATAGCAGTGCAGGTGAGTGAATGTGGAATTGCCAGGTAACTGATATGGATGACTGAGTGATACTGTCCTTGTCCTTTGCAGATATAGCGGGCTGGAGACTGACTGGAGCAGAGAAGACACAGGAGAACTCACACGAGAAGAACAACGAAGGAGACTTCATGGAGACACACTGGAAACAGGTAAGTAGCTTGAAGCAGTCCTAGTCCAAGGTAAGTCTTGATGCTAACTACCAGACAATGACTGTTCTTCTTCTTCTTCTTCTGTATTTTTAATGGCGGTTGGCAAACCAGTTTTGGTGCATTTCCGCCACCTACTGGGGTGGAGTGTGAAGCTTTGATGGACAAGGAAGATGGAGGAAAAAAAAAATTCTTCGAATCAAATGTGTTTTCTTAAGATATTCCAATAAAGCAGTGGTCAGTTTTGAATTATTGTTCAGCAAGTTCATTAATGCTATCCTTTTAATTCCCACAGCCTTAGCCTCTTCTATGAGCTGAGATATTTCTTCTTTAAAACCAGCGCATTTTAATAGAATATGTTCGACTGTTTCTGGTAATCCACATTTGCTGCACAATCCTGTATCATGTTTACCAATTTTAAAAAGTGATTGATTCAAAGCTGTGTGTCCAATACGAAGTCGAGAAATTACTGTGTCAGCCCTTCTTTTTCCACAAACTTTTCTCACATTTCCGACTTCTTTATTTATTTCAAATAAGAATCTTCCCTTTCCTTCCTGTATCCATGACTCTTGCCATCTATTCTTCACTATCTTTTTAATAATACCCTTCATTTCAGCTTTCCCCAAAGGGACATTATCGTTTATATGTGTATGCTTTAAGGCCTTTTTTGCCAATTCATCTGCCATTTCATTTCCTGCAATGCCCACATGAGCAGGAATCCACAGAAAAAAGACTTTTACTCCTGACTGATTTATTTTGAACACAGTCTGAAAAGATTCTATAAGAATATCCTGTTTTGAGTCAGATTTTCCATTCTTTAGACTAATAAGGCTTGATAAGGAATCAGAACAAATCACAACTTGAGGCAACGGTGCCTCTTCCACCTATTGAAGAGCCAACTGAATTGCAATCAATTCTGATGAATAAACAGATACAAAATTAGATGTTCTATTACTTATTTTAAAATCCAGCTGTGGAATTACTACCGCAAAAGCTGTAAGCCCAGATTCAGGATCTTTTGAGCCGTCAGTAAATATTTGAGTACACCCATGATACTCTTGATCTACACTCACCTAAAGGATTATTAGGAACACCTGTTCAATTTCTCATTAATGCAATTATCTAATCAACCAATCACATGGCAGTTGCTTCAATGCATTTAGGGGTGTGGTCCTGGTCAAGACAATCTCCTGAACTCCAAACTGAATGTCAGAATGGGAAAGAAAGGTGATTTAAGCAATTTTGAGCGTGGCATGGTTGTTGGTGCCAGACGGGCCGGTCTGAGTATTTCACAATCTGCTCAGTTACTGGGATTTTCACGCACAACCATTTCTAGAGTTTACAAAGAATGGTGTGAAAAGGGAAAAACATCCAGTATGCAGCAGTCCTGTGGGCAAAAATGCCTTGTTGATGCTAGAGGTCAGAGGAGAATGGGCCGACTGATTCAAGCTGATAGGAGTAGCAACTTTGACTGAAATAACCACTCGTAACGACCGAGGTATGCAGCAAAGCATTTGTGAAGCCACAACACGCACAACCTTGAGGCGGATGGGCTACAACAGCAGAAGACCCCACCGGGTACCACTCATCTCCACTACAAATAGGAAAAAGAGGCTACAATTTGCACGAGCTCACCAAAATTGGACAGTTGAAGACTGGAAAAATGTTGCCTGGTCTGATGAGTCTCGATTTCTGTTGAGACATTCAGATGGTAGAGTCAGAATTTGGCGTAAACAGAATGAGAACATGGATCCATCATGCCTTGTTACCACTGTGCAGGCTGGTGGTGGTGGTGTAATGGTGTGGGGGATGTTTTCTTGGCACACTTTAGGCCCCTAAGTGCCAATTGGGCATCGTTTAAATACCACGGCCTACCTGAGCATTGTTTCTGACCATGTCCATCCCTTTATGACCACCATGTACCCATCCTCTGATGGCTACTTCCAGCAGGATAATGCACCATGTCACAAAGCTCGAATCATTTCAAATTGGTTTCTTGAACATGACAATGAGTTCACTGTACTAAAATGGCCCCCACAGTCACCAGATCTCAACCCAATAGAGCATCTTTGGGATGTGGTGGAACGGGAGCTTCATGCCCTGGATGTGCATCCCACAAATCTCCATCAACTGCAAGATGCTATCCTATCAATATGGGCCAACATTTCTAAAGAATGCTTTCAGCACCTTGTTGAATCAATGCCACGTAGAATTAAGGCAGTTCTGAAGGTGAAAGGGGGTCAAACACAGTATTAGTATGGTGTTCCTAATAATCCTTTAGGTGAGTGTATATATTGTTATGTAATCTTTCTCTGATAGTCATTTATTTCCTCCAGTAAGTTTAGGTCGACCAATGGCATTGGGAATAACCACGGGGGTATAGCTGATATTGCCACTGTCGGACTAATTTCATACTCAAAAATTCCCATTCTTTGTGCCTCATTATTAGCATCCCATCCAAAACTTGCTATTTGTGAATATTCATATTCCCAGCAGTTCTTAAGAACATCTTTAACAGGGTGGCTATTCTTGTGTCCTTTTACTGATATCCAATGAACCATTTTCAACTGTTGCCACCTATACAGGTGCTGGTCATATAATTAGAATATCATCAAAAATTTGATTTATTTCACTAATTCCATTCAAAAAGTAAAACTTGTATATTATATTCATTCATTACACACAGACTGATATATTTCAAATGTTTATTTCTTTTAATTTTGATGATTATAACTGACAACTAAGGAAAATCCCAAATAAAGTATCTCAGAAAATTAGAATATTGTGAAAAGGTTCAATATTGAAGACACCTGGTGCCACACTCTAATCAGCTAATTAACTCAAAACACCTGCAAAGGCCTTTAAATGGTCTCTCAGTCTAGTTCTGTAGGCTACACAATCATGGGGAAGACTGCTGACTTGACAGTTGTCCAAAAGACGACCAGTCACACCTTGCACAAGGAGGGCAAGACACAAAAGGTCATTGCAAAAGAGGCTGGCTGTTCACAGAGCTCTGTGTCCAAGCACATTAATAGAGAGGCGAAGGGAAGGAAAAGATGTGGTAGAAAAAAAGTGTACAAGCAATAGGGATAACCGCACCCTGGAGAGGGTTGTGAAACAAAACCCATTCAAAAATGTGGGGGAGATTCACAAAGAGTGGAGTCAGAGCTGGAGTCAGTGCTTCAAGAACCACTACGCACAGACGTATGCAAGACATGGGTTTCAGCTGTCGCATTCCTTGTGTCAAGCCACTCTTGAACAACAGACAGCGTCAGAAGCGTCTCGCCTGGGCTAAAGACAAAAAGGACTGGACTGCTGCTGAGTGGTCCAAAGTTATGTTCTCTGATGAAAGTAAATTTTGCATTTCCTTTGGAAATCAGGGTCCCAGAGTCTGGAGGAAGAGAGGAGAGGCACACAATCCACATTGCTTGAGGTCCAGTGTAAAGTTTCCACAGTCAGTGATGGTTTGGGGTGCCATGTCATCTGCTGGTGTTGGTCCACTATGTTTTCTGAGGTCCAAGGTCAATGCAGCCGTATACCAGGAAGTTTTAGAGCACTTCATGCTTCCTGCTGCTGACCAACTTTATGGAGATGCAGATTTCATTTTCCAACAGGACTTGGCACCTGCACACAGTGCCAAAGCAACCAGTACCTGGTTTAAGGACCATGGTATCCCTGTTCTTAATTGGCCAGCAAACTCGCCTGACCTTAACCCCATAGAAAATCTATGGGGTATTGTGAAGAGGAAGATGCGATATGCCAGACCCAACAATGCAGAAGTGCTGAAGGCCACTATCAGAGCAACCTGGGCTCTCATAACACCTGAGCAGTGCCACAGACTGATCGACTCCATGCCACGCCGCATTGCTGCAGTAATTCAGGCAAAAGGAGCCCCAACTAAGTATTGAGTGCTGTACATGCTCATACTTTTCATGTTCATACTTTTCAGTTGGCCAAGATTTCTAAAAATCCTTTCTTTGTATTGGTCTTAAGTAATATTCTAATTTTCTGAGATACTGAATTTGGGATTTTCAAAATTAAAAGATATAAACATTTGAAATATATTAGTCTGTGTGTAATGAATGAATATAATATACAAGTTTCACTTTTTGAATGGAATTAGTGAAATAAATCAACTTTTTGATGATATTCTAATTATATGACCAGCACCTGTATACCAAAGGCATTTCTCCCATTTCCACCTGTAATGCAGCAACTGGAGATGTCCTAAAAGCACCACAGCAGATTCTTAAAGCTTGAGATTGTATACTTTCAACCTTTTTAATCTGCGATGCTGATGCTGAAGAATAAACAATGCTACCATAATCTATTGTAGATCTTATTACAGCACAATATATTCTTCTTAATGATGTCCGATTTGCTCCCCAATCTATCCCAGCCAAGCATCTGAGTATATTAATTCCCTTCTTACATTTATTTACTATATTTTTAATATGCAATCCAAATGTTGCCTTAGAATCCATCCATATTCCTAAGAACTTGATTTCTGATACTTGTTCTAAAACCTGTTTATACAACCTTAGACTTATTTTTGGTATTTTTTTCTTCCTTTAAGGTTTGAGGTTTTAGCCATGACTCTTGAATACAAATAATATGTGGTTTATTTTCTAATTGGTCTATACATTTTTTTAATTCTTGTCCATTAGCTATTAAGCTTCTTGCATTCCATTGTAGTAGAATAAAAACCATTAAGATCCAGCTCCACATGGTGCCTGCGAGTTATTCATCTGTATTTTAATAATCTCATTTATTTGTTCAACCGTAATTCCTTCAATTTCCAAGTACTTTCCAGCTGCTCTTATTATTATTCTTATCTTTCAGATCTGCTTTCTGTTTGCGCAGAACAAGTAATCACTTCAGCCATGAAAGCAATAAATGCTGTTCTCAACTACCATTGTTTTGTCACTCACACTACATTGATTCTCACATGGGTTTATCGATGTTTTCTCAGAATCATTTTGCTCTTTCTGTTTTTCTTCTTTCCGTATACTTTTGATTGCATCCGCATAAGACAATCCCTCTACCACTTTTACATTTTGAACCTTTTCTGCCTCTTTCCTGACCTGGCTAGCACCATACCCCCCCCCACAATTGCAACACTTCGGAATCACTCCGTTTCCACATTTTCCATATTAGTGTTCACCTCCGCATCTTGCACATCGTTGTTTACCTTTACAAACCGCAGCCACGTGCCCAAATCTCTGACACTTGTAACATCTAACTGGAGGAGGGACATACGGTCGAACAACATAGCTAACACTCTATTGGGAAGTTTTTCCTCATCAAACTGAATCATTACTGATAGACTGTCCATTTTCTCGTTATCTCTGACATATTTCAGTCGCTTAACATCCATTACTGAAGCCCCAGAGACATTTTCCTTTATATCCTCAACCGATACATTTGTAGAAACTCCTGTAATGACTCCTCTAACCCATTTCCGTACATCCATTATTGTGCATGTGACTTTTTTACCCATCAAATTATTTAAGCCAGCCACCTTATTTTGCTGTTTATTGTCTTTACAGAAAATCAGTAATTTCCCATCTTGCACAACCTTAGCACTTTCTATATTACCTACTGCTTCCTTCAATGCTTTTGTTACTTTTATTGGGTTTAGAGTATTCATTGATTCACTCAAAAATTTCATCATTACCTTATATTCGACCTTTTTTACCTTTATCTGTTGTTTGTTTTCCCCTTTCGTTATCCGATCCAGATGCCCGACTTCCAATTTTCTTCCTTTTCCTATTCCACTTTTGACCATCTACCATTCCTACCTCCTTCAAAATCCCCACCAAACAATCCTTCTTCCATTTCTGAATTGCTACCAGAATCATCGTCATTTCCTTCCATCGCCACTTCAGTCACACCCCAGTGTCACCAACCGCCTTCAGACAATGACTGTGTGAGTGAGTGTGTCTTTTATGCTGCTGGTGTTTGCTGTGCTGATGGGGTGCAGGTGTGCGTGATCAGTAGCCTTCAAATTGGGACACAGCTCCGCAGCCTTCAAATTGGGACACAGCTCATGCTTGCTTGACATCCAGTGACGTCACTACCACATCTCCACCTATTCTACATGGTATGTTCGCCACTTTAAGGATTTTCTTGAAGGTTGAATCATCCTGTCCATTGATGTTAAAGTCTTATGATGAGCTCCACCTATGATGAGTTTATGAAGTAACTTCGGGACTAGGACGGTCTTCAACAACTCAAGTCTCTGGAAGGGTTTAAGGGGGGCCACCGTTAGTTCTTTGGGCATTGCTTCCAGTTCCCCGGTCTGTTTCGGGGTAACCCTCCCCTTCTAATTGAACGTAAGTCCAAGATACTGTTGGGTATCTTGAACCCCCATCGGTGGTATAGATCACCCATAGATCTTATAATGACGCGGGACCAGGACCAGACACTTCCGTCTTCCATCACGCAATATCATAATGCCTTTAGATTTACGTTAATTTACGTTAATTTAATTATGTTCATTAAATGTCCTTAAGGGACTTGCACAGTCAGTTCAGCTTAATCTGTAGCTCAGAACTGTTTTCAGCTAGTATGACAAGGTCTGGGGGTCACAAAATTCTGGCCAGTTGATAATACCTAGAATATCAAAACCAACTGCAGGTGGTCGATCCTTTTCCTATTTAGCACCTAAACTCTGGAACAGTCTTCCTAGCATTGTTCGGGAAGCAGACACACTCTGTCAGTTTAAAGGAACACACCGACTTTTTGAGACTTTAGCTTATTCACTGTATCCCCCAGAGTTAGATAAGTCCATACATACCATTTTTATCTCTGTGCGTGCCATAACTCTGTCTGACGCACCCACCGCTAGTCTAGCTTAGCACAAAGACTGGAGGTAAACGGCTCCATCTAGCCTAGTGCTCAATAAATGACAAAATAACGGCAACATTTTCCTATTTATATGTTGTGATGTGTATAGTTACATCGTGCACACGAAAAAAGGAAAAGTTGCAATTTTCTAGACCGATATGGCTAGGGACTATACTCTCATTCCTGCGTAATAATCCAGGAACTTTGCTGCCGTACCATGGGTGCAGCAGGTGCAATGACATTACACAGCGCCTGAAAATAGTCCCCAGCACGCTCTCTGTGCAAGCAGGTTGTCACGTTGGTTATGTTGACGGAAGTTAGCCTATTTTCAGGCGCTGCGTAATATCATTGTGCCGCTGCACCCATGGAACCCATCAAGTTCCTTGATCTGCCCACATTGACACTATATGATAATTGAAATGAGCTGGATGACATCACCATTTTCTCCAGAGCGGCTGTACAGCTGAATCATCTGTTGCATTATTTTCCTGTTTACACTGTGAAGCTGCTTTGAAACAATCAGCATTGTAAAAAGCACTATATAAATAAAGGTGACTTGACTCAAGAACGCCTCCCTCCATCGACCCTCCAGAATGGTATTAGCCGCGTCTTTCCTATGAAGCCGATACAGCTACTGGATGTGTGCGTACTGAGATCTTTGGCGTTGTTTGTTCGACAATGGTTTTGGATAGGTCAACCTTTTGGGTGGGGTAGGCCCCCACTTTGCTGGAAATAGTCTTGACACATGGTCTTCCAGTGTCTCTGCCCCTTTTTTCTTGGTCTTCCGAAGGGTTAAAATGTCCATTATCAGTGACTTAAGTTCCACCACCCAATCGCAGTTCTTCCAGGAGTGGGGGTGCCTGTTCTAGTATTCTCTTCCTTTAATCTTCCCAGGGATCAGCGTCCCTTGTTGGTGACAATCGGTGTGGTTCAACATTAGCTGCCATGGGGGACAGATGAATGGAATGAGCAGTCCCTGAGTCCTCAACTCCGAAGTCCTTCCGCAGAGAGTTACTGGCCACTGAAGAAGTTTTGGTTCCAGAAAGATATCGCTTGTGTAACTGGCTGGCATTTCTCACACCGCCTCAGATGTCTCTTTTTAATGTAATGTTTTGCCATCTGAATTTAAATATTTTTGTCACTTGTTAAAGTAAGGAATGTAATTTCTGATGCACCAAATAAGCCTGCAAAAATAATGACTTTTCTAAAGGTTTTCCTAAACATTTGTCTGGTCAGTTTGCTCAAACAAACAGAGCTCGTTTGGAAAATACTACAGAGCCACAGTGTTTACTGATTTCGGGAAATCAACCCACAAATGGATTACTTATATTTTTTTCCTTCTTTTTTTCTGCATATTAAGCTGGAAAAGGAGAATGCAATTAATGAAGACCTTTTAACACAATGCACCATTTATTTACTGTTCATTAACTTATTGTTATTCTACAAAGTATCATCTGGCAAAAACTACAGTATTTCATGCTGCCAATTAAACCTCTGATTCATGATGTCCACAGTGAACACATTTTAAAATACTTTTTTTAACCATTTAGGTGTGATGTTTCAAGCAACCCTTACCAATAATTCTCCTAAATCAGACTCTCCTCTTTATATGCCATTGCATTTTTTATGACAACAAAAATTTAGTAGACCTGAAAAAAAGTGGCAATGCACTCTGTCATTTTAAAATAAAAAATTATGTAAAATTCTAAAGGAAAAACTTGATCAAATGAATTATATTTGTATAACTCTTAAAATAGTTTAAAATGAAAAGTAAATGATTATTTAGCAGGGACTTTTGATGTGATATTTAGGATGCTGTTACATCTTGAACCAATTTTTGAGCAATCTGGGGTTAATTTGCCTTGTTCAGGGGGCACGATGGCAGATGAAGTGCTGGAAATCCGAGCACTGTAGCTCTTTGGTTAATTTTTTTTTTTTGGATGACCCCAACTTTTGCCAACAACATCACAGCTATACACTACTGAATTCATTAATATAATCAATAACACGGTGTTTAACGTGAACTCTGCAAATATAATAAGGTATATAATCTGTTACAGCTACCCCAGAGAGAAGACACCCAGCTATAGTTCCTCCATACTGACAGGATCGTTCAGGGTTAATATTAATGAACAAAGATGAACTGAAATCTTATAGCTACTTAAAACAGTGTTATTCTTTTGGAGTTAAATTGGCACCTATGTATTTTTAAGCCTGACACTTGCCAGTTAATCGTGTATTCAGCATACCATCTTCCTCCTCTTTCTTGCAGTCATTTAACATTGCACAACTATTTGGACAGCAATAAAGATAAATTATTGCACAAATAATCATGAACACATCAATTTTAAACAATTAAACCTTTGTTTGCATTGTTCAGGTATTTGTCCACATTAAAGGCTAATGATCCCAGTGTTCTCATTTGTGATGCTGATTAGCAAAAAGAACCCGGGGGGAGAACACAGCGCTCAAGAACACAACAGCGTTAATGAGGGATAAACGTACCGCTAAATAAATGTAATAAACAAAAAAACATGGATTCCGTTTAAACCTATTTTGTTCAGTTTTTCTAAAAGCAAATAACACTCCCCATAGGGAAAAAAAAAACAAAAAAACTTTTGTTTAAATAATATTTTTCTGCTTGACAACAAAGTGTTCTGTGCAGAACACATACAGGACAGCTTTGCCGACTGCAAAAAAATTATCCTGTAAACCCTATTTTACAGGGACAAAGATATCCGAAATCCTTTTCCTTGTGGGGAAATGTTTTGGTCCCCATAAGGAAAACAGCTTATAAATCACACTAAGTGATGTTTCTTGAAAATGTAAAAATGCAGAAAGTTTTCTGTGATGGGTAGGTTTAGTGTAAGGTGATGGGATATACAGTTTGTACAGTATAAAAATCATTATGTCTATCAAAAGTTCCCATAAAACTTGAAAACACAACGTGTGTGTTTGTTAGTATACATACCATATAAAATATGATGCATATTTTAAACAATAAACAAGCTTAAACAAGTTTTTATTTAAAGTAAAATCAATTAAACAATGTCTAACAAAATGTTTGTAGTTTATTCTTAAGTGAAGTTACAACTTTCTTATTATTCTTATAATTTATTATATTTTCAGCCTATGTCTAAAGAAAATATATGCCTTAGGTCTTTATATAAAAAATGTCTTTACTTTGAGAAAATGTTATTTTTTTTATTTATAAATAATATATCTTTTTTAATTAATATTAAATCAAAATTTAAGGGTTGAACCAAACCATAAATATAATTTGAGAAAATAAATACATTTGGCTGTATCAAATTAGAGTATTTTTTAAAGTTAGTCCAAATTATCATTGTTTTTTTCAGTGTACTAACCATAGCAACCTCTGATAAGTGCATGCACATTACAAAAATATTCCTAAAATACCAGGGGAATTAAAGTGTGCATTTGGTCGATTTAAAATTATGAATATACACTCACCTAAAGGATTATTAGGAACACCTGTTCAATTTCTCATTAATGCAATTATCTAATCAACCAATCACATGGCAGTTGCTTCAATGCATTTAGGGGTGTGGTCCTGGTCAAGACAATCTCCTGAACTCCAAACTGAATGTCAGAATGGGAAAGAAAGGTGATTTAAGCAATTTTGAGCGTGGCATGGTTGTTGGTGCCAGACGGGCCAGTCTGAGTATTTTCATCTGCTCAGTTACTGGGATTTTCACGCACAACCATTTCTAGAGTTTACAAAGAATGGTGTGAAAAGGGAAAAACATCCAGTATGCGGCAGTCCTGTGGGCGAAAATGCCTTGTTGATGCTAGAGGTCAGAGGAGAATGGGCCGACTGATTCAAGCTGATAGAAGAGCAACTTTGACTGAAATAACCACTCGTTACAACCGAGGTATGCAGCAAAGCATTTGTGAAGCCACAACACGCACAACCTTGAGGCGGATGGGCTACAACAGCAGAAGACCCCACCGGGTACCACTCATCTCCACTACAAATAGGAAAAAGAGGCTACAATTTGCACAAGCTCACCAAAATTGGACAGTTGAAGACTGGAAAAATGTTGCCTGGTCTGATGAGTCTCGATTTCTGTTGAGACATTCAGATGGTCAGAGTCAGAATTTGGCGTAAACAGAATGAGAACATGGATCCATCATGCCTTGTTACCACTGTGCAGGCTGGTGGTGGTGGTGTAATGGTGTGGGGGATGTTTTCTTGGCACACTTTAGGCCCCTTAGTGCCAATTGGGCATCGTTTGAATGCCACGGCCCACCTGAGCATTGTTTCTGACCATGTCCATCCCTTTATGACCACCATGTACCCATCCTCTGATGGCTACTTCCAGCAGGATAATGCACCATGTCACAAAGCTCGAATCATTTCAAATTGGTTTCTTGAACATGACAATGAGTTCACTGTACTAAGATGGCCCCCACAGTCACCAGATCTCAACCCAATAGAGCATCTTTGGGAAGTGGTGGAACGGGAGCTTCATGCCCTGGATGTGCATCCCACAAATCTCCATCAACTGCAAGATGCTATCCTATCAATATGGGCCAACATTTCTAAAGAATGCTTTCAGCACCTTGTTGAATCAATGCCACGTAGAATTAAGGCAGTTCTGAAGGCGAAAGGGGGTCAAACACAGTATTAGTATGGTGTTCCTAATAATCCTTTAGGTGAGTGTATTTTGCTGATGTTGTACAACTCAAATTATAATGCTTTTTACTGTTATGTTACTGTTTTACAATGACCACATCCATTTTAATCTGCCTGTGTGTATTTTAACACGTTTGTTTTTATCTGACTTGGTTAAGCTATAAATTTAATTCACTGACTGCTGTTTCAAAATCGAAAAGCAACAGTCACAAATCCCCCTTCTCCACCCTACACTGAGCACTACATGAGGATTGTGTCTAGTATTCCCAGTGGAGCAGAAGGCATGTGAACTGTTGTTTGCCCCAGAGAAGACCTTTCAATCAGAATTTACAGAGTAGTTTCCTCCACCCCTGAGGCCAGCTCAACAGACCTCTTCTGAGGGGTTATAGAGCCCCTCCTTAAGTTAAAATCTGCTCATTAATGCCTTCTGACTTTGTGCTACCCCAAGTCTCTATTTTTTGGATTACCAAAGGTCTTTCAGTCTGACCAGAGGTCAAAGTTCACCTAGAAAAGAGCAGCTTTGACATTGTGCATGATATTTCCTTACACAGAGAATGGAAAATAATGTTTTTGAACTACATGAAGGTAAATAAATGACAACATTTTTAATTTTGGGTGAACTTACCTGGTATAGCCATGTAATTGCTAAATATATTGCTGTTTAAATGTTGAGAGAAACACACAAAATAATGTAGGACCAGGTAAACCAAATCCCACTAATGCAAATAGTGTGGAAAGTCTGCAGACTGGACGTCTCTGGCAAACGACTGCTGTCATCCCTGTTACTTCAGACCTTGAGGTAAATTCCTGCGGAAATCTTGTTTTTCCTACTGGTTCAACGCAGAGCTTCAAAACCAACAATATGGATGTTAGTCAAAATCCGTGTTATTTTAGTATCATTGAGATACTATTATAGTTTTCATTTTAAATATTTAGTCATTTTGTCACTTAAAAAAAAAAATTAATATGTCTATATAGTTTTTGTTATTTTTTATTTATTTTATTTGTAGTTATTTTAGTGCATTTAAATTAATTGAAAATGGGAAACGTTTCCTTGGCAACTAGCTGAATTAAAATATACCATTTATTTATATTTTATTTTATTACATTATTATGTTTATTTTATTAAAAGTAATATTTTTTTTTATAGTTTTAAGTTTAGCAAACTATAATAACCCTGTTCAAAATCATTTGACATGATACAGTTTATGAAAATGGTGTGAAAATGTTGTGTCATTTGATAAAAAAGTTAATTCAATTAAACATTTGGGGGCAGAACTACAAAGACAGAATAAAAAGCATAGTTCTTTAGAAATGTTTAACTAATTAAAACCACAAAGTTCTGTCCTGAAACTCTAGATGGTGTAGGCTGATAGCAATCACATCATACTCTACAGGGCACAGCTGATTGGTTCCTGTTGCATTAACAGCCAATGAGCATTCTGCTCAACTTTTAAATACTTGGTCAGTGCTTGTTGTAGCATGCACTACCAGAATTCCTCTGAAATTCTACTTCTAAAATAAGTGAACGCTCTTTTACTCCATATCACTGTGCATTATTGTGTGGTCTGCCTTATTAATTCCTGAATGAGCAATCATAAACATGCACTGCGTCCAAAATCGAATACTTCCCTACTATTGTTACGGTCACCTGTACTGCGTTCCAGTTCGTTTTTATCATGCCCTTCACTTGCTAACTTCCCTCCGTCTCCTTCACTCGGATGTGCGTCATTGCTTACGTTGCATGAGTGCCCACTACTGGCGGAACCTTTGCTGGACTGAACTGGAACGTCCTAAGCCCTTGATCACTTGGAATCTACTATGGAGTTGATTTATTATTTATTTTTTTCCTTTACGAAATTGTTTACTGCAGCATTCTATATGTATATAGCTGTGTTTGGGTTGTTTTAAATGTTTTTAAAAATAATTCAAATATCATAGAGTTGTTTGTGGTGGGGTAAATTAAACGTGATATTCGGTGATGTCACAATTGTATTGCATTGTGTTATATGGAGCTGCCTGAAGTGTACATATGAAGTAGACAAGGGAAGTTTATATGGACAGACCCTCGTTCCCTCGATTTTGACAGAGGGGCGAGGGTCTGTCCATATAAACTTCCCTTGTCCACTTCACGAAGTGGAATGCACTTCAAAATGGCGGCGGGAATTCCCCCAAGGGGAAGTGCTTAGGGAAGTTGACAGTCACCTGTCAATTCTGCACTACACTTCCCAGCATCCTCCTTGGCTCTCACCTGCATGCACTTCATAATCACACACGCCTGCACGTCGTTTGCACCATCCTTATCTCCCCCATTTAAGCACATACCTCACTTCAGCTCAGGGTCTTACCTTGCTTCCTCGTGAAGATTCTCCAATGTTACCGCCAGCGATTCCTCTCCAGCATCTCCCTCCATTTTGTTCTCTCCAGCATCTCCCTCCATTTTGTTCTCTCCAGCATCTTCCTTGTCTCCTCATATCTGTGTCTGCCAACTGTTCACTTAACTGGTCATCTAGTGAGGTTTGTGCATCCGTCTACCTCTCATCACTCCATCCACACTCACCTGGTCCTGTAAGAGAAAAGACATTCAAGTTATTACACATATTTTCTGAGTTAAAGTTTATGCTGAATTGCTAATTTACCTAGGTTATATGACACTCTTAGTTGACGTCAATAAACTTCATGTTCACTGCCATCTCTCTGTGTCTGAGTATACTTCTGTAACAACTATATAGTATGTGAAAAAAAGTACGCCAAAAGAGTAGTATGTCCAAACATAATCTATGAAAAACAGGAGGTGAAAAGTACCTGGATGACCTATTACTTCTGCCCAGATTCTAAAGTGTGCATATGATGGACACTTTTCTATCCCATGTGGCCACGGGAGAGGAGAATAGCAGTAAAGTGACGTAACTGATGTTGGTGACAGTAACATGGATGTAGTATGTCCAGATTACATTCATTCTACACACATTCGTACTATATAAAAAAAAAATTTACAGTCAAGAAGTAAGCCCCTACTCAGACAGCAAAGCGTCATATTTAGCAGTCTTGCGTTCGATGCAAGAGTGAATTACTAGGCATATAAGCTGCAGCAGTCACATAATTGTGTGTGTATACAGCAGCAGGAGCAAGGCGTAACCTATATGTACCTGTAGTTGATGTGAGGATACAGTGACTTGACATATGAGAACACGTTTAATAGGCATTTACACTTGTATACACATTCAACCAATTCACAATTTTTTTTTCTTTTTTTTTTTCCCCAAGGTCGATGTTTTGGATCTTCTTTGTCTCCTACATGTTGGAGTTTCAAATGATGCACACTTGTATTTTTTTCATCTTCATTAGCCCCTTTCACACATACAGTCTTAACTGGTAAATTACCGGTAACAGATCATGTGTGAACAGGACCTTTTCAAAAATACTGGTTAATTGGTTCCGGCAAAAGGAAAGTTGTAACGTTACCGGTAATGTGCTCTGTGTGAACGCGGAATGAAGATTACCGGTATTTTGCACGTTCAAAGGTCAGAACGTGCTGGCATAAGTCTGCTTTGAGCCAATTATAAAGACTTGATGTGATTACTCCGGGTTGTGTACGGTAAGCTTTTTAATCGTTTTTTCTATTTAAATATGCGCTGAATGATCATCTTTGATCTTTGCGCTGCGTCTCGCAGTTTTTTCAATAGCCCCTTTCACACATACAGTCTAGAAAAAAAACGGCGTTGCTCTTTTGCATTCATCAGCTCTGCAGTTGGATACTATTCATTGGCGTAAAGCAAAGGGGGGTTAGGACCCACCCCATCTGAGGGTTGCCCTCCCCTAAAAATATCATTTAAAAACCACATTGTGTATTGTAAATAGTATAATGATAAGTACTAAAATCATTGTGTAAGTAGTAAAACAATACAAATGCAAATGGAGCAAAAAAATCTGTTTTAAGTTTAGAAACATTGAGTACCCCCTCTCTTGCCTCCCAGTGGATTGGTCCACCACGCACCTCACCTACACACACAAGTCTAGTGGGAAAGAACAAAGTTCTTCAGTAGTTGTGAACTGAACTCCAGTAATGCTGTTAAGGCTATTTTATTCACTTTAAACATCTGGGTAGCTCCTAACTTGCCGATTTAGGAGAAACTCTTAAGAATAATGGGCGTGTTAGTCCTAATTTTAGGACTCCTAAATGTTTGCTCTAAGAGTATTTAACAAAGCATTTTTGCACTAAAACTAGCTACTAAATCTGTGAAACCTTAGGAGTAGTCCAGAGGACTCCTAAGTCACTAAGACCAAATCACAAACAATCCTAATGACTGTTGTGGACCTTTCTCCACTTTCTCTCTTCCACTTCGCTTCCTGTCTACTCACTGTCCTATCATAATAAAAAGCGGCCCCTGATTAAGTGGTTCTTCTCTCTTTAATACAGACGATGCTGAGTTATTAATAAATTAGCAATGACAAAACATGATGATAACCGATGTATTTTTCTTCGAGTCTGATGTTAGCGAATATTGTTCGGTAGCTTGTTGTAACTTTCTCACTACAACTAACACTATGGCTATATGTGTGAACTGATATTAGGCTAATATTGTAGATCTACCGCTGTGTCGGCCCCACTGTTGTCGAATTGAACAGAAAAAGCGCTTCTCCTTATGCAGGCGAATGAAGACAACAGCACAGCATTTAAAGATAATTTATGATGACTGACATCATCACAGAATTTACCGGTATTTGGCTGCTGCTGTGTGAATGGTTTCTTACCGGTAAAAAGCCAGAACCCCGTCGCTTGTGTGAACAGCACATTTTTGTACTTACTGGTAAAGTCGTTCTGATAATTTTATAGTAATTTACCGGTATTGCTGTGTGAAAGGGGCTATTGTCTCCTGCTTATTGGGGGGTAGCCATAACCAACAGCAATAACAGCAGATCTATTCAGCCAAGGCCAAACATATTAACATTGTCATATCCAATACCATGCTAAACACTCAGAGAGTTCTGCAGGGAATTCCATTCATTGAATATTTTCATTGCATTTTAGTTGCAGTTTTCCTTTCAACTTGCTGGCTCACAAACAGCCAGAATTTTTTATAATTATGTGATCTAAGTCATCCTGCAGTATATGCACAGGTCACCACAGAGGCAGCTCAACATCTTTATAGTGCTAAAAAAAATAGACGGATTATCTGTGTTGAGGGAAAATGCCTTTTGTTGAGAAAAGAGTGACCCAGGGGGAAAGTTGGGGTCAGTTAATTTAGCATGTAAGAAAAAACCGCTGAGATTTATAGAGTCAGCGCTGTGGTCAGTGAGGGAATACATGTGGAAATGTGCCTGTATGGCTTGGACACATTGCAATGAATGGAATATGAAAAGGAAAATCACACCTTAACACAACTGAATTATCTTCCTAGGTAGTATAAAAGAGTGAAAGAGACATTTAAGGTGATTGGTGTGAAAATAGTTATTATTCTGCACCATAATCTTAGAAAATATCACTACTTCACGTGCCCTCGGCTATATCTGACAGCAATGCCTAAACCGGCATTTCTCAGCTCACCCATAATGGGTAGAAACAACCTAGACTGATTGCAAAACCCGATTGCATAACTAATACATTTTGACATTTGCATCACATAACCAGCTCCATATGGCTTTTCTAATGCAGTAAACTTGCTCGGTAGCTCACCTGGTACATGTCCATGTCACCTGGCTCGGTTTGAGTCCTGTGAAACTTAAATCACAATCAAAAAGCTCAAAGATTAGAAGCAAGCTAAAATGGCATGTTTGTTTCAGCAAATGCATTTTTATCTCACATTAACACTATCGGTCAAGTAAAAGGTCAGGTTTAGTGTAGGTGGTATGTTATTTTCAAATGCGATATAGCATTACCTTTTTAACGCCACTATTACTAACTTTTATTACTGAACAACATGATAAAACATTGCCAGATTCACATTCCGGGTAAAACTGATTGTTTTTTGGCACCACTCACTGGCATTTCAGTGTCGCAAAACATGCAAGAAGCAATGTAGTATCATTTTGCAGATACGTCACCACAGGCACGTTCTACCTGGGTTAGATATCAATATCATTAAATGTTCTCTTTCAGTTGCAAGGGGGGGACAAGGTCCATATTTTTCTGAATGTTAAGGCAATGGATCCTGTTGTGACAATGCACACGTCATGTTCCTAACATTGTTTGTGTCTTCTCTAGTCCCGGATGTTTGTAATTGATCTCTCAACATACAAACCACAAATATTTCTCCATGGGTTGTGGTGGCTGAACAAGACTCTGGAGCAGGGCCAACACAAATGCAGTAAGTCCAGTTTCTCTATACAACACAATATTACTGTTCTCAATGTCTGAGTTTTACAAATAACACACGGCATGTTCAGGTAAGATGCTTTATGCAGTATATCTGTCAGTAGAGTTTTGCCAAAGGAAATAAGTCATTCTCCATCTGAGGAGAGGATATGGTGCGTATAAGAACTGGGAAGCTCAAACCTGACTTCCTTTTGGTCTTTAGAATCAGTCCATAAGGAAATACAAGAAACCAAAGCCTTCAATTGGGCCTCAGAATGATTATGTCAGCTTTCTATAAGACATTATATCAGCCCAAGAGAGACATTCATAAGCTTTTATTTTACACTGATGAGGGATATCAAACTGAAGCTATTCAATTGTTCATTTTGATTATATACACTATATTGGCAAAAGTTTTGGGATGCCTGCCTTTACATGCACATGAACTTTAATGACATCTCATTCTTAATCCGTAGAGTTTAATATGGAGTTGGGCACACCCTTTGCAGCTATAACAGCTTCAACTCTTCTGGGAAGGCTTTCCACAAGGTTTAGGAGTGTGTTTATGGGAATTTTTGACCAAACTTCTAGAAGCGCATTTGTGAGGTCAGACACTGATGTTGGACAAGAAGGCCTGGCTTGCAGTCTCCGCTCTAATTCATCCCAAAGGTGTTCTATCGGGTTGAGGTCAGGACTCTGTGCAGGCCAGCCAAGTTCCTCCACACCAAACTCGCTCATCCGTGTCTTTATGGACCTTGCTTTGTGCACTGGTGCGCAGTCATGTTGGAACAGGAAGGTGCCGTCCCCAAACTGTTCCCACAAAGTTGGGAGCATGAAATTGTCCAAAAATGTATTGATATGCTGAAGCATTAAGAGCTAGCAAGAGTTGGCAAAAGTACCGTTCTCCTGGCAACTGCCAAACCCAGACTCGTCAATCTGATTGCCAGACAGAGAAGCGTGATTCGTCACTCCAGAAAACACGTCTCCACTGCTCTAGAGTCCAGTGGTGGCGTGCTTTACACCACTGCATACGATGCTTTGCATTGCACTTGGTTATGTGAGGCTTGGACGCAGCTGCTCGGCCATGGAAACCCATTCCATGAAGCTCTCTACGCACTGTTCTTGAGCTAATCTGAAGGCCAAACAAAGTTTGGAGGTCTGTCTATTGACTGTGTTGGTGACTGTGCACCTCAGCATGCGTTGACCCCGCTCTGTGATTTTATGTGGCCTACCACTTCTTGGTTGAGTTGCTGTTGTTCCCAATTGCTTCCACTTTGTTATAATACCACTAACAGTTAACTGTAGAATATTTAGTAGTGAGGAAATTTCACTAATGGACTTACTGCACAGGTGGCAACCTATCACGGTACCACGCTTGAATTCACTGAGCTCCTGAGAGCGACCCATTCTTTCACAAATGTTTGTAGAAGCGTCTGCATGCCTAGGTGCTTGATTTTATACACCTGTGGCCATGGAAGTGATTGGAACACCTGAATTCAATGATTTGGAGGGGTGTCCCAATACTTTTGTCAGTATAGTGTATATATATTTATTACTGCTAAAATTAGTTTATGAAGTCAGAGTTACAGAGGAAAACTGATCAAGACTTATAATGAAGCATAATAATATTATACAGCGGTTCTAAAAGCAATAATTTAATTTTGAATGCATGATATTTCAGAATTTCACACTGTTGCAAACTATAGTATTGGAATTTAATGTAGCAAACACTGAACACAACATGTATAAGGCATGTATTATATTAAAAGACTATAAAGACATGTCTTTATGTATTTTAGTTGAACAAATTGTAAATGCACTGTTTATTTTTTCATTCCTTTGCCTGGACTTTTTTCTTAACTTACTGCGATCTTCTGCTCATTGAATAGAGCAAAGTCTAATGAGAGAGCCCATAAAAAAGACCACAAATTAAAAAGGCAATAAAGTAAAATTACCTTATTTTCATAAAGTCACATGGACTGTTATGGGCATTTCTCAGTGCTCCCGAACAGATGTGGAAGCAAGTACGTGTTATGTGTGCTGCTCATAATAAAGCCTTTTGTCATTGATATGAACCGTAATACCATCGGTCACACTGCCTCACTTTACCAGTAAACCCTCCATCCCATACATGCATATTTGTGTGTGTGGAGGGAGTTAAAACAGTGAAAGAGGGAGGAAGACTATCAGAAAGAAGACACACACGTTCAGACCTATACTGACACTTAGTGGTGGAACTGATGAGCTCAGGGCCCGTATGTATCAAGCTTCTCAAAGTGCCATTTTAGTCTTAAGTACTGAGAATTCATGAAATTTACTTAAGTTATCAAATTTCTTAAAGATAAGAATCAGTCTTACCTTCCCAGTTATTTAAGAGCTCGAGAGGTCTCTCAAGTGGTTAGGAGTTGCCAATAGGGGCATGTGATGGCACTGAGGAGACAGTTAATCAAACTGTATCGTTTGGACAGAGCAGGCATCATCTTTGTCAGCACTGGTTAATGTTGGGCTGAACTTGCCTTTTATAACATGTTTCCACTGTTCGACTAATTCAGCAAGCAGTAGCACTTCTTACTCCCACCAGTTCAGTTTTCTTTTGGAATCCATGGTGGCTGATTATATCATAAAATCTAGGCTATAAATTGGCAGGTCAGTTAACAGCACACCGGTTTAAAAACTGTAATTAAGACATGGTGGAAAACATGTTTATCTTTCATTTCCAATGTGTATATCATGTATTTTCTTAAATTCGTTATTGTCAAATGTGTATCCAATGCAAACTCCTCTTAGGAATTTCACCATTCAATGTGAATTTATCTGAAAATATTCTTAAATAATGAAATCTATTAAGTGATTGGTCTATGCCTTTATCATCATCCAAAATCCAGTTTGTGGCACAGCAAAGTGTCATGAATCATCTCTAAGACTGACACTTAAGATTTAGTCCTACACTTCACTTAAATTATGACTGCTTGATAACTAGCTCACAGCTTTGAGCCAAGAATTTTTTTACTCTTTAAGTCAATTCTTAGTAGTGTTCTTGTGAGTAATTCTAAGAGGGTTGATAAATACGGGCCCAGGTTTCTAAATGATGTTTGTGTCCATTGTAAAACTTTTGAAGATTACTTAGAGTACTGCTGCCTACATGTAGCGTGACCTTTCAACGTAATTACGTAATTCCTGGCGCGTCGCAGACCAGCAAAAGACAAACAATTGTGGTTACAAAGTATAGATTTTTTTTTTTTTTTTTTAAATGACCAATCGCTTTGCTAGATAAGACCCTGTTCCTCAGCTGGGATCGTGCAGAGCCCTTTGAAGCACTTCAAAGCGCTTTGAAACTGCATTGATTTGGACCTTCAACATTTTGGTTGCCATGCAAGTCAATGGTGTGGAGAAAAATCCTGAAATGTTTTCCTCAAAAAACTTAATTTCTTTTCCACTGAAGAAAGAAAGACATGAACATCTTGGATGAGATGGGGGTGAGTAAATTATCAGGAAATGTTCATTTTGCTAATCCTTTAACAAACCGTTAACATATTTCTAACATACTATAATTTAGCACAGTCCTAGCATGATTTAGCACGTTGCTAATGACAGATGTAGATAGATAGATAGATAGATAGATAGATAGATAGATAGACAGACAGACAGACAGACGGACGGAGAGATAGATCTAAAACAAGTACTTTTATCATTTTCTCTCAGAAGAAGCTTGAACAGATCAGAATATCATAATGAATCATCATAAGGAAGTCTTAAAGATGGGATTTCAGTAGGGTGCTGTGCTCAAATCTACAAAAATTGATTTCAGTATGAACTAAAACATTTCTCATCAAATTCTCTCAAGATTATCTGACTGTATAATTTTTCATGCCTCCAAATGTTTAATGAATGTCAGCAGTTTGCTTTTATTTTATTTCACTCAAGGAATTTTAGGAGAAACACCTGAAACGAACTTGATGTTTAAATGAACCAATAACTCCTGAGCAATGAAAGAGCATGCTCTGAGCAATAAAACCTTTCCTCTGGGTGTGCGTGTCATGGGCTGAGAAACAAAACACTGGAGAGATCTCCTCCTTCCATAAGTGCACTTATTGCAGATACTTTTCTTCACCTTTTAACCTTGTGAATGGATCACTTAAACGTCGCTATGATGTCATCCCTCATGCATGTTGTCAGCGCAGCCTTTTTGAGGTCCAGGTCAGGAAACCTTTCCACTGTTTCAGAGTGAAGGAGAGTAAAAGTCTTGACTGATGAGATAATTCAGTCTGAGGGCTGGTTTCAAGAGTTATATGCCTAAATTAGTTTAAAAGAAAGCAGAACATAATTTTTTCAGTGTCAGTTACCAGTGAAGCTTTAAGTAAGAGTGCCGTGATATATAACAGCTTTAATAGCTGTGCATTTTATTTGCTGTTACTTCCTGAAGTCTGGATTCCCCTGATCCCACTTACAGTGGCCTTTTCATTTTAATAACCTTTAGCAGCACATGTGTTCAGATATCATCAGAGATTCACTGATGGTCATTATCTTCCAGATTTCTTCAATTTTGGTTGACCAAAGTGAAAAGAGAAATAGTTATGGCAGAAATTGACTGTATTTGGATTCTTTGTCTCTCTTCCCTTCTCTTTAAATGTAGGGTTGTTAATTGATTGCAGGACTTCCTGAATTGTTGTCTCTCATCCTAACACAGGACAGATGTGGATGAGTATTCCCTGATTTCCACTGAAGTGCTACAGCAAGTTGCACGCGGATGTCTGTGTACTGTAGATATGTTTACAGTCAATTAATGAACAGCTTTTTCCAAGACTTTCAAATAAAGTGATAAACAATTTGATTTTACAGACAAAAATATATACTTTGGTCTGAGATTAGATATAATAATATTTGCAGGAGATTTCTGTGCCTTAGTTATACTCCAACAGTTATTTCAATTGTGAAAACGCATGAACTTTGATGTCAAGGAAATCTAGTCTTCCTTATTAGAATCCTGTAAACAATTTGCATTAAACTTGTCCTTAACCCTGTTTATTAAATTAAAATATGAAAAGAAACATTTCATTTATATTAGAGAGAATACCCTTACAAAAAAGAAGTTAGTATACTTCTTTTAAACTAAAAACATGAAAGTATACTTTCAGTCTACTTTTTATGTACTTCTCAGAAATCTACTTAAAATTGCACTTAAGTATACTTCATTTATACTGACAGAAAAGTCTAATTTGGACTATTCATGTACTTACAAGTATAATTAATTATTCTAAGTATACTTGGCTTGTAGTTGTGTTTACTCATTTGATTGAGTTGCCTATTAATTTTTTTTTTCACATAGTTTGAAAATATTGATTTATATTCCTAACTAAATAGAAACATAGTAGTATACTTAAAGTGCAAAAATAATACATAAATAGTAAACTATAAGTATGATGTCATGTTCACTTAAAGAAAACGTACAAGTAGCCTATACTTGCAGTATTTACTACTAAACTACTACTACTAAACTAGTAATTTACTGAGAGTACACTTCAAAGTGTACTTTCATAAACAAAAAAATGTGCTATAAAGTATTAAAATATTAAACTACTAGTATATTTATAAGTTCACTTGTAGTACAGATGCAGTACAAATGAGAACCGTAGTTGTGAACTAGTTGTGTATTTAAAGTTTACTACTGTTACACTTATAGTACACTTAAATGTATACTTTTAATTACTAAAAAGTGAGCCAATTTAGTCCCAAAGAGTATTGAAATATTACACTTACTAGTTTACTACTAGTACATTGATATTAGTATACTTAAAGTATACTTAAAAAAATACTTGAACTTTACTTAAGTATACTTAAGTAAAATGAACTTCAAGTATACTTCTTTTTTGTAAGGTTATGCTCAGTGCCACCATATTCCTCATACATTCAGGAAAAAAGCAACGGTTATAAAATGACTCTTAATGGCAAGACAAAGTGAAGTCGCAGACAATCTAAAACAGATCTTCCATTGTTTTATTTAATTTAGATGGTAATTTTAGAACGTTGTAAACTTTTTATTTATGTCTTTCAAATTAAATGTATGTTTTGTTTTCCACAGTCTCATCTCAGGACAACAAAAACATAGAGGACAAAATGTTTGGATCTTGAAAAGCCTTCAGTCATTAGTCCTGAATGAGGTTGAATCATTTATTCCATTTGGGTCAGACATCAGAATGTATTTTTATGAGTTCTAGTGGTTGGGAGACACGACCAATGCAGGAAAAGAAAAATGTATTATGTCAATATAAAAGGTGATGCTGCACTTTGCTTAGAACTATATAAAACTAAATTTTTAGATTTTCTGAAAAAAATGTGCATCAGTACAAAATTCACCACCACAATGTTTTTCAGAGTTGTAAATAAAAGAAAGATTATTGGAGTTTTAAAAGAACATTTTTACATTTTTAATGCAATGTGATAGCTACTTGTGGTTTTTTGGTAATTAATTGTGAAATTTACTAGCAATTACACTTTTTCAGTGTAGAAACCACATTATCCAAACTCCTTTCCTCAGCAAGTCACACTGAGGTACTTGGCGGGATTTGAATTAGCAAGCACTAATAACCTCAGGAAAAATCCAAGAAAATGACAACTGTCTGAATGTGACTATCTTTTTTTTTTTTAAGCTGTGTGTTGCACTTTGCTTGGTTATACATAAAGCAGCAAATGTCTGTCCTAATAGTTTTCCTGTAGAATGAAAATAACATGATAGTTGTTAAAAAGTGTGAAAAACTGAGTCACAGCACAGGCTAATGTACAGAACACGTGCAAGTGTGAACAGACTTTAACCTGTTCTGAGAAATTTCCATCAGCAGCTCATAAAGTGGATGAATAAGAGGAGACACATGCACTGCTGACTCTACACTTCTCTCCATTGTTGTGGCTGAAAGCTGATGACATGTGACTCGCCAGTTAACAAATGGAAAATAAAGTCTGTGGGCTGTATCTGCGATGCAAGTCTGGGAAGTGTTTGGTAAGCTGGAAAAGCCCAGGACTGCCTGTGGTCTGCAGGTATGCACTACAGGCTACAGCACATTTACTCATGCAGGGGTGTTTAATAGGCTTGAAAACAGCTGTTAGCACACGGGCATTCCTGAACCGTTACGTAACCCAGCACAGAAGTGTGTATTATGCCACTTAAAGTTAATTGGGTGAGTGTGGTGGGCCCATATGAGCCCACTTCAGTCCAAATAATTGCTTTAAAATGAATTAGAGACAGTTGTTTTGCAGCTGTAACTGAGAAATAGAGAGCAACATGACAAGTACTCACATACATACTGAAAAACAAACATTTAAGGCACAGTATGTAAGTTTCGTCACTAGAGGTCGCTTATTCTAAACAAGAACATTGATGACGCCGTGAATGAGCATGGAATCATGGGAGTTGTTGTCTTCATCTCCACATCCAATGAAAAGCAATCCGACAGGACTCAGGCAGAAATCATGTTCATGGATGAGTTAATGTATTAATGTTTTATTAACATTACTGTGTAATGAATCAGGGTGGGCCGAGAGCCTGGGACATTTCGCATTGCTGTTTTTATTATGCTTATATGCCCCAGTCTGTCATTTTGTTTTGTTGTTTATTTTACGATTAAAGTTATGTTTAATGTTCACTAAAATTAACGTAATTTTTTTTCATATTAATGAAATAGGCGCAATTGCAGTATTAGTACTCATACAGGTCAGTTTATTTGATGAATTAAAATAGTGGGGTAATGTTTACAATCATACTAAAAGTGTGTTATTAATTGTGTAATAATTTAAGTGGATGAGACAATTGCTGCATATTGCAGTAAGCTAGATATTAGAATATCATATTAATAAAAAATGTATGGCTTGTGTCGCTAAACACCATGGAATTCATTTTAAAATGTATGGTGGAGAAAATTAATACAAATAAAGCATTTTCTGATTATGCTAGGTTAGCCATTTGACAAAATAGTGTTGTTTCTGCATCTAAACAGTTGCTCACCTATCTAATAAAACATATAATATATTAAAGCATCTTTGGTGTTTCCATGTTTATACAGAAGCAAAACCGGAAATTGACAAAAGCGTATCTTGATGACGTCTGGATTTTGCGGAGCTTTTATTATGCCATAGTCACCGCTTCCACTTCTTCTGCTCAAGCGTATGTGTGGTAACGCAGCGCTGTTTTATCATATTACACACATTTGAGTGTGTTGAAAGTTATGTTATAATGCTATGCTGTGCGTTCACTCGGCGGCTACTATGAGACACTTGTTCACACTGCAGTGAGCTAGATCGATATTAGGCATGGTAAAACATGGTACTCGCTGTAAATCTAGAAAACCAGATTTAACCAATAAGACTAACTATGTTGTATAACAGTGATTAGTTTTCTGTTAATGAATGTATCCAAACAGTTGCTCACCTGTCTAATAAAACACATAATATATTAAAGCATCTTTGGTGTTTCCATGGTTTCTACAAAATAAAAACCGAGGGTAACACGGGTAACCGGAATTCGAGTGTAACGCGGTTATGATGTCATTGATAGGCGACGCACGGACACGGTCCGTGTCCTGGTTAAAATGGCTTATTTCTCTGGATTTAAACATTCTTGGAAACATTTGGGATAATGTAGGTACACAAGTCAACAAAATATACACTACCGGTCAAAAGTTTATAATATATGTCAAGTGGCTAACCTAGCATAATCAGAAAGTGCTTTATTTGTATTAATTTTCTCCACCATACAATACATTTTCAAATTAATTCCATGCCGTTTAGCGACAGAAGCCATACATTTTTTATTAATATGATATTCTAATATCTAGCTTACTGCACCTCATCCAGCCACTGAGCGAACGCACAGAATAACGTTATAACATAACATTTAACACACTTAAGGGGGGGTAAAGTCACAGACGTTTGCAGAACCCGATGCTGTGACTTTACGTATGGAGATAAAGGTTATGATTGTAATTTTTTTTGTAGTATTACACCACATTGTGTGTGTATATTAACACCGTTTGTTGTTTTTCTTGTGGTATGAGAGTCAAAAGATGATTTTTATTAAAACATGCTTTTATTAAAGATCATAACATATAAAATCAATTCATTGAATGACATTATTTCTGCTTCACCAGTGAGACTGGGCTGAACAGAACATAATGCTTTGACTTCATATAAACATCTGGTTGCAGAACCCGATGCTGTGACTTTACGTTAACATCTGGTTGCAGAACTCGATGCTGTGACTTTACATAAACTTCTGTTTGCAGAACCCGATGCTGTGGCTTTACGTTAACATCTGGTTGCAGAACTCGATGCTGTGACTTTACGTTAACATCTGGTTGCAGAACCCGATGCTGTGACTTTACGTTAACATCTGGTTGCAGAACCCGATGCTGTGACTTTACGTTAACGTCTGGATGCAGAACCCGATGCTGTGACTTTACATAAACTTCTGTTTGCAGAACCCGATGCTGTGGCTTTACGTTAACATCTGGTTGCAGAACTCGATGCTGACTTTACGTTATCATCTGGTTGCGGAACTCGATGCTGACTTTACGTTAACATTTGGTTGCAGAACTCCATGCTGACTTCACATAAACGTCTGGTTGCAGAACTCGATGCTGTGATGTTGTAAACGTCTGGTTGCAGAACGCGATACTGTGACTTTACGTAAACACCTGTATGCAGAACCCGATGCTGTGACTTTACGTTAACATCTGGTTGCAGAACTCGATGCTGTGACTTTACGTAAACATCTGGTTGCAGAACCCGATGCTGTGACTTTACGTTAACATCTGGTTGCAGAACCCGATGCTGTGACTTTACGTTAACATCTGGTTGCAGAACTCGATGCTGTGACTTTACGTTAACGTCTGGATGCAGAACCCGATGCTGTGACTTTACGTTAACATCTGGTTGCAGAACCCGATGCTGTTACTTTACATTAACATCTGGTTGCAGAACTCGATGCTGTGACTTTACATAAACTTCTGTTTGCAGAACCCGATGCTGTGGCTTTACGTTAACATCTGGTTGCAGAACTCGATGCTGACTTTACGTTAACATCTGGTTGCGGAACTCGATGCTGACTTTACGTTAACATTTGGTTGCAGAACTCCATGCTGACTTCACATAAACGTCTGGTTGCAGAACTCGATGCTGTGATGTCGTAAACGTCTGGTTGCAGAACGCGATACTGTGACTTTACGTAAACACCTGTATGCAGAACCCGATGCTGTGACTTTACGTTAACATCTGGTTGCAGAACTCGATGCTGTGACTTTACGTAAACATCTGGTTGCAGAACCCGATGCTGTGACTTTACGTTAACATCTGGTTGCAGAACCCGATGCTGTGACTTTACGTTAACATCTGGTTGCAGAACTCGATGCTGTGACTTTACGTTAACATCTGGTTGCAGAACCCGATGCTGTGACTTTACGTTAACATCTGGTTGCAGAACTCGATGCTGTGACTTTACATAAACTTCTGTTTGCAGAACCCGATGCTGTGGCTTTACGTTAACATCTGGTTGCAGAACTCGATGCTGTGACTTTACGTTAACATCTGGTTGCAGAACCCGATGCTGTGACTTTACGTTAACATCTGGTTGCAGAACTCGATGCTGTGACTTTACGTTAACGTCTGGATGCAGAACCCGATGCTGTGACTTTACGTTAACATCTGGTTGCAGAACCCGATGCTGTGACTTTACGTTAACATCTGGTTGCAGAACTCGATGCTGTGACTTTACATAAACTTCTGTTTGCAGAACCCGATGCTGTGGCTTTACGTTAACATCTGGTTGCAGAACTCGATGCTGACTTTACATTAACATCTGGTTGCGGAACTCGATGCTGACTTTACGTTAACATCTGGTTGCAGAACTCGATGCTGTGACTTTACGTTAACATCTGGTTGCAGAACCCGATGCTGTGACTTTACGTAAACATCTGGTTGCAGAACCCGATGCTGTGACTTTACGTTAACATCTGGTTGCAGAACTCGATGCTGTGACTTTACATAAACTTCTGTTTGCAGAACCCGATGCTGTGACTTTACGTTAACATCTGGTTGCAGAACTCGATGCTGTGACTTTACGTTAACGTCTGGATGCAGAACCCGATGCTGTGACTTTACGTTAACATCTGGTTGCAGAACCCGATGCTGTGACTTTACGTTAACATCTGGTTGCAGAACTCGATGCTGTGACTTTACATAAACTTCTGTTTGCAGAACCCGATGCTGTGGCTTTACGTTAACATCTGGTTGCAGAACTCGATGCTGACTTTACGTTAACATCTGGTTGCAGAACTCGATGCTGACTTTACGTTAACATCTGGTTGCAGAACTCGATGCTGTGACTTTACATAAACTTCTGTTTGCAGAACCCGATGCTGTGACTTTACGTTAACATCTGGTTGCAGAACTCGATGCTGTGACTTTACGTTAACGTCTGGATGCAGAACCCGATGCTGTGACTTTACGTTAACATCTGGTTGCAGAACCCGATGCTGTGACTTTACGTTAACATCTGGTTGCAGAACTCGATGCTGTGACTTTACATAAACTTCTGTTTGCAGAACCCGATGCTGTGGCTTTACGTTAACATCTGGTTGCAGAACTCGATGCTGACTTTACGTTAACATCTGGTTGCAGAACTCGATGCTGACTTTACGTTAACATTTGGTTGCAGAACTTTATGCTGACTTTACATAAACGTCTGGTTGCAGAACTCGATGCTGTGATGTCGTAAACGTCTGGTTGCAGAACGCGATACTGTGACTTTACGTAAACACCTGTATGCAGAACCCGATGCTGTGACTTTACGTTAACATCTGGTTGCAGAACTCAATGCTGTGACTTTACGTAAACGCCTGGTTGCAGAACCCGATGCTGTGACTTTACGTTAACATCTGGTTGCAGAACCCGATGCTGTGACTTTACGTTAACATCTGGTTGCAGAACCCGATGCTGTGACTTTACGTAAACGCCTGGTTGCAGAACTCGATGCTGTGACTTTACGTAAATGCCTGGTTGCAGAACCCGATGCTGTGACTTTACGTTAACATCTGGTTGCAGAACTCGATGCTGTGACTTCACGTAAACACCTGGTTGCAAAACCCGATGCTGTGACTTTACGTTAACATCTGGTTGCAGAACCTGATGCTGTGACTTTACATTAACGTCTGGTTGCAGAACTCGATGCTGTGACTTTACGTTAACGTCTGGATGCAGAACTCGATGCTGTGACTTTACGTTAACATCTGGTTGCAGAACCCGATGCTGTGACTTTACGTTAACATCTGGTTGCAGAACTCGATGCTGACTTTACGTTAACATCTGGTTGCAGAACTCGATGCTGTGACTTTGCATAAACGTCTGGTTGCAGAACTCGATGCTGTGACTTTACATAAACGTCTGGTTGCAGAACCCGATGCTGTGACTTTACATAAACGTCTGGTTGCAGAACTCGATGCTGTGACTTTACATAAACGTCTGGTTGCAGAACTCGATGCTGTGACTTTACATAAACGTCTGGTTGCAGAACTCGATGCTGTGACTTTACATAAACGTCTGGTTGCAGAACTCGATGCTGTGACTTTACATAAACGTCTAGTTGCAGAACTCGATGCTGTGACTTTACATAAACGTCTGGTTGCAGAACTCGATGCTGTGATGTCGTAAATGTCTGGTTGCAGAACTCGATGCTGTAACTTTACGTAAACGTCTGGTTGCAGAACCTGATGCTGTGACTTTACATTAATGTCTGGTTGCAGAATCCGATGCTGTGACTTTATGTTAATGTCTGGTTGCAGAACCCGATGCTGTGACTTTACGTTAACATCTGGTTGCAGAACTCGATGATGTGACTTTACGTTAACATCTGGTTGCAGAACTCGATGCTGTGACTTTACGTTAACATCTGGTTGCAGAACTCAATGCTGTGACTTTACGTTAACATCTGGTTGCAGAACTCAATGCTGGTAGTTCACCTGATTAAATAAAGCCCCATTCAAAGTCCATGAGGTTTTTTAAGAGTGTGGCCACATGAAGATTCACAGTTGTTGCCTTTTTCTGCACAAGCCCTTCTTCTTTGACACCACCTTTGCCTGGCTGGCTTTTGTTCCTCTCTCTCCACACCAATAAAGCGTCTACAATGTAATTACGCAGAAATATAATATTAGGTGAGGTAAGTGAAGATTAATTGCACTTTAGCATATAAAAGCCATTGCATTCACAATATAAATATTCTAGGATGTTGCCTTTATGGCAGTAGTATGGCAGTAAGTTTGATCTGAGGCATTAGGAGACCTGAGCATCTTAGAGTAATGTAGACAGCATTATATAACTTTGTCAGCAGTGTTAAAGGGATAGTTCACCCAAAAATGAAAATGTTGTCATCATTTACTCACCCTCGTGTTGTTCCAAACCTGTATGAGTTTCTTTCTTCTGTTGGAACACAAAAGAAGATATTTTAAAGAATGTTTGTAACGAGACAGTTGATGGACCCCATTGACTATCATAGCAGGAACAAAAAAATACTATGGAACAGCTACTGTCAACTGTCTGATTACCAACATTTTTTTAAATAGCTTCTTTTGTGTTCAACAGAAGAAAGAAACTCATACAGGTTTGAAACAACATGAGGGTGAGTAAATGATGACAACATTTTCAGTTTTGAATAAATTATCCCTTTAAGCAGATGGATTTTTAGGACTATGTTCTGCACATTTCAAGATAAAAATGCTACCTGCTACAATGCTATCCTTAAATGAGTTCAGAACTGTATTTTTAATGTAAAATTAAATTCTTTATTTATTTCTCCCAAACACGCAAGTCCTTTAAAGCAACTAACCATGTTACTCGACCTGATTGTTCAGACTGGTCATGCTTTGGCATGGATCTCTACACATGGCTGTTGCAACGATAGGTTGACTGTTCAAGTTTAACAGTCAGAATAGAACTGCCAGAAACAGAACCATGCAGACTGTATTTTCTAATGTGTTTTGTTGACCTTTCAGAAATATCATTGATGTTTGTAATAAATAAACGGGACAATATGAAAGTTGATTAAACTTAAGGAGAGCTCATGTAACTGGCAGTTTTTTCTTTCTGTTAAAATTACAGCTGCATGCAGATAAAACAGACTAGACACTCAAACTATTCATGCACCAGCATTGTGTCTGAAATGTCCCATCTTGATGCACCAGCGTTGTGTAGAGTCTGAAATGTCCCATCCCTTAACAAAGTCCTTAACAATGCTTTGAGGTGCTTCCATGCTTGACAGAAATAAAGAAAGAGAGAGGTGGAGTGGGGTGGGAGGTAATAAGAGAGAATTACTTTCTTTATTAAAACATGCAGCACGATAATACATTCAGCCTGAACCCAGTGCTACATTTGAATGCACATGCCAACAGAAACTTCAACTCACTATCAAAGGGAACTACTGTATAGGAACAAGAGAAAGTCACCAATTTAACACAATTCGACATTCCTGAACAGAGCTGATAAGAGGGACAAAAGGTCCAAAAAACATTTAGGACTAGCAGAGGATTTACCTATGAACAAACTCCAATGTCCTTGCAGCTTTCTCTTGATATTGTAAATTGAAGACATAGTAGGTGGCAAAAACTGCAGCAAGCCCTGTGATGAAGGTTTGTCAGATGCCTTCACAGACAATGTTGTTTTCCACACTGATCATCCAAATTCCAAGTGTAACTTCATCACCTGCAACTGATTCAGACAAATATAGTTAATCTCCTGAAAAAGTTCTTGTGCGTTCAGGGAAACCACAAACGATGCATTTGGCAAAAAACTATGAGTTTGCATGTGCCTGACATACGCAAATGTGTTGCTGCATGTCTTAGCACATATGAGCAAAAAGTCATAATTTTTATACAATCCACAGACCGCCACAGCAAAATAGTTTTACCATTTTAACTCAGACAATCTTTAAGCTATACTCTCTCAAGGAACAGTAAAAGTGTTACGTAAAACAGAGGCAGCGTTAAGTAACAGTTAGCCTCATTGATTTAGTGCACATTTCAATAAACCCTAAAACAAATGGTATTTATTTTATAGATAAAGCCTAGTCCCTGACGTAGATTTGGTAACAAATCAAGTCAATATCATGGGGTAACACTTCATCAGTTTGCACGTACTTTGATAAATTGATGAAGAGAAAATCTGCTTGCAGGTGAACGCACCGTCCAGTAATCTCTGCTGGCAGGGTCACAGTCGTAGAGAAAATGTCTTGCTTTCTTAATTTAATCGTTTTCTTATTCTTCCTTCTCAAGTAAACAAAAATACTGAAGTAATGTAATGTTAACACTTTAATGTTAATCCTTTTTGACTGCACGCCTGTTGATGAGACTGTTGCATCGTAACTTGTGATTTGTGAGCGGCCTGAAGCACGTGACTACACACAAAAAAATACTGTATTATCCCATAAGACTTAACAGTAGCTTGCCGTTATTATTTTGCCTGTCAAATTCAGTGTCATTTACTGTATTTATGCATAACAGTAAATTACTGTACAAAATGTCCTGTATTTTTACAGGAATTTTTTACAGTGTGGTCTCTCAACTGAGGTTGTGGAGACCATTCTACAATCTAGAGCTCCCTCCACGAGGAAACTTTATGCTTTGAAATGGAAATTATTCACTTCATGGTGTGGGAATCACCAGTTGGACCCAGTTAACTGCCCAGTGGGTGCAGTTGCTGGACTTCCTGCAGGAAAGATTCTCCACAGGGTTAGCCCCCTCCACAATAAAGGTGTATGTGGCGGCCTTAGCTGCTTACCACACTCCTTTGGGTAGTGTATCTTTGGGGCGACACCCATTAATCACTAGTTTCCTTCGTGGCACTTTGAGGTTAAGACCTGTGGTTCGTACTAAGGTGCCGGCCTGGAATTTGGTCGTCTTATTACGAGGTCTTTCTGAGGCTCCCTTTGAGCAGATTGAAGAAGTTCCTAAAAAGTTTCTATCTTTCTATCTTTCTTCTGGCTATTACATCTCTCAAGGGAATAGGAGACATTCAAGCCCTTTTGGTGGCACCCTCGTGCTTGGAATTTGCGCCCGGCATGGTTAAGGCCTTTTTACACCCTAGGCCGGGCTATATGCCTAAGGTTCCTACTAATACTGTAAGACCAGTTATACTGCAGGCCATTTGTCCTCCTCCCTTCCGGACGTCAGACCAGGAAAAACTTAATCTGCTCTGCCCTGTGCGGGCTTTAGATGCTTATGTCCACAGAGCTGCCCTGTGGAGGAAAGCTGAACAACTGTTTGTGTGTTTCGGGTCACCTAGAAAGGGGTGCCCGGCATCTAAGCAGAGAATGAGCAAGTGGGTGGTTGAGGCCATTTCACTTTCTTATGAGGCGGCCGGTCAGCCTTTGGCTGTATGGGCCCACTCTACTAGGAGTATGGCTGCTTCTAAAGCTTTATTGTCAGGAGTTTCCTTACAGGAAGTGTAAAGGCGTTTCCTTACCAGGCAGGCTGGTCCTCGCCGCATACTTTTGTGATGTTTTTTGCGAACTTGACCGTAGCTCTACACCGGGGGCACAGGTGCTCGCGTCCTAGTGACGGGCATCTGGCTCCTATGGCGACGTGGGTATTGCGTTCCCACAGCGATGACGCAGTGGGAGTTCCCTTGAATGGGAACGTCTCGGTTATGTATGTAACCTTAGTTCCCTGAAGAGGGAACGAGAGGCTGCGTCGCCCTTCCATACTCCCTGCATACCGTGATCTTCTTGCTTCAGTCTTATCAGAAGCTAACTGTGTTTGGTGCAGATGTTCTTTATAGTTTCCTGGTTGATGATGTCACCTGTCTATGACGTTCCGTCACTCCATTGGTTTGATTCGTTACGTGCTTCACGACGCAATCACGCAGATGCGTTCCCACAGCAATGACACAGCGTCTTGTTCCCTCCTTAGGGAACTAAGGTTACATACGTAAATGAGGCGTTTCTTATACAATGACTGAGGGAGTGACAGCAAATTTCACATAACTCTTTCTTCTAACTGCTGTAATTAATCTATCTATATTTTCCTTCTTTTAGTCGTGGGAACCCTATCATGGATTGTTTTTGCTATTGGAGCAAATGGGAATACAAAACTTATATTTGCTGTCATCTCATTCACCACTATAGAAGTTTACCCAACTATGACGACTTCCAGGTCCATACATTTCATTTTTAATCTATATTATGAAGTTAAAATGATGCCTAAAAGATTTGCATGTGCAGGGTGAGATTTGTGAAAGTGTATATATTTGTTGCTGTAGATAAAATCAAACACATTTTTGTTGAATGTTGTGCTTCTGCAGTAACTTGTTCTGTACAGACACAGAACAAAACTCTGTGTAAGTTAATGTCCTTTCTTTTTTTCAAAATAAACGTACACCTTTTACTCCAGTCGCATAGTTCACTTAACTGATTGCATATGGAGTTACTTGAATTGGGTGTTCATTGGGGGGAGGGGAAATAGAGAATAGACAAAACAATCTTTGCATACTTTCAGCATGTCGTTCTCAATTAAATGCTTCAGAAAAATAAATGCAAGTACACTGTGTTGCCATCAACACATCAGCTTGTAAAACTACACTTTTCAACATAAAACAATCAGGATTATGAGCACAAATCAGAATTACTGGACCGTATCAGTCAAAATGAAAAGAAAAGAAACAAAATCATTAGAGAGAAAATCATTGTGCAGAACATAAATGGTCAATTCAAATGTACCATTTTAAAAAAGAATTTATAAAAAATAATAGAATTCAATGCCTTTAAATGATAATTCAGAAGACACAATGTTCAAAATTGAAACAAAATGTTTTTGGATATTTTCTGGTTGTTAAACTTTGGTTTCTCTGCTAGAACACCTGGAGTGGAACTGATTTCATACATCCACTAAAAATGTGAAACCAATTGAAAATGGCTCTCAAAAGCTGGTTCTGGAGATTATCTTTCTAATATTTTGCTATGTAATGATATTCAAACATTTCAATCAAGTACTTTATATAAACACTTTTTTGTGAAGTGCATTAAATACATTAAATAAAGACATTATGTTAGCTAACTGCATGATGTGTATTGTCATAGAACTGTACATTCTGACATATGGATATTTGGCACAGTCACCTCTGGCAACAGATTACTCTAAATCATAATGTAGAAATATGCATTTAGCTCCTTTGAAATTATATGTATTGTGAAAAGTTCTACTCAAATATATGTGATTTGAATTTACTTTTTGGGGCCATTGTATCATTGCTATTTCATATCACCTAGAGGCCACTACTTTTGTAGTACAAAAATGAGAACCTGATTTGTTTCAGAGCCTGTTACTCATTCCAGTGAACTAATTACTAAACTGACTGTCTTTCCATGACTCAGTCCTCATCATCCTATCATCAGTCCCAGCACAGCTGTAAAGGCTTGCACTGAAGAGATCTGTCCCACGGCTGATAACTCTAAGGTCGTTTCTCAATATGCGTTCTTGTCTGTACTTGAGTTCTCATGGACTTGTGAATCGGCATCAGTCGCTGCCCAAGTACTGTTCCAATTCAAAGTTCACGTCTAGCCAAGTAGGCTACAGTTCAAATCCCCGGATGTGTCCTTGATCCGCCCCTTTTATCGAGGATGCATCGAGAGGAGACTTGTGTGGACTTCAGACAGACCAGTATCCCAGAATGCATCTCGCACCGACCAGCAAGCATCAATAGCGGATGAGAAACCCAGCGTAATTTAAAAATACTACTGTTAATGTGTCACAAAATGTAGTTTTAAGACTTTTTCAGGTGAGAATGTACTTGTTTAAAGATTAAATATGTGGTTTATTTATAAAGAGAGCGCCTTTTTGACCATTTTATCTGGCGTTTTCGGAGTTGTGAGATCCAGTCGATCAGTGGGCGCTCAGCACTCATTAACCCGCCGAGAGCAGCCTTAATTCGGCTAGTCCTTCTGACGTCTGCCGCTGCCTCTGATGTCTCTGAGATATGAATCGTCTTGTGTAGATCTAACGGACGATCTTTGGTCTCATGAATCTATAGTTTGTTCCCTGGCAAATTGTTTTGGCTGAGGGCAAAGTGATGTTACATAACTTTATATATTTAGGACATTTAACAGAGTTGTAGCCTACTAGCGCTGACTGTATGTTTGACTGAATTATTGCTTTATTTATTGTATAGCTTCTTATACTTTTATAATGGCTAATATTGATCACACATAAACTGACATTTAACAAAAAGAGACTGTTCTGTTTTATGTCATATTTAATTTTATTACAGTCAGTGATAATCATATGCACACTTATTGCCTGAACCACATAATAATATGTTTAATATTTTTTTGAATGAAAGCGAAAAGAGGCAGGGTTGTGTTTTATATTTTGTTTTGTTATAAATATACATGCATTGAAGATAATCAAGGTATGCATTCCCTGAACCACATTTGTGTGGTTATTAATATGTTTAAGATTTTTTTAAATGAAAAAATAGGCAGACTGGTGTTTTATGACATATTTCGTTTTATTGTAGCCTAAAATATACGTTTCTCAATACCAAGTACGTGAACTTTTAGGCTACAATAAAACAAAATATATGATAAAACACGTACACATTTTGCCTCTTTTCATTTTCAATAAAAAAATATTAAACATATAGCCACACAAATGTAGTGCAAGCAATGCATATGGTCTTCACTGTATGTATATTTATAACAAAACGAAATATAAAAAAACCCTGCCTCTTTCCGTTTACATAAAAAAAAAAATAATTATATGTGGTTCAGACAAGTGTGCATATATATGATTATCACTGTAATAAAATGAAATATGACAAACAAAGTTTACAGTTGACGGTAGGCTACAGTTAAATAGCCTAAAAATATAAAGTTATGAAACATCACTTTGCCCTCAGCCAAAACGATCTGGCAGGGAACAAATTCATGAGACCAAAGATCGCCCGTTAGATCTAGCCTACACAAGAAGAATTATATCTCATGTTTAACCACTACAGAGACATCGGCAGCGATGAGGCAGCGGCAGACGTCAGAAGGACTAGCCGAGTTAAGACTGCTCTCGGCGGGTTAATGAGTGCTGAGCACCCGCTGATCGACTGGATCTCACAACTCTGAAAACGCCAGATAAAATTTTCAAGAAGGCGCTCTCTTTATAAATAAACCACAGATTTGAGCTTTAAACAAGTACATTCTCGACTGAAAAACTCTTAAAACTACATTTTGACACTAACAGTAGCATTTTTAAATTACGCTGGGTTTCTCATCCGCCATTGATGCTTGCTGGTCGGTGCAAGATGCATTCTGGGATGCCGGTCTGTCTGAAGTCCACACAAGTCTCCTCTCGATGCATCCTCGATAAAAGGGGCGGATCAAGGACACATCCGGGGATTTGAACTGTACTTGGCTAGATGTGAACTTTGAATTTGAATTGAATTGCTTGGGCAGTGACTGATGACGATTCACAATTGAGATTGATGACGATTCCTCCCGTCCTCTGGAGTTTGTTCTCCCGAGTCAAACTTGGCAAGTCTGAACTACCAAGGAAGCAAGTCAGAAGTTTGCGTACTTGGTATTGAGAAACGGCCTTAGTCTCCTGTGGTTGGTGAATGTATCAGTGGCTGTCTAGACAAGATGGGTCAACATTGTGCAAGGAAACCTGATGCCTAGGCTGCATCCAATATCACATACTGAGTAGGTGCTACATTTGAATTTACTAAGCGACCTTTAAAAAGGTATGTTCTATATAGTATGAATGTGTGTAGTATGAATGAAATTCTGACGTACTACATCCACCATGTTCTTACTGTCATGTGACCTACATAAAGCTTCTTCTGCATAATAATTACAGAGAACACATACCACTCTAGATCACGACAAAGGAATGAACAAAACAGGGAGCACATACTTATGCACAGAAAAGTTAACTAGGTAGAGGTGGGATTAATTAGTAACCTAGGTGACATAGGGAGAATTTAGTAACTATACAAACAAGAACTGAACTAAAAGGAAACAGAAAAATGAACAAAAACACAATAAAACATAACATAACCCTCACATGAGTCAGCGCCGCTGCCTGGAGGTACGAGGCACCAGTGGGGCAGGGAATTAGACAGTGGCAGATGGGGGGGGGACACTGTGGCTGGCTCTGTCTCTGTTGATGGAGGGGGTTCAAGCTTGTGGTCCTTGGCGCCACTGGCTCGAGTTTTGTGGCAGGCATGGGCGTTGTCTCTGGATCCGTTGCGGGAGATCTCTCTGCTTTACCGGGACACTCTGGGCTGGGACGATGTATTCTTTCTGGGGCGGGCAGAGAGATGGCTGCTGGAGGTGTTGATAGTCCTGGGAAGTCAGAGTTACTGGTGGCGTCATCCTCAACGATTTCCACAGTGAGGGAGGATCCGCACACCCACAAGGCATAATCGATGAATTTGATGAACGCATACCACTCTAGATCACGACAAAGGAATGAACAAAACAGGGAGCACATACTTATGCACAGAAAAGTTAACTAGGTAGAGGTGGGATTAATTAGTAACCTAGGTGACATAGGGAGAATTTAGTAACTATACAAACAAGAACTGAACTAAAAGGAAACAGAAAAATGAACAAAAACACAATAAAACATAACATAACCCTCACATGAGTCAGCGCCGCTGCCTGGAGGTACGAGGCACCAGTGGGGCAGGGAATTAGACAGTGGCAGATGGGGGGGGGACACTGTGGCTGGCTCTGTCTCTGTTGATGGAGGGGGTTCAAGCTTGTGGTCCTTGGCGCCACTGGCTTGAGTTTCGTGGCAGGCATGGGCGTTGTCTCTGGATCCGTTGCGGGAGATCTCTCTGCTTTACCGGGACACCCTGGGCTGGGACGATGTATTCTTTCTGGGGCGGGCAGAGAGATGGCTGCTGGAGGTGTTGATAGTCCTGGGAAGTCAGAGTTACTGGTGGCGTCATCCTCAACGATTTCCACAGTGAGGGAGGATCCGCACACCCACAAGGCATAATCGATGAATTTGATGAAAAGCGTGCCTCGTGGTAACTCCTCCACATACTCCTCCGCTGATCGGCCATTCTGTGAGTAACAGTTCATAAAATACTTCTTGTTGTAGGTCGGTTCTTCTGTCATGTATATGGTGGTACTCACAAGACACATGACCCAGGTAATCCAAGAAAAACACTTGAATAATAATTGGAATGGAGAATACACAATGGAAAGTAACACATACCACTCTTAAATCACAAGAACCAACCAAGAAATTAACAAAACAAGGAGTGCTTATACACAGACAACTTAACTAGATACAGGTGGAATTAATTAGTAACCACTGTAACGACTGGACCAATCAAACACACCATTGTTACACTTAATCTTCACAACTCCTCACCCAGGCATACTCTGTGATGTCTGGTTGCCCCACTGAGAATTATCATCCCTTTTGCTCCACTCATACACTTCAAAGACACTTGGGAGATTGATTGTTCTCAATGAGAGAACAGTACTGGCTACAACAAACAGACATGCAGTTCCATAGAAATGGAATTCTCTCCACTAATTCATTGACACTCTGTCTAATGAATGAATATGCATTTCCCCAGTACATTTTGTGTATTATTACCGTTTGTATTTTGTCTTTTATATTGTATAGTGTTATGCATGCCTGATGATACAACTACTAGTTAATCTAGACCCATCTAGGTGGTGTCTCCTACCAAAATACTCCTCATTTAATGACTCACATTTGGTGGAAATCACTTTCTCATAGAATGCAGTGTGTTTTTTGTTATATTTATCAGAGTATAAATGGGCACAAACTGCCAGCTTATTCAAATCATGCAAATGAGTCAGCTTTTCAAACAAAGGAACTTTCCCGCTTGAGAATTGCACCTTTCTCATTGGTCAAACCAAAGCTCAAAGGTGCCACCTCTGTGGAACACAACATTTTTTTGCGTGTTTGCTGGCTTATGCTCCTGATTGCTGTTCACGCGAGACATTATCCGTCTTATATAAAAAAAAATTATATAAAAATTTATGAAAAATGCTTCTTCTCAGGTCACAGAAGAAAAATAAAGAAAAGTTCCACATAACATGAATGCCCTGTACATACTTAAGGACTCTTGTTTTCTGTTGTGTTGATGCAAACACCACACAACTAATCACAGACTAAACACGTCAATTATACAATCATTCTTCTCCCAGTCTGCAGCCATTATCTCAAAATTCCACTTTCACACGAACAACATGAAGGGAAGGCTTTATTTGTACAGATAACTGCCAGTTTGATGATGTGTTTTTGGTTTTTCCTTGCCTCGCCCTCCTTTAACTGTCTTTCATCTCATAATTTCATTGGCTGTTGTTCATTGGAAACAATGTGCACGCCTGACGACTGGTCAGTCTTTAATGTGAGTTGGCTACAATCTAAGGCATTCTGTTGCAGACTTAAAACATGATGAGCTTCTGTTTTGTAGTGTGCACTAGGCTTAAGAATTAACCTTTGTTACTTGCCATTCACAACCCAAGGATGTGACTCATTGAGCAAAGAGGTTTTTTGTATTTTAAGGGTTGGTCTCTGACACTGCTCATGTGCAGATCAGATGTTTAAAGCCAGACATTAAAAGGGAATTCCATCATATTTTAGGAAAGATCTTTAGATCCTGGTATGTGGTACTCCTCTGGAGAGATAAAGGAGAGAGAAAATAAGACTGATTCAGAGAGAGAGAGGAAAGGTCAAGAGTGATGATGGGACATGGCATGTTCTC